>WEKY01032626.1:0-12975 GCA_013390045.1 Picathartes gymnocephalus
GTGCTTTTTTTGTTTGTGGTTTGTACAATACTTACATGAGATGAAAACAGTTTGGAGTTGGAGGCATATGGCTCTCTAAAAACTCTGATAATGAGATTCAGTTCCCTTATATATTGTCGAACTTCTGCCATAAATGACTTCACTAGGTCATAATAGGTTTGCTCCCCTGAGGTGGAGGGTTCTTCATCAGATAAAGTTAGTGCACTTAAATCTTCTACATCTTGATGGAACATATCCATTAATACCTAGGCAGCAACGAGAGGGAAATCCACAAAGTAAGAACCAATAAAGAAAACCTATTTTTCCCACAAAATCAGACTGATCAGCAGTAAGATTTATGTATTATTCTGCAATCAGCTGAGCATTACAAAAGCAGTACCCATTGCTACAAATTTGCAAGTCATTATTTGCAGTAGCAATTTCTGAAGACTCCCAGTCACTTAGACCAATCCAGGCACCTCTCCAAGAATGTGGTCCTAAAATCAATTACAATTTTAAAAGGTGAAGCACACAAAAACAATTAGCATTCAGCTGTGTTCTATTGCTCTCAATCAGCAGTGCACAATCTAAGTTTCTGAAGACACTGTACTATCTGAAGTCAAAAGGTGTGTGCATTTTGGCTTTTCAGCTTTAGCTTTACCAGGACATCACACATGATCATGCTCAGAATTCTGTGATCTACCTGCAATGAGCACTGGCCTGTCCACAGACTGTTCATAGCCCAGTTTCTGACCTTAACTGCTGACCTCTCTTGTTAAAATGAACCCTTGAGGAAGGGCACCAGCCTCAGAAACCAGTCCTGCTGCAGAACTACACAGACAAGAGAAACTCTACACACTCTGACTACCAGAGGTCCCAAATCATACCCAAGCAAGATTTACCAAACATAAGCAATCAATAATTTAAAGTTCTCAACCAAAGTGGATCACTGAACACTCCTTCCAAATGTGGTGTGTGAGCCAGGAGTCATTACAATGAGGCTCTAAAAGCAAAGCAATGCAGGACATTTTGCATTAAACCTGACTTCTGAAGCTCTAAGAACAGAAGGTGATTCACGTTTCAGAGTCAGTGACTGTACATGGAACTCAGGTTAAAATGAGAATCCTAACTAATTCTGGGGAATGGGACATTATATCATCACTGCTCTAGGAAATTACACTGATTAATCCAAGTATTAAAGGAGACCCCCCTGATTTCTAATTTTTCTTCACAGATACAGTTCTAGCACACTGCTGGGAGATTCCAGACTGTTTTCACCTGGTCCAGGTTTCACTACTAAGGAAGATTGGGCTGAGATGCTAAGGAGATGGGGGTTTTGTTTGACTCACTGAAACGCTACTTTTTACATGCAATACAGTTTTAAGTTAGTGCTGCTTCACAGTCATTTTTAAAGCATTCACATGTTGCTGACATTAGGCAGGTGTGATCAAGAGGAAGAGAGATTCAAGTACTAATAAGCACAAGTAAGAGCTTTATAAGCTCAATTAGCTTTCTGGTAGTTTTGTTCCATTACTGGAACCATATTTTATGACATTCATTTCTTCTTTCAAAGGTACAAGATTCCATGTACTCACTAAGAAAAATATATTGTCCTCTCAAAATTTAACTATAGCTTTCTATTAACATGACAAACCAGAGTTGGACCTACCTTATCAGCACACATTGCTACTTTAATATCTTGTTTTGTAATCTCATAATGTCTTATATTCCGCACATAATTCCCAACCAGTTTTAAGATGTCTGCAGAAATGTATTCTAATACTGCTACTATGTAAACAGACACTTGGTGGTCAATTTTGTAGCCTAGAACTTCCTGAAAAGGAAACAAAAAGGAAAAAAAAAAAGCATTCCACTGTTACTCAGCTGTACTCATTTGATGAAACACACACCCTAAATTACAACTCAAACTAGTAAATTAGCTTAAGACCCTGCACAATAAAGATTCACCACATATCCACAGCCTATTTTAGGAATAGAAATGCAGAAGTGTGTAGGCCTAGGGAAGAAACAGTGCCATTGGAGATGCTGCTCTATTAAATGTGGAGGTGCCAAGAGCCAACTAACTGTCCCAAAAACCTAAATTAAACATTTAGGGCTATTTCCATGAGTTTCTTGAGTATTTTCTTAGTCATGGAAAAATGAAACATGAACAATCAAACTTATACAATGGGTTCTTGGCCTTGTTTGGCCAAAAGAGAATTAAGTGATTTCTAACTCAAAAATAAGTATATTCCATTAACTGGAACACTTAGAACTATGCAACAGATATTCTTAATTCTTTTAGTTCACAGTTCAGGCAGCACACAGAAATTTCATGAAACAAAGGGGTTGACCTCTGATTGCATTCTAAAAGCAAGATTCCATCACTGCTTACCTTTAACAAGGGATGGATTTTTTCTACTGGAAGAGATAACGGATTCCTTCGTTTCCTCTTCTCAATAGCAGACTGGGCATCGGCTATTGCCCACTTATCAATAGGATGGGGGAAACTCTTTTGAACACGATCCTTGAGACAAAAAAACATGACCAAAGGGTAAATTCACCATCTGAACGATCTTAGCAATGTAACTACATTATCAAACTGCTTTCTATTACTTAACAAAGAAATGGTCGCTAATATTTGTATTTCAGCTATAAAGCTTATACGAAATGAGTAAATGTTATCATTTTGGTACACACTGCTCACTACATTCATAAGGCTGTTTCAAAGTATCATTATCAAAGAATTATCTAGTGCTCAAAATTTAAGAAATACCAGAATTAAACTGCCACAGTTTGCTTCCCTTGTGCACATGCCTGGTAACTTAGCATTTAAATACCTGACTACATTTCCTCCTAGCACTTTATTCCCTGTACAGGATGGGCTCTGAATGAAACGATAACAAGCTTCTGTTTTACCTTTACTGATCAGCACGTGGTACAGTCTGTACACATGCGAACTGCTCTGATGATGACAACGAACATAACAGGAGAAGAAAATGTCCAACAGCACCCACATATTCTAAAACAGTTTCAGTCTACAGGTGGACCAGACACGGCCCAGTTTATTTACTCCTTCCAGCAGCCAGAGTGCCTGAGGACACCTGCACACTCCCATGCACTGAACAACTCTCCTGCTGGAACTCACGCACAGGTCTCTGGAGGTTCAAAAGCTTCACCAGTTTTTCGTAGCTCTGGTATTCAGAGATGCCAGAAATTTATTTTCTCACATAACTTCACATTTTATTTTTTCAGACCACAGTTCCCAATGACTGTTTCAGTTGCAAGTGCTCACTTACGTAAATATGGCTCCTGTTTGAGTAACCATGAAATGAGGAAGATGGAGTTAATGACCACTTACAGAGAGCCAGTACAGGAAAAAGTACACAAACAAAAACTTTCTAACAACAAAAAGAAAAAAAAGTGACAGAATACTATTCTATAAAGGTAATATCCAACTTTCCAAAGTGCAGGCTTTTTTTTTTTTTTCCCCTCATAACACTTTGGCAAAAGGAAAGCAGAGGTCCTACCAAAAAAAAAAAAAAAAAAAAAAACTATCCCACAAAAAAAAATNNNAAAAAAAAAAAAAACAAAAGTCTGATCCACTAATAATAATTCACACCCCTAAGAGAGTCCAGTCTGTTGACTGAACGAAGAAGGTGTCCCAGAGGAAAAATGAATGTGTTTGACCATATAATTAAAGACAGCATCATTGTGCATGAACACCACGGGGGTAAATGGTGGTTGCTTGATCATCTCTATTTCTTGCATTTCTTCTGTCTTCAGAGCCATAAAACTCATAACACAACACTTTGTGCTGAGTTTTTTGTCAGTGTTCTTTAAAACAGCATTAAACAACCTTCCCCAACGCTCTTGTCTCTTGAGCTGCCAGACCAGAAGGATGTTGCAAAACAGGTCAGACATTAAAGGGGACACTGGAACACCGTTGGAGGTGTCAGTGTTCAAAAAGGAAGAGGAAGGATGGAATTCATCAATCTTGAGCTCTAAGACAGCCACATTTTTAAGGGGTTTTTTGTTAGTGAGGTTTTATTTGCCATTAGTTCACTTTCTTCAGCATCTGAGGAAGTCACTTGGCACAGGTCCTGGCCTCAGCACTGGAAACCAACAGGCACACAGCACACAGAGTCTGTAGCTTGGCACCAAAGTCTTTAAATCATGGTTAAGCACTAAGTGCTACCAAGGTATTTGTGGTCCTACAAGCTTAAGTGATACAGCTCCACTAATTTGTTCCTCAGATGGAAAAACTCTTCAGCTCAACCCCTCTTCGTAAACATTCAGCTGCTCTGCTGAGCAGCAGAGGTTGTACATCTCTGAAAAGGCAATGGTAAGAGACAAGGTCTCTGTACAGAGGAAAAAAGTGTTCCTAAACTCTTTCTGAAAAAGTGACTGAACTATTTTTGTTTCAATTTCTGGGACAGCAGGGGGTATATCAGCCTAAATTACCATGCTGAGAAAGCAGCAGAGCCTCAGACTAAGCAGCTGTAGTTCGCATGCAGTATCACTGGGGGGAAAAAAGGTCTTTTGAAAGGAACCAGTCAGCTTTATATACAAAATTTACACCCACTGTGTATTACCAACTAATACAGCTCAGAGATAGTTTTGCTGTGCATTGAACAACAAATTCAATTGATAGTAAAATGAGCTACTAGGGAACTCAGTAGGCTTCATGCAGAAGGCTCTACTACCTAAAGATATGTAACTACTGCTTTCCTTTTTGCATTGTGAAATGATTAATATAGTAGCTTTCATGTAATAGTTCAAATTATTTGTAATAAGATTTGTAATAAGTGTTCTCTATACCTCTACATCCAGAAAACTTCTTGGTTGAGCTTGACACAACATATTTAACAACTGAAGAATTAACTCCTCCACATACTGCAATGCATCTTCAGTAGAGGAAAGTTTAGGATGGACTTGCACCTGAACCTACAGGAAAGAGAAGAATTCAAGCTTTGAGTTTTGCCCTTCCCCAAACCACATGCTTCACTTGCAGGAAAAAAAAGCTGACAAAACCCAAGCCAAACAGCCCAGAAAAATATAATAATGTAGCTCTGTTACGGCCTATCAGACAAACCTGAGTGAAACACTCACACCGGACATAAATATAAATCTCAAATGCTTCATGTACTCAAATCGCTATAAATTATATTTAATGTCAAGAAAATGGTTAATTAATAACTGTGCTTAGCAATGCAATCAGGAAAACTTTTAAAGCCCTTAAATATACTTATCTCTCTCCACCAGCTCTTAAACCACTGTTTTTACAAGTGGTTTCAGCGGTGGGGGTTTGCCCCCTTTGCCAAGTCATTGTTCATCACAATCTATAATAATGAAATGCGGAACATTTTTCACAGAGTACACTACAGAAACAACAGTGATTTCAGCAGCATTTATTATTTCAAATTATTTAATCCATTCTTAGTTAGCACTCATAATATTGGCTTAGAAGTTTGTTTCCACAGCATTTTTTTAAAATATGTCAGCCTCTGTATTTAAAAAAAACCACTTCAAAAAAGGCCACAATGTTGTCCTGGCATTAAGTGGCAGCCGAGAGGTTTTGAAAATTTTGTTCCCATATGTTTACTTGTATGTCATAAGTGTGTCTAATTTCTCATTGGTGCAAATTCAATGGAACAATCCCCCTTGCTCCTCCCATTTTTTTTTTCCACACAGTCACATAACTTGTGAAATCTCAGGTATATTTTTCCTTTGCACTTCTTAGTTCACAAAATAGCAGCTTTAACCATCCTAAAAATCAGGTACACAAAGCTCAGTGCTTCAGAGCTTAAACAGTTTAATCTCAGTCCTACACTGATAGCAAATATTATGCCAGAGCAAGCTGACTGCTGACTTTCGCAATGCATCTGTCAAGCCCCAGTTTCACCATTTTACTGTTCCCCTGCCCACAGCTCAAAAAGCCTGCATTCTCCCAGTCACTAACATGAGAGCCTAACAACTCTGAAGCAAAACCCAACAATCTGCCTCATCCAAATGTTAAACCCATGTCTATATTCAAATAATGCTGCCATAATTATTTAATTTCACACCTGAGTCTTAATTCCTGTTTCCAGTTATAGCAATAACTAAATGCTATGAAGTTCAAACACACAACAGCCTCAAACAGAAATCCACCTGCCTGCTAAGGCACTCATCAGTCTGAAAGCTTCATGTCTGGGCATAGTCCTGGTGCTCACTTAACTGCTGTTGAGATTCAAATACGCTGGATCACGCGTTTGACTTCTTGCAGACTGCACACCCTTATTCAGCAGGTCTTAAAAAACACCTCCAGAAGTTACTGCTTTTTAAACTTAAAAGTAGTCTGGCAAAAATAGAACAGAAGAACTTCTCTCCATTTGACTAGCTAACACAACTATTTTGATTATGCCAACAGTTTCACTTTTCCTAAGAACTTCACTATGTACAGCTACAGCATGTGTTTGTAGAGCTACATGAATAACAGCATGCCAGGCAGTCCCAAACATTATTTACAATTTAAACACTGACATCTGAAATACTTTACCAGCTTGGAACACCTTAACACCAGAAATTACAGACTTGCCAAAGTGTTCCCTTAACAAGCAGAGCTGATCTGAGCCATCTGGAAGATGCTGCCTTTAATGTTTGTTTTTCTTAAAGCAGAAGCGAACAAATTTGTATTACAGTCTCCCTATATTACACTCCAGCACTTTGTATTTCAAGAGGTGTTAAATTACCAAGTCAATTCAACAGTAAAAATACAGAGCATGATGAACTGGAGTGATGAAGAGCAGCTCTATTTTCTCCTTTACTTAGAAAACAAACCAGACTTTAATAACCTCATTACAACTCCTTTGGTCTGTAACACAGAGCCTATAGGAATAAGAGCAAACAAACAAAAATACCACATCAGGCCATAACCTGAAACATTATCCACAGTCAGCCAAAACAGAGTCAACAATGATAACCTACTCCGAGTTCAGGAGATAAAAAGTTTCAGACATTTTCCCTAAGCATTATTGTCTGGGGGCAGTGACACCATCCTTCTCAAAGGCCACTGCTCAGCTCCACTTTAATAGAACATCCACCTTGGCAGAAGAAAACATCATGAGTTGCCACTGGCTCGCCAGCACAGCTTATCTATATTAGGTAGATGGTAAATAACCTTCATTGCTACGTGACACTTAGTAACAGTTAGGGTTCAAAGTCATACAAGTGAACAAAAGAAAACAACCAGACCAACAAGGAAAAGTACAGCATAGTTCGGTGCACAGTTATCACAGAAATGTGTAATTTCAGTATCTGCACTACTGTAGTACCCAAAGGCTCAGACGGAGAACTAGAGAGCGTTATTTGAGGGTACTCAGTGCAAGTCCCAAGTCCATTATCTAAGACATGATGCAAGGCTGGGTAGGATGCAAGATTTAGTAAGAGAAGACAAGAAATGGGAACATCCCTTAGCATAAACCATCACATGATTAGTTTCAAAAAAAAAGAGAAGATCAAATTACCAGGGGTTTTTCATCTTTTTCATAAAGTCAGCTCAGATTTTAAATTAAAAAATCTGGGCCACCCTGCCTTATCATCCTTGAAAAGGGGTAGTATGTCTTGAATCTCACCAGATCCTTCAATCCTACTTAGGAATACACACGATAAAAACAGACTAACAACTCCTACAGTGTTGTGATGTTTAGATCAGAGTCTTATCTAAACATTTAACCTCTCCCTTAAATAATGACAGAACCATTCCCTTCTCCCCTACACACCCAATAAAAAGTCTATCTTATGATAAGGGAAATAACTAAAAAAGCAGTTTAAAAACTTTTAAAAGAAGCTTCAATTCTTCAAAATACCCCAACAAATTCCAATGGGCAAATACAACCTACATCAGCTACAAATCCCTGCCACCGTGACTGTTTAAACTCAACTCATGTATTCACTTTTCTGAATATCCAATCTTCTCAATCTCTTAATTCTCAAAAGAGAAATGACCAGGGTTTTCTTTATTTAAAGATAAGCAGAGCCAGCATTTCTGAAACAGCTTTTCAGGACCTGCTTAAGAACATGAGCAGAGAAAAAGTGTCTGCTCAACAAAAAAATTGTAACACTTAAAGAAAATCCTACAATATGAGCACTTGGGGTTTTTTTCCCCCCTGCCTTTTTTGTCCTCTTCCCTTAAAATCCACAAAAGCAAAGAATTTATATCAGGAACAGCAAGAGCTTAAAAATTAGGCAGCCATAAATCTAAACCGGCAGAAAAAGTCAATGAAATCAACAACAAAGAAGGAAGTGATTAGTTTATAACACATATATAGCTGTTCTTATTTTATAACCCACAGCAACTTATTCTACAGAAAGTCTTCTCAAACCATTTTTTTTTCAAACTCTCCATAATGAATCAGAATATAAACATTCCCACAAGCCATGGGGAGCAGTAAGAACTTAGACCAAACCCTGAGAAACGTTTCATTTAAACGATTGCGGATCAAACAGCTTCAGATTACACAGAGGCTTGGTCTCCAACAGGTCCAACACAACAACCCCTAGGCTGGTCACAAGGTGACCCAAACCCCAGTCTAGTGACACTCAGCAGCTTGTTCTGCATTAGAAAGAGGTGTTTGATAACAGATAAGTAAGGAAGACACAGTGAGTTTAACAATCTGAGTGATACTAAACCATACACCCTCAGCAACAGTTTTCAGTTACTCCTTCCTCAGTGGCCATGAGAAAAAGCCTTAACAGGTTGCTTGTAAGCTGAAAAATTTCAATTCAGGATGAAAAAACCTGGCTCCAGAGACTTTTTAAAGGAACTTCACGTTACATAAACACCACTTTTATGCTCCTGAATCATCATGAACAATCAACACAATCAGGTTCACAGTTGTTCTGTTAAGCACAAAACACACCAGACAAAATCCTTCTGCTTCGGAGAGAACAATACCGGACCTGAGTCCATCAGGAGCAGAAGCTCCAGCAGGTTCAGAAAACTGCATAACAAAAGGAAACAACTGTAAAGCTACACAACAAAGCTGAAATAAAAATGAAGCATCAACTGTTAGATAATTGCTAGATAAGAACAGATAATTTTTTCATAACTGGGCTAGACTACCCCTGTACTGGGGTACTTTATGTACACCTTGCATGGATGAGTTTTCTTATAGAGTCAGCACTCCTTAAAAAGCTTTTTCTTCTATTCTTGTACATCTCTGCTGATATTTGGTAACCTTGACCACGTTTTGTTACCTTGATCAATTAAAAATACAGTAAATTAAATCAAATACAAATGTCTTGGATGAACACTTCAGCAACAATTCACTAAGGATGCAGGACTCAGATTTTTGCTAATGTTTCTGCTGTCTCAGAATGGCAGCAGTATTACACTGCTCCACTGAGCAGGTGAACAAATCATGCAGTAAAGACTTGAACTGTAGGAGGTTCTTAGCTTTATCCTCCCCAGCCATCAGAAGAACAGAGGACCCAAAGTGATCAGAAATTAAGGAAGCTGCACATCTTGTGTGAAGCAATGCTGAGAGTAAGAAGTGCCATTCTGAGTAGCAAGTGGCAACTGGTTTGTCACCAATTTGAAGAGCCAGGTAATTAAAAATCAGGTAGAAATATCTTTGTCAGCAACAGCTTGCTGAGAACTCTGCAGTCACTAAGCAGCTTTTCCCACATCTTTTGCTCCACAAAAAGTCCGGACGACTGACCAGAAAACACATGAAGTCCCTGGAAGCACACTCTGGAACACTTTTCTTAACTGAGGAAGCAAATCCCTTCAGGTGGCCAAGCCACACCAGTCCAATCATTCTGACCAGAACAAGTCCCAGCAGTGCCCCTGGTTAATTGCTCAACTGATTCGAAACAACTTGAGGGATGCAAACAGCAGAACATTCTTTTGTTTTTTGCCATCATCAAATGGTTTAAGGTATCCATCAGTAAGCACGGCATGCTTCCTACTGCAAAACCAATGGATCAGGGAACAAGTGCATCATACATGTGCAGAGAAATTCTAACTCCATGAACAAGTTATACCAATGACATGAAGCCATAAGGAATGATGTCAGAGAAAAACTATCCAAAAGGTTACGACCAGAATAAGGTGTATGAATTCACTAGCAGAGGAACACCAGCACTGGAAGAGGCATCACTTGGCAGGTGTCCCTTCTGAGTCTGTTTTCCAAGGTGCATTAAAAGCTGTGTATCTCTATCTCCAGGTACCCAAGACCTCTGGTGTTTCAAATGTCTTGAATCCTTCATCTTCAGCCCCAGCATCTCACCTTCTGTCCATCCTTGCAACTACAATTTCAGACACTTGTTGTTATTCTTTCTTCCTTTCTTTTCTTGTACCTCATCACCATGATTACTGCCTTTTGTCAGCAAAAAAAGATCTCTGCAACTCCTCTTTTGCAGCTTCAAAATAACCGTGACCAGGCAGAGAAGAATCTCAGTTGACATCATTTTCTTCCTAATTGAGTGCACTGGAGTCTATCTTGACAGCATCTGAAGAAGAATCAGAAGAAAAGGGATTACATTATGATCTCAATGGTACAAGAGCTGCTTTCTGCAAATGTGGCTGTTCAAGGTAAATACAGCTCTAATGCTAAGGTTCATGTCTAATGAAACACAAGGCATGGTCTCCTAAGAATTGTCTGATGTAGGAAGAGATTTATTCTTACTCTATTTTCTTGGGTTTGTTGCTTGATAAAAAATAGAAACAAAATAATCCACTGGGAAAAAGAAAGCTATTTGCAATGATTCAACATCTATTTCTTAAGAAAGCAATCCCGAGGCTGCAGTTTGAGCTCTGCATTAGAAGCCAACTCACAGTTACAAAAGGGCAATGGCATTTTAATGATTCAGTCCATGTGTGGCAGCTTTCCCCAAGAGCTACAAACACTCCATCCTGGTATATGTGCTCTTACAACGTTAACTTAAAATGCCATTCTCCTCATTGGACCTATGAATTCAACACAGGTCTCCATAAACTATGAAGTCTAATTTCCAGCTGTGCAGGAAATCATCACAATTTTGCCTCTACAAGCACCTGGTTTCAGGTGGAGTTCAGCTGCTGTCACTACCTGAGTGTCAGCAGCTGGTCAGCGAAGGGAGAAGCGAAGGAAAAGTTCTCCTCTAGCAACAATAGGATGTACGTGAGTTTCCAAAAATCTGACTCCTACTGAGACACCAATGCCCTGGCAATTCAGCAAAGTCACAAGGCACCAGTTTCCCTCCAGGACAGTCCTGCCCTTTGACCCCACCAAGACATGCTGCCACCCTCTCCACTTTACCAATCCCACATGCTGGCCTGTAGGTCCAGCTCAGGTCTTTGGTGAGCCACCCTAGGGGTCACTGATTGCAACGCTGCCTTGTGAACCATGACAGACAATTATCAAGGCAAGTTCATGGGTTTACCTGCCACCCATGACAGGTTCATTCCTCTAGGGGCCTTTATCAGGGTAAAACACACTACTCAAAACTCTCTGTACCTCAATCACATTAGGAAATATGGTTTGTCCATTAATGAAGAAGCCAATAAGATATTAATTTAAAATTTTCATCTGAGATTTAGTTTTCCTGTAACTCAAGTATTTGGCTCTTCAGTAAAGCTGGTGACAATGTGGACAGATTCTTTATTTCCATCTTTACAGAAAGAGCAGTAGTAAGAAGCAGCAGCCTGAGAGAAGGTAGGAAACAAGTGGTGATCTCATAAAAAGCTGAGGTCAGAAGAATCAACACCTGCCAGACAGTTACAAGTTTCAGCGTGAAGCCTTCAGAACTCACTCCACCTGGCTCCTGTCACCCCTCTACCCACAAAGAGAAACAGAGTAGAGGACAACAAATCCAAGAGAACTATACCTTGCAGGGCCAGTTTGTCATCCTTGGTAGCTTATCCTCGCTGGCCTTCTTCGTTGACCTCAGATTCCAGAATTCCTCTTCCCAATGCAGAATTCATACAACTCCTTCAGGAAGCATCTTTAACCCAGGGTGACTTCAGAAATGGCTTTGTCCACTGGGAAGAAATCTGGCGCTTTAGATGTTATTCCATTCACAAGTCATTCCAAAGTTTTAATGCCTGCTTGCTTTGAGTCCTCAATCTGTGTACTCCAGTCGTCAGCACTGAAACTCCTTCCAAATCTGACAAACATTTGCTCCACCACGGAATAAACCATCCCCCAAAGGAACAAGCTCTCTGTGGTTGGGACCTCGGGGAGCTCCAGTTTCCAAGCAGGCTTCAGTTGGATGGGTGTCCAAGTGCTTACAAGCACCACAAGCGAGTCGTGTGGTTAGTGCTGAAGTTTCAAGGAAGCAGCTATCCAGGGATAAGACATTAACAGCATGTGCTAGGGATGAGACAAGCAAAAAGACTTCCAAGAACCGGACAAAGCCACACAGTGCTGCAGCTCTCAAAGAGCATGCCCAGAAAAGAGAGGCAACACACTGCAAGAGAAAATTGAGAAGAAATACTGCATGTGCACAACTGCAGCACCTGAGACCTCTCAACCAGCCCTAGGAAGGAGCCTTTCACGCAGAAGTTGCAGTTAATCGCTGTAACTAGATAGTAACTCAGAAAGTGTTGCAGTGCAGGACTAAACCGCATGAAGTTCTGCAATCTGAAGCCAGTTCAAGTAACAGTGTCAGAAAACTTGTTTCTTAAGCCTTCTACTTTCTGGGCTCAGGCTGCAAAAGTGGAAGAGGAGCCCTCACCATTTTTCCCTCTTCCGAATAAATTCTTTCCCTGCCACAGGCACAAGCCTCACCATCCTGAGGGAGCAAGACTTGCTAGTTTGTCCTGATTAAGCCTTCTCAGCAAAAAGGTATTTAAACTAAGAGAAGGTTAGCTAAAAGCCATTAGACACGAACACTAATTAACCGAAACTCTCTCAGGAGTTGCTCATAACAATCCCCCCCTATACCCAGTCGTGTCACCAAGAAGACCAGCAGAAACCCGCAGCAGCACCACTCGCTTCCCTCCGGGCCGAGGGGGGACAGAACTCGCGT
>WEKY01032683.1:3216-15346 GCA_013390045.1 Picathartes gymnocephalus
AAAAATCCCTGAAGAAATTTCCACAGCTTTTCAGGAAATAGGAGTCATTGACTAATTCAAGGGGAACACCTGTTAACCCATCTTTATCTTGACCTATAATTTTTTTCAGTTTTGCTTTTCTGATCTTTTCCTGTATCCTACTGGTAGCAGTAGGGGTAGGAATGAACAAGCGGCTGAATGATGTTAGTTGCAGGCTGGGGTTAACACCATCACTGAGAAACAGAGGTATTTTGACATATGCCTAAGAAATTATACTGACAATAGTAATGAGTAAGGAAAAAAAAAGAAACTAAACCCCAAACAAAACCAACCCCAATTAACTAAATTGGTGCAAGGGAGCTTTTCCTGATTGATTCAATCCAAACCTCTTCCAGAGTGATGATACAACAACCACTGCTCCATAACTGCAAGACATGAGCTGAGGCCCACAACTCCAAAAGTGTTAATAGATATGTGTGGGCTACTTTTTAAAAGCAGCCTCGTTAGCATGTTTGAGACCTCACAAAGGTGATCACTCACTCACTCACTCACTCACTCACTCGCTCACTCACTCACTCACTCATTTAGCTCTTGGGGGAATGGTCCTGAAGGCTGTTTTAAGAACAAATCATTGCACACAATTAGTGAAAAGATAGTAGATGGTCTTTCTATAGAAAAAACACAGAGTCAAACCTTAGAAAGTTGTAAGGATGCTGAGAAGAGAGAGGGACAATCCCATGGTTTCTGTCTGCTTTTACCAGCTGAGATCTTCATGGTGCACCATCTGTGGCTCCATCCGTGACAGCACAAACCAAAGTATGAGGGATTCTTTGATGGCACTGTACCTGGTTATACTAAAAGATATGTATAGGTTATTTTCAGGCCCCAGATGTTCTGATTTTAGGCAGACTGCAATGCCTAAATAATCTTGAAAAGCTAAGTATAAGAGAGGTGAACTCTCTTGAAGGTATCCTGACTATATGATTTAGACCAAAAAATGAGCACAAACATTTCTCCTATTATTTTGTGTATCTTCAGGAGGTAATTTTCCTGGCTATCTCTAAAACAGAACATATTTCGAAGATGTAAATGCAAAAATAACAAGGGTGATTAATCCAACATTTGTGGGGTTTATTACTTTTTCAGACAGGGTGCTTGGTTTTACCACTAACTTTTCTTTATCCATACCTGTTAGTTTTGTTCAAGTCTTCTATGCACATGATCTCTTGTAATAATCACAGCACTGTGTTCTGGTACACTAGCTATTTCAAACATCTTTTAGATGACAATTTTGGTACACTAGCTATTTCAAACATCTTTTAGATGACAATTTTTTTGTTCGGTCAGAAAGAAACAACAGATCAACTTTGATAGACAGGAATGTAAGTAATTAATATCTCAGAAGTATGACAAAAATTTGTATCTTTTGTAAGTTTATGACTCCATTAAAGATCGAAAAAATGTGACACAGTGTCGTTATGACACATTTCACTGAGTTGAGAAGAAATGTATTTTTCTTTGTTCTTATGTCACTTGCAGGATTTGTTTTAATCACTTTCAGATGAATGTTACTTTTATGTAATAACAAACATCCAGTTTTTGTGAATTAAAGTCTAAAGTGTGGTGAGCACAAATGGTCAAAGGTTCCTCATAAGTGGACCTGTGCTTCAAGGATGCCAAACAAACTTATTAAATGACATTTGCCCCTTAGATAAACTGAATGTCCTCAGGCATTTTGCTTATGAAGTGGCTTCACTGGATATTGAAGCTTAATTTTTAGCTAAGGGCTGTTAAGAGCTGTATTTCATTTCTAAATAACTCACTTTGTGAGCAAATCATAGCCCTCCCAGCACAAAATTTTGCTTTAAAAAGGTAAAATACAGCACATCTATTTCACTACATTGCTAATATTGTGTGGTAGGGGAGCTGTCCTGAGTAGTATAAAATAGTCCTGCAATTGACTTTTTAATTGCAACTTCCCAAAAATTAAATAATTATACAACACATTAAAGAATGGGTTTTTTTCTAACTGGGGCGGATAAAGTGTAAATGCACATCAACAAGTCAAACCTTAGTAGAAAACAGACTCTCAACAAAGAAATGTTCAGAGTATAGAACGGCTTACCATTTGTAAACAGACCTCCTACACTGGATTTTTTCTCCATTGTTTGGGCATTTTTATTAGAAGTGTACACAGGATTTGAAATAATATGCATTGGGCTATGACTGGGCAAGAGAGATAATAGCACATGGCAAAATGGTAGTCCGAGAGGATGAATATCATTAACTATGAAAAATTTCTGACCTTGGTGATTATATTTTGATTTTGGTTGAATTAATAAAAAGAACTTTAAAATTTGTAATAATAAAAACAAACTTATATTTCAGGTTTGAAAATATCTCTTTACATTTTCTGAATGTCATTTAAGTACTTACATCAAAGATCCTTCAATTTTGACACGAATGCTTTCTATATCCATTAAGTTCTGCTTGTGTTCATACCCACAACTATTTAAGTCCTAAGAGAGCTGAACAGTTTGGCATTCATCCCAGACCTAACAATCCATACAATTGGCAATTCTCAGCTTAGTCTAGGAGAGGCTTTATTGAGGCTGAAGGGTATGAATAAAACAGTGCTCCTGCCTGCGGCTGTGGGTTCAAGAAAAATTCAGTTCTGGTGTGTTTTACAGCTCAGCTGAAGGCTCATGTAGAGGTGAACACTGAAAAGCGTTTTGGTAAAAGTTTCCTCTGAGGATATTGGAAACTCTTGCGGTTTAGTTTCTGCTTTTGCTAGATATCAGATATGCTTTTCTGGATTAGATATTAATCATTATGACATAAATATTTCTAAAATATTGCTATGTGCTCACCCCTCCTTTGAATCAGCTCCGTTTGTACGGAACAGACCAGTGTTCCAAAATCAGTAATACTGACTAAGAAAGACACAACAAATCAGCTAGACTGAGGAGTGCTGTTGCTTGGACTTCACTAATTATTCTGCCCTTGGAACCCCTTCTTCCTTCTAAGATCTGATATATTTTGGACATGACATTCATAGTATGGGGGAAAAGAAAAAAGGGAGACTAATTGAAGGAACAGGAGCTTGGAATTCTGTCCACCTTACTAGCTTTCCTAACAAATAAGGAGGTTTTGTCCTAATGACTTTGTTTTCCTCCCTCCACACAATTTTCAGATTCTTTTTGAATGAAGGAAAAGCTTGAAAATTATATTGTGGGTCTGCCTGCCAATACTAGCAACTTATGTAGTTGAAGTAATGCCAGAAATAACTGAAATTGCAGGGAAAATCTCTGTGCTGAGTGTCAGAATTCTGACTACTAAAATGAGAGGGTAAGTGTTGCTACTCCACTGAAACAGAAAAGATGATACTTGACAATGTTTTTAATTACATTTGAGAGTACAGATCTCAGGTGGAATGAGGTATGTTCCCTTACACCCAAGCTAGATGGTTGAGCTTAAGAAAGTGGGAAATACTCTCATTCTTAGATATTTGGAGATGGTTTACCCAAGCACTTACTTCTCTGCCGTATCTTCTGTGGTTGTACCCTTGCCCCACACACACATTACAAACTCATTTTAGCTTGCAAGTCTACTTTCATGGCCTCTAAGGGATTCTAGGCAATTTAACCTCTGGTCTGAACTGTTGGGACCTAGAAGTTACTCAGCTTTGCTATCCCTGTTCTTCCCCAAGTTCCTAAATGGATCCATCTTCTCATCTCACTCTTCTTTCTTGTTATTTCAGATGCATAATGTTCATTCAATCATTGTTTAATTCAAAATGCATCAAACATGATTTTCACAAGGAAGTCTCATACTTTTAGGAGAAATTTGAGGTTTTTCTTGGTGTGTGTACACCACACTGACTACTGCAATAGAAAGCCATTAGCCTCAGTTACAAGAAGCACTGCATTTCCTTTGCCTAGGAAATTTTCATAATTGAAAATTTATAGTTTTGGGAAAACTGGTTATGTTATGCTGCTTTTGGGTTGACTCATCTTTGTGCACTTGGGGAGAAACCCAGTAAATTTTAAAAATGAAAAACCCAGTTAGCCTGCTTTGCTAAGGGCTAAACAGGTGAAAAAAGACAAAATAATATTAACAAGAGTTCTCTTCAAAGAAGATAAATAGCTCTGCAAATTATTTTAAAGTTGCACTATCTAGTGTAGACTATTACACTTATTTAAAAAGAAATACCTGTGTTAGTTTCTAAGACATTACAAAAATAGTTATATAAAAAAGATGAGGAAAACTTCCAGCAACAACCAAGTACAAACCTGCTGTTAAAGCTCTCAATTCAGCAGATAATCTGGACAGAAGTTCATAAACCCAAGTATACACAAGTTATTTCCTTTTAAGGGGATTATTCCAGTAAAGTGATTTCAAATTACATCATTAAAGAGGCAAAATACAGTGAGAAATAAGATGTACAAACCAGAAAAAGTCATGGCTATGAGAGTACTGGATGTGCTGCATAATAAAGACAGCCATAATGAATTAATTATGTGAAAAGTTCCTCAGAAGCCATTTTTGCAACATGTAGAAAATGGCAGCAAGGACAGGAAGAAGAGTAACAGAGGATTATTAGAGTGATACTGTATGAGGATAGAGTTGGCCAGGGAAAATGGTTCTGAATTAATTCCTTTGTAAATTCAAACTCTTTTTTATCCTACAGTTTCATTCTAACTTTTAAGGTTATTTTAAGGACTGACCTACACATTTCAAAGGGGATGGAAGAGAACACTAAAAATGAAAGAAGATGAAAGAACCAATGAGGGGAAAATAATGGCACCCTTTGTTTTCTGCAAACTAAGAAGCATCTAAGCAGTATAAATACAAGCAACTGCTGTCATCTTTGGTATGTTCTGCTGCTGTCTTCTTGAGAGGTTTATAAATTAATAAAATAACTAGGGGCACCTGAACTAGGTTATATTAGAATAATGAACTCGATTAAATGAACTATGTATGAAAATATCTTTGGGGCACAAAATGACTAAGCTCTAAATTACATTGCAGCAAACTCAGACCAACATTTACACTGAAGGAAAAAGTGCAAGTGTGCATGAAATTATCGGCTGGAAACATATCCAGAATGACATTAATTATAAATTACCTGTATCAAGAGAATGGTTTACTTGGTTTAGGGAACTTCTCTTAACTTTTGTGGAAATTCTCAGCCAGTTCTGACAACTTGCAATAGAATTAACTCAAAATGAAACTTAGTCCTTTTAAATGTAGACCACTTAGTAGCAGTAGGCCGCTGGGCCAGCCCAGCCCATCCTGACATTTCTGTCAACAGATTGGGAAACCATAGGCTATTGCACAGTAATATTGGTGAGCTGTGAATCTTTATTGGGGAAGAAGACAATGCAAGACTAGTTGAGGGAACAACAGTGTAAGGAGGTCAGGGAATAAATTAACATTTCAGCCTACACCGCTGATAAGGCTGTAAAATCCATGCTGTGGGAGGGAGTTCTAACACTGTGTAAGGGATATGGGCAACCTGCATTCATCCACCACTATCAGCCTTGTAGGGCTGGAAGAAATAATTTGTGATCTTCTTCTCCAGGGCAGCAGCTCTTCCCTTACATTTATTCTCATGCTTGACAACAAACATACATCTTCTGGTAAACTGGTAACAGTGAAGAAATATCAAAAGTGAAATTGTTTTGTAAGCTTTTGAGGAAAGGAGTTAAGAAAGGTTTGAGTTATTGAAAAGGTAATTATAGAACTGCTTCTAACTAGATCACATCGTTCTCCGGGGAAACACAAAGATGTTGAGGTTTGACATTTTGGCCCCACACACAGACATGCAACCACATTTAGCAAAAGCAAAGGTTTCGCCAGGGTGAGTAAGATGTATCTAAGGAATATAGTGTATTGCTGACAGAACTGTGGATTAGACTTCCGTAAAGATTTTCAACTGAAAGATGTGACTCAGCTGAATTCTAATTGCCGTGAAATACATTTATAATTTAATTCAAAAATAAGTGTTGAAATAGTAGAGGTTTATTTTCTAATGGAAATATTTCAGTGAAAAAATAGCTACATTCTTTCACTCTCAATTATTGTTGATATAGTGCTCTTTTGATGATTTTTACACTTTTGATATTCCCTAAGTAATTTGTGTGCTTTACAGTGTATTTAATGAGAAAT
This sequence comes from Picathartes gymnocephalus, assembly GCA_013390045.1. Classification (NCBI taxonomy): domain Eukaryota; kingdom Metazoa; phylum Chordata; class Aves; order Passeriformes; family Picathartidae; genus Picathartes; species Picathartes gymnocephalus. The sequence continues at coordinate 9,367 of WEKY01032683.1, forward strand.
ATGGTGCTGATAATTTTATTTTTCAGGCCTTTTTGTTATATTTAACAAATGATGCAGACATTTACGATGATTAATCAGTGCCAATTTGTAGAATTATTTTGGCTGGTTCTGCAACCTGAATGTGTGATTTTAACCAGAAATATTCCCACAGAAAACAGAAGTAGAATGTTAGCATTTCAAAAGTGTCTGTCACTTTTAAACAGAACCTCTTCCATTGAATTGGAGAAAAAAGTGTTATCAATAAGAAGGTAAAGCCAGTTACCCTACTATACACTGGTTTAACTTAAATACATATCTTTGGAAAAGGTTGCCCTGGATACTTAAGGCATTGTCTGATAAAGATGCAAATCTTACAAAATCTTACAATGGAATTCTGGAATTCTCAAGATTTAGACCTTTGCAAGTTTCTCTCTGTGAATCATTCCTTTAAGAACTTGATGAAAATACTTCAGTAGCAACAGCTATCAGCTCTTCGATCATAAGCTGGGTTACCAGGTTGCAATACTCCTGTTTTCCTGTGGCTTTGTATTGGCATTTGTTACAGCTCTACTAATAAAAGGGAGTAGAATGGTACTGAGTAGTAGCAGCACCATAATGATTGGTCTGAATCTGGCAAAGTATTGGTGTGCTAGACAGACATCTGCTCCAAGCTGTTTAGGAATCAGATTGAACAGACTAGGAAAATAAATAAATGGAATCAGAGATCTGATTTCTAAAATAAGACCCTAGAAAAAGAAGTTTTCAAATACAGAGAACACTCCTGTTAATTCTGTTTTATTGCCAAAGCAAAAACCATAGAACAACTTCTAGCTCTAGATAGAGATAGCTGATGGGCAATGATGGAGAAAACTGCAAAAGCATTCCTGCCCTCATCTCAATAAAAGGGGAATTTCTACATTTCCACAGAGCTATAATTTTCCCTTTGACATGTTTCCATAGGAGCTTCAAACTGGCTAATTTCGAGGTGTTTTTTCCCTCTTTCTTTCATGATACATTTTATTTAAATAGAAAAAAATACTCTGGCAAAAAAAGGGTATGTATAAAGATTGTTGCTGGTCAGCAGGAAAAAAAAAAAGGTAAAAATTGTTTTCATGTCCATGCAAGCACATCAGATACATACCAGCCAGCTCTGTGAATTCACCATCCAAAGCTACCCACTTATGTATCTGCTCAGTGGCTTTATTAAAAGTGTTTTATCTACAGTTCATTGTTTAACCTACAGGTGATAGTTGAGGTGATTGAACACAGCCAGCATTAATTAGGTATCAGGGTCTTAGAGTCTAGGAACACAAAATAACATTGAAGAGTGAAAAAACCCAGCAACTCCAAACCTAAAACCAACAAACCAATCATCAAATGATCTACAACTCCATAGAGTATACAGAAAGCAGAGACATATCTCACTAGACCAACTTTTGCCCTTTAGTTTCTGTAGTTTTCAAAACCAACTGTTTATGACAGTTTAGGGGAATGTGTTTTTTATTTAAACACACCAAGAGTTATTGGAGATTCCTATTACCTTGAATGTCACTGGAACAGATTTGTGAATATGTATAGACTTTTAAAATTTGATCAGAATAATGGAAGGGATGTAGTCTTGAGTTATAAATCTAAGAGTTCTTTCAGTGAATAGAGCCAAAACGTTGATTTTAATATTGCTTAAAAGAGCAATATGTGGGTAGAAATGTGCACTCTTGCCATTAACTTATCACTGAATTTTTACCAGTTGTTGAAACCTGATATTTTTGAAAATTAATCTACATACAGCTTAGGCATTTTTGATTTTATTATCAGCTTCATCAAGTTAATAATTACATATTTACATGTGTTTATTTAGGTATATCTTTGTTTAAGATGAGCAAATAGGTGTCTGAAGACAGTATGTGTTCAGCTAGCTGTTAAAAGACTGATGATAAGTAATTGGATTGAGCCTGTTTGCGTGCTGGTTGAAGACTAAGAAGCCTCACTTGTTCTCTGAAGAAGGAACGTATAAAGACCCAGAAAGAAAATAAGTTGAGCTACTGGTTTCATTGCTAAAAACAGAACTGAGAACTTGAAGTATCTCATATGGTAATACAGGGAAGATTTCTGAATATGAAAGTAGTTTAAGTAGGAAATTACTAATGAATATTTTATTATTTTGTCTGTGTCATTTTAACTTCTTCTATCTGCAAAAATCTGGTAATATTTACTTCTACTATGAGAAAATACTGATGGGAAAAATATCATTTACTCTTTGGAAATCTGGGAAATAGCATGTTTGTAGCATGACACTGTAAGCACTACATTTAGGGGACCCCACTGCACATCAAGTCGTCTGTCACATTCCTGCTGGTCAAACTCACCTTTGTTAAAATTCAAGAAGAGAATACTCTGAGTAAGCTGCTCCCTTGACTGTAAGCAGGTCTATATTCATCTTTTTAAAAATAGAGATTAAACTTATGAGAATCATGTACTATATCTGCAGCATGAAATAAGACAAGGCCAGTAGATATGGGACAATATTTTCTTTGTACGATTGAGCTCATTTACTCTACTACTAGGAAAGACCCTTAAATTGTGTTATCTCCCAATCCATGTCTGGGGGTTGCTTGTAAAAGCACAAGTTGGTACAGATGTTAACCTTACAAGGGACTGTTCTATTAATTTAACAATACAGATGAGTGTGTCTCAGCTTCTGAGTGTTCTCAGGCAGTGCCTAGTTTACTTGTATAGGCACTGCCAGAACATGAACGGAATAATACTACCAAATGGGTTGTTATTGTGGGAAGCAATAGTGTTATTGTGGGAAGTGACAGAGTAATTTATATACAGATGCAGATACACTCCCAATATAAACTCCTAAAGACAGATGTAAAATACAATTATTTTTGTCTCTTGACAAGAGAAAAATTCTAGAAGAAATTTCTTATGACAAATGTATTTCTGTGCTGGATGTGCTATCAGAGTGGTGTGGCAGACGACCTTAGAAGATGAGAATACAAAATTCAACATCCCTGTAGGGAATCACAGCTTGTGCAAACTATCAGCTGAGATAGAGCCAAGAGACAAGGTGTTATGTCGAAAAACATAGATTTCTCTTAGGACACAAGATATTAAGCTGGACCTACTTCCTTTTCCAATGTGTCGGAAAAGGGCAGAAAGACCCCACAGAGCACCTAACAAACTTTGGAGAGAAACACAGCTGGCAGGCTAAAACTGGAAAAAAAGGTTCAAATTTAATTTCCAAGCAATGGACATAGCAATGCATAGGAAAGAGTAAAAAAGCATGAAGTTTAGAAGACCACTCTAGTCATCACTACAGGACACTGCTAAGCTGCTGTGGAAGATTCCTCCTCTAAAGGGAGATTCACAGTCAAGAATCTTCTCCACACGCACACTGCAAGCCTACTGGTTGCCCCCAGTGCACTGCTCCACTCATGCCTGAACAATACCACTCATCCTCCAGGGCTCTGCTGTGGCAAAGTCATTTCGCTCTGCCTGGCTCTCTGCACCAGTCCTACCCCGCAATGTCACATGAGATGTGACGTTATGTGTCCTGCTTTGTTTGGTCCTTCAGTTTCCTTTCTTATTTCCGCACATGGTATTTGCCGTGACAACGGACCAGTAATGCAATAGTTACTTTTGTTCTCGGAGAATGCAAGGAGTATTAAATTTCATTAAGGTTATTTGTATTCCTATGTCATTGACAGTTGTATGTGCTTGTTTTCTCAGCTTTCAAGAAGGTGATATAAAAGCTGTTGCTAATCCACTGTGTATGATTTGACCACCACTAGAATTCAACTTGATCCTTTTCTATTGAAAATTGCTGCAGAAGTGTTAAACTTTCACCACTGAAAGGCTCTGTGGAAGAAGGGAAGTAGAAAACATTTGGAAGCCTTCAAGAACATATTTTTATAATGCGAAGAGGAACTCTGTTTTCAGATTTACTGTAAATCTATACAGGCATGAAAGTAGGTGTTCTGCTTTGCGTAATGGCCTCTGGCTTCTTAGGTGACACTTGTTCACAGCAGTTAGACTATCTAGGATTGCAAAACTGGAAGGTGTAGCTCTTGTTATGTGAAGCTCTATCTTTTGTAAGGTTGAAGTTTTTCCGGAAAGTTAATAATGGCTCAGAAATCCATGCCAAATGCACAGTCTAGGCTTCTCCCTCTTCACAGTTTGTGAAGATTTGCAGCCTGTAATTAAACCCTGCACTTTCTTTTAGTCTCCCACTAGAGCACCTCATCATTCACTGTACAGTTCTGACACAATTACCATTTCTGCTGGCCTGCCAATACCACCCTGTCCCTCAGGAAATGGTCTGTGTAGAAAGGCATAAGCTTCAAAGAACAAACTAGATCTGGAAACATCACCACAATCACTGCTCAGTACTACTCCAGAGTCCCACAGAATACTAATACTGGTTCAGTAGCATAATGAATAATTAAACACAACTGGCATTGTTTTAAACATTTATCCAATGTCTTTAAATCATGCCGGAAAGGAAAGTATTTCAGAAGTATGGATCTTTGAAGGACCTATTTCATGATGAAAGTTAGTTGAAAATTACCTACTAAAAATATGACATCAGAAAAGTATACCAGGTTTATAGGAGAGAATTAATCTGAATATATTGTTAAATTTAATGCGTATTTTAGTTTCTTCTAGTAACATTCTTGTATTTTAGCTTGTTGCTTGGCAACACTATTTTTAGATATTCGAGTAATGTGTATCTTTGCAAATTACTCTCTGAAACATAGTTGCTGAATCCTTTCTAAATAGATTTTTTTCAGGTTGCTGAAATACAAATCAATATAACAGCCCTCTCTCTAGCTTTTAAAAATGATGAGTAGAATGAAAAAAACTCTAACTACAAAAAAACACACATTTTATAAATCTGCTCTGGGGCATCGTTATCTACATGTCAAAACACATAAAAATTTAGAACCACAGAACTGTGAAACTAGTTTAAGGGTCATTATTAAGACTTCCCAATGTGCTGAACAGTTGCTGAAGATTCTCAAATAAATTAACAAATGAAATTTTGCCTATAGCTGTGGATGGAATATCTCACCAAAACTTTTCAAAACTTTCAATTTCATTATCACTCGCAAAAAGGCATGACTATGAAAAAAAATTTAAACTATTATATTGCAGAAGTATATTTTAAAACTAGTCATGATTTTGTTTCATTTGGATTATTTTTGGTGTAACAAAATACAAGCCAAGACAAAAGAAATCTGCATTAGAAAGAATTAATTTCAAAAAGAAATTGAATGGGAACATAACAAAATAAATAATTTGGATTTTTTTATTCAAGACAAATCTGTTTATTTCGATTTACTTTTTAAAAATTTTCATATGCATATTCATTCAGTTAATACTATGCAGCAATTTAGTGGTGCTATAACAATATTCCCTATTATTTTTTTGCTTTTTTTTTTTTCTTAAGTGAAATATTTCATCATTACATATGACCATGTGGTCCAGGTCTTCTGGAATAGGTGATATTTTTTATCTATTTTTCTCAGAGTTGTTTCAAATTGTGATCATTGTTCAAGAAGATGGAAGATCCGAGAAGAATCCATTACCTGTTGGGTTGTCCTGGGTGGCAGTTCTTCCCACTCAGAAATCACAACTCTGTGTCTGTCTGAGTTTATTAAAGTGCAGAAAATAGCAAAGTCTTGTACTTAGAGTGGTCATTCTTTTCTTATGTATAAGCTGAATAGCTTTTCAAAGGCCCCACTATCATTAATATACTGTGGAATATCAAGAGCAGCAAGTCCCGACATTGCTAATGTCATTTTCCTGGCATTAACAAAACATTGCAATATCTACAACTCTGTTAAAAAATAATCATCATTTAATAGCTGCACATGGATATTGTTATCCCTAGGTAGTCATCTCTCTACAGCAGTTTCTGTTGTATCAATTGACATGTAAAAAACATGTGAAAATCACAAAATTACTGATTTGTTATATAAATATATATATATAT
>WEKY01032707.1:0-12966 GCA_013390045.1 Picathartes gymnocephalus
TTGTAGAGAGCAATAAGGTTTCCAATTTTGGGGGTTTGAAGCATACAAATTCCACTCACAAAGAGTGACAAGGAAAGGATTTATTTCTTAGTAGCACTCCTTCAAGAGTTTTGTGAATTTATCAGCCTTCGTTATTTAAATATGTGGACTATATGTTGTACCTGTAAACATTTTGTTTCTGTTGTCAGTAATACAACAGCAAATTTGAACATTCTCTATCATTTAGAACAGTGTATTAGCAATTGAGCACTGAAAAAAAAGATCTGATCATTAACATTCCAGTGTTCAAGGACGAAGGAAGCCTGCAGAGAGCTCTGACTGTGCTTTTCTCATTTTTCTTGAAGCTGATCAGTGTCTCTGGTTGGAGGAAAAAAAAGGAGTGAAAGGCCTTCAAGACATTAAACAAAGGTGATGAAATTATTTATTGCTCTGCTTATTTGCACCACATCAGTTTTCCACCCAAGAAGCAGATAATGGTTCAACATCAAGAGATTCAACAAGAATATAAATGCTTAAGCTTCAGTGACTGTGAAAAGCAAAGGAAATTAAATGGAAAAATAACCAGCTGTATTGAAGTTAACATTTCAAACATCCTGCTAGGATTAGTGGTTAATAAGAATCCAGCAAAAACAAGCCTAATGGCTAAAACACCTGAAGCAATCTATTTCTGGCACTATGAAAGGTTTTTACAAATTGTTATTCATGCTATTCATCAACACTGTTTTTTCTTTACGTTAATCTAGACCATAAGAACATTGTTTAGCAGTTGGCAATTACAAAGAACACAAACATTAAACCTTTAAACATTATACTTATGAGAAATAACCAGAGAGGATTTAAAAGTTTGCATCAAAATCATTTTCTCAAAGCATGTGCCAAATATTTAGACAAATTCATTTATGCTAATGAAATTTCATTTGACTAAAATGAATGAAATACTGTAAAAATATAAAATATTATCCTTTCATATTTATGGGAGGAAATATTTCTGTCTAAAAAATAGAAAACGGGGAACTTTAGGAATCCATAATTTTTCTGTTTTAAACACGTACTTTAGAACAAGATGAGTGAAGCCTCAGGAAGGCCTACTTTTTACCATTAATTACAGAAGAACAATAGATGAAACAGTCAGATGTATGTATTTATGTTTGGCTAGGTAAATCACTCTCTCATTTTGGGTGTTCTACAACACTGATTGGTTTGGGGTTTTTTATGCTACCTAGAGAACCATCCAAACAAAAATTTGTCTTCAAAAAATCAGAATCTTGTAGAGATCAAATGAAGAAGTTCAAAATTGAAAGTTGAAAAATACAGAATTGATTATTTGCACACTGCTCTAATTCCTAATTTCTGCTTTTGCAAAAAGAACATGAATAGATTAGGGGGATATTTTTAGTACCTTGTCAAACCTGCAGCTAATTTTCCCTTCTGTGTACTTTTGAAAAATAAACTCATATCCTTTAGTTGTGTCTGGAATATTCTCTAGATGATCCATGTATTTATTCTAATGCATGTCCATTGCTCACTGCAAACAGGGAGTAAAATAGAGTCTGATGTTATCTGCATGTGTATTAACTGTTCTTGAGATTATTATGCTCTAAATTAATGCCCAGTCTTGAGAAAGTAAACTGGATATTTTGAAAAGCACCTCTGGAGTCCACTAAGAAACTAGTCAGTGAAGATTCATAAAAGCATCTAGAGAAAGAAAAATTGGAAAGGGAAAGTGCAACGTACAGTAAGTTGTTAAGAGAGAAAGTGATGGCAGCAATAACCCACAGCAGAAATACATTCAAACAAGCATTTTGCGAAGGTTAAGCTGTATATCAACATCATGTATTCTCTTTATTTACACTTATCCAGGAACTTTTGGAGTACATCTTGATTTTGAAAAGTTGCCTCAGATTCCTTCATTTAATATCATCTGTGTGCTTTATTAACTTTCTCAAATCTTTTCCAGTTTATCAATGAGCATATTAAATGGAGGTCAGAACTCTGGCCTCTAGAGTCAGAACAAGATTCCTCCCATCTACTTATATAATTGTTCATTTTCATTACTCTGATATAGGCTTTTTTGTTGGATTTCAGTCCACTGACCATGTTCTCTACTGAATATTTATAAGAAATTTTCAAGTGAAACGTGATGGAGTCAGTGTCTCTTATTGCATGCGTTTGTATCTCTGAAAGCTCTTCTAAGATCAAGAGATATTAGGAAATTAAATTTAATTCAGTGTGTCACACGGTTCATTGGGATGTTAAAGAAAATAATATATGCACAAGATGTTAAAAATTATAATGCATTTTAAAAATTTCACAAAATACCATGTCTAATTCTTGTGAGTTGATTGCTCTCCAGACGTTGGTCCTGCATATACTGAAATTCTACAGCCTGAATTGACTGCCATAGAATTGAAAGTGCTAAGTGCTGTACAATACTCTTACATTTGATTCCTTTTCTTTTGTATTTTAATTCAGGAAATCACTTAATCATGTATGAAATGAAAGAGCCACCCAAGCAGTGTCATTAAAGTCGAGATTCCCACTTTTAAGTATTGAGTTACACATATTGGCCAAGGTTCTGATCTTGACCTAAGATATATCATTATGGTTTCTTTTAATTCAATGGAACTAGGCCAGTTTGGCTCATCTAATGATGTGTGAACTCGCACTTTTGCACTAAGGATACAAGCTCAACTTAAGATGTTCTACTTTGAGAATAATTATATTCTTCTTTTCCAGAAATGAATTCATACATTTGACAGTTTTTGCCATTTTTAAAATTATTCCTTTTACTTGTATTTTATTTTTGTTTTTTCAGCCTTTGCAAGTACAATATCACATAATAAATGTTTATTTCCAATAAAAAAACCTAAAATTAATATGCATATTAATAATTTCCATAACATTCTCACAGAGTGTTGTGCTTAGTTTGACATATACAATGGGTAGATTGGATCTGATCCTAACATACAGCAGGTGTCAATGAGGCCATAATTTAGGACTTTGATCTGGATAGCATCCTAACAAAATTAGGACAAATAAATACAAGAGTGTCATCAGATGGGAAGGGATTTACAATTTAGCTGCTGGCTGTGCTTCCATGTCCACACCATTGCTTCTCCTCCACCTTCTTTCCCAATGTGAAGTGAAAGGTATTACTATACCCACCTGATAGTTTAGCTAATAAAAGGTGTTAAGCTAAATCATTTAATTTTGGATGGGAATAGGAAAAAATTCACATGCAGTACTGCACTTGACATAGTAAGTGTGTCCCAGCCATATGTGCTAGTATTTTGCCATCTTTTGTTAAAAACCAAAGTCAAATAGGTCAGCTTACTACTTGCTAGTTTCAGCTCATTGATGGGATTTTTGCATGGAGAGAAGGGTTCTCTATCACCACTCTTGGGTAGCATGACAGGACCAAGAGCATTATCTTGTCTTGCTCTGAGAAGTTTTTCCAGATACTTGGTAACTGCATTACTTGAGGACCTAAATAAAAATCTAGATCAAGGACATTAAATATTTGAATGAGCAGTGAATTTAAGTACCAATTCGGGCTTAAATACTGATTGTTGTGGTTTAATGGCAAATAAGAAAAAAATGCCAAACTAAAAATACCCCTCATCATCTTTTTTTTTTTGAGTAAACTATTTAGATTGCAATTTTCAATAGTAGTTTGTTCCCGCTTGATTTATACTACAGGAGGGTAAATGGCTTGGCAAACTGCCAAACAATGAAGACGAAAACCCCTTCAACACATACAGTTCTTTCCCACATTTTCCCCTCTGGCTCTCCTTTAACAAGTGATCTTCAGATCATTGGTCCCAGAGCAATGTAGCAACTTGTTGTAGAAAATGTTCCAAAGTTACTTAGCTATATATTTTGAAATTCTACCATATATTTCTAAGGCCCAGAGAAATGTATTGGTACATTTGCATGAAGACTGAGGACAATCATCCAATAAACTAGAATATCAGGAGACAGAAAGTAAATCTTACAGAATTGTTTGGATTTATTCTATGCCAAGAAGTCAACAACAAACTTCACAGAATTGAAGCTAATTCGAACAAAAGAGTTTCATTGCTACATGAAGTTGATCAATATTCGCTGTGTGTGTTAAGATTTATAGACAGTTAGCATATCTAGATTTTAAGTATTGAATTTACATTTTTGAAAAGTATCATAGTTGGCAAGGGAAATCAAGTAAGGTCACAATCTAACAAAATTACTGTGAAACATTAATATCTATGTAAAGTAGAAACCATAAAGCAAAATCTTCAGTTTTGCTCTATGTACTGCCAGTTTTTAAGAGCACCCAAACATTTTCACACATGGGAGAGAGAAGGAAAGGGATTACTTCCAGTGTTCACTGTTGACATCTAATATCTATTCTGCTTTTTACACGCTGCCATCTTTGAGATTTGATTTTTCTCTCAGTTTGCATGACAGTAAGTGTTTGGGCATAAGCAGTTCCATGGAACATTTAGCCATCATCAAGCCTTATTTTGATCCCTTTACAGAGAACTGATATTGCTGTAAGAGCATTACAGGCAATGTGGAAGAGTTTAAATGAAAACTGTTTTTGTGAAGCCACAAAAACTGTTCCTTGGTGCCCAGCAGTTTTTATGAGCCTTTGCAAATAGGTGCCAGGACTGTTACAGACTATGATGACATAAGAAATATGCTGTATAATGCACTAATTTTATGTCAAAGCAATGATATTATTCATTTTAATAATGAAATATAATACACTGGTAATTAACAGTACATTAGTTTTTATAGGAAATGGAAGTGATGAGAACAAATCAAGAGTATGTTATTCGGTTGTATGGTAGCTTCTGCTAAGGACATGACAGGGAAGTCTACTAAAAAAGCTTTCAATTACCATAAAAGTGTCAATATGGCTTCTGCAAAGGTTGTGAAATGCAAAATATCTTTTCAGATCATCTGCTTTTGTCATATTTAAGGAAGAATTAATTCTGAAGTTCTTTGAATACTTTCATAGTTATCATAAATAATTATTCTCTCAGTTTTAAACTGGGAAGTCTTAAACTCTTTAAACTGTCAGTTTCAAACTGTTAACAAGACCATGTGCTCAAAAAGAGGACTTTGCTGTAAGTCAGACTGGTATTACACAAGGACAAAACTTTTTAAAAGTGAGGTTTATGGCAGCAAGTCTCTTGAAGCAGCCTAAAGTCTAGTAAAATGATTGATTGGTTTGAATTAACTCCCTCTGACATACCAACTTACCTTTCATGTTTAAGTTTTTATAAACAAGTAGAATAAATGCATATGTAGAAAAACATAACAAAGATTATGGCATTCAAATTGCAGATGTCATTATAGCTACATAAACCAATCTTGCAGACCGTGCAAGGTAATATTTTTAAAATAAAGTCTGTGATTTCATGTTTTTCCTTTCTTCAGGATTGAAAAGAGTGAGAGCACTGGGAAATGAAGGCTCTCTGGTTCTGTAACAACTTGCTCTTTTTAAGTTGTCAAAATTTACGTGTCCTTTCACATTATAGAATCTCTTCAACTTAACACACTTGTTGATTATATGCACTATGATTCCTTTCATTGAACCGTATGGCACTAATGACTGTAGCATCTGAGCATGTTTTGCAGCTGAATACATTAAGCGTGTTCTCCTGCACAAAGTAAGGAAATGCCATGATAGCCGTTTAAAACCCAGATATTCATCAGAGAGAAAGAAAGGTTAAAGAAGGACTTTTAGCACAGTTTTGCCATGCAGAGGTCACTTGTGTGATTCAGTTAGCCCTAGCACTGCACTCCTCCCAGCCCCTTGTTTGGGGATGGCAATGGACAGAATCTGCAGCATTGCCTCTGCACCCACCACTGCAGACATGTAAAAATGTAATGTGAGGGAGACAGTTGGACAGAACTGTATAAACCTGTAACATATAATGCAGTAAACATATAGTTAATCAAATCCATCTAAACCTGAAAAAGTACTTGCTGGTTAAGCTCTCTCTTCACCTCCTTAGGGACATGGATCTCTCCTTCCTGCTATTTTACCATATAATCTTTCCTCACAAATTTAGCTTCATTTCTCATCTGTCTCCTACACTGAAGTAGTGTGTTATTGTGCTTCAATTAAAAAGCCCTATATTTCAGCTTTATTATACTGAATGGAGTAAAGAATTGATAAGGTTAGTCTACAAGTGTAGTTGAGGTGTTTGCACATACAATAGCAAGAATTACCGGGGAGCTGTTTTTGCCCCTTATTTGTCTGCCTACTGAAAATACAGAAGCAGTTTTATGTGCTAAGGTAAAAATAAGATGCCTATGTTGATATGTTGGTATGACATAGCAGCTAAACCAGGATTTTCAGGGTTACAGCCTCTGATTTAAACATTTCATATCTATCTAAGTGCCAGTTCACCAGTCTGATTTTTTTTTCTTTTTTTTTTTTTTTTTAAATCTAGCCCTAGGAGAGATTATAATGTACAGCTTGCAAGAAATTTAGTGTCGTTATTGATGGGCATAAGTTGCTAATTTTCCATGACATAATCCTGTTGCTCAACATCAAAGGCAGCAAATAAATGAAAAAGTTCAGGAAAAAAAAGATGAATGAGGATGTCACTGCATCAATCTTGTTTGCAGCCAACTGAACTTCACACAGACAGGAAAACTCATTTTAGGATTTGGCTTATGCAACCTATATATTCATCTGGATCCCACATAAGAACTTGCAATTTGCTGCTTCATCTGATCTAGAGTTTTTGCAAATGATTGTATTTTCCTGACCCTTCCTGTCAGATCTTAATTGTATGGTTGTTAGAGGGATAAATGTTAATTATGAATGCTGTCTGCTATCCTCATTTCCCTCTTCCCCTCATCCTGTTCTGCTTAATCAAGTTTTAATTCTAGTTTAATTATTGCTTTACCATTTGGCACTGCTTCATTCCTAAAAAAAACCCAACCCAAACTCACACCTTTCCTGAATAAATCAGACTTAACCTTCCCTTAGTAAAGTAGTACTACCAAATAAAAATGTACTTACTTCAAAAAGTGCATACAGTTTAAGCTATTGTATCCATATTTGCTGGGTTTTTAAGTGGTACAGTCAGTTTCCTATTTTGCTTTCATTTTTTTTTCTTTGGCAGAAATTTGTATCTCGCCTTCCCACAGTCAATACACCAAGTATAGCTCAACTGTCTGTATGTCCCAGCAGGTCTAGTCAGTTGTAGGGCTACCAGGTGTGAATGGCCTGCCTTATAAAACATTCATGCCATTGCTGCAACTGAGTCCTTGCAAGCTAAGACATTAGCAGGCCTTCAGAGAGTGTTTGGCATCATTTTGCTGCATGTTTTGATGAAGTAAAACCCAATGGTACAATAATAGAACAGGGCTGTGAGCTCTGCTTTCAAGAATAAGGCCATACCATTTGCTGTGTAAAGAAAAAGACTGAGCTAATCTACAGCTAGGAAGGGAAGACTCAGTTTTCACATGACCAGCCAAGTAAGAGCTGACAGGAAGCAAGGCACAGCTTTCTAAAACAAAACCTCAGTGGTAACTAATAAGGTGAGTTTTCCTGAGCAAATGAAGTAGATGAGTTGGAATCAAATTTATGCATTCGAAGTCTGAATTAATGTGCTTGGCTTAGTTCTAAAATTAATCTCTTACACTGTTGCCTGTTTAGAAAATCTTTTTTTGCTACTTAACAGCTGCCACCTGTCAAATGACAGCTAAGACCCAGTATCCTCCAGTTAAAGTGTCTTCTCCAGCCAAATCCCCTGTTTCAGCTAAGGCAGCGAGCACAACCTGAGCTACTATTTATTGTTGTTAGTTTTCTTTTTAGTACCTGAGATTTCTGTCTAAAGAAGACATTTTCCTTGGCTTCACTGTAGGCTTTTTCTGTCAGGGGGGTGACAAGCACTTCCTATGCAGCAAATAATCTTTATGGGGAAGGCAACATACAGTAGCAGTGCTTTGTGGCTCTCCCCCTAGCCTTGTATCTGGGATTAACACCTCACTTCATGGTTTAAGCTGAAAAAGGATATACACATCTAGCTAGGATTTCCAAACTTAACTCCATAAAGCACCAAAATATTTTTAGAACATGTTCTCTACCACTCCTCTGGTGGTAAGTCTATTTATGGGGGAGGCTGGCTGTGTGCTGACTTGTTGAATTAAGGGGAAAATCTGACATTTCAGTAACAGTTCCAGAGCATCAGTCCAACATCTCAACCCCAAAACTGTGTTCTCACCCTGAAGAAAATGTCTTGAACGTTTCCATGCTTTTATGCTATTATGAGTTCTGCCTTGCAGATATAAACAACTTACAATATAAATCTGGCATTGGTCAATATAGCTTGATGTGTATGTTGAGCATCATTTTATTGGGTAAGTTTTTGTACTAGAAAGAAATAGGATGAATGCATAGATGTATGAGACCTCAAAATATAGTCAAACAAACTGATCAGATCCACCCTGATACAAAGTATGTCCTTTAGTCAGCATTTTAAGGCTTAGCAGAAACTTACTCCCAGGAAAATACCAATGATCTTGTACTACGCACTTCTACTGAAGTGTTAAAACTTAAGGTGGCCAGAGTTCAGTGTTTTCGCTGTGAAGTTAGCTTTTACCACAATCTCACACATCTGCTTGCCAGCCTCCTGATAGCACAAGCTAGCTTTCTGTGTCAAAGAGCCCCTAATTAACCTCCCCTAATTGTGGACTGACATGATGCGTGACACCTTGTAAGTGCTGAAAAGATATGATGAGTTGTTTGTTCAACAGTTCATGATAAAACACTGACTGATGGCAATTAGGCCTGCCTGGGGCTTGTTATTTCAGTTTAGGCTGGTGCCGAGGAACTCGTGACCATGAATAAAAAGTTCTCCTGAAGAGTTTATGCTGGTGGCACAGTTCTGTTTCATTACCAAGCAAGCTGCCTGACACAAACGTATTGGTACATTCAAATCCTGCAGGTATTTGTGCTTTTGTCTTTCTTTGTGCTTCTGTGGCTGGGATAGTGAGAGATAATAAGGAACACGTTTTCAAAGAAAGGAGAAAATTTCTGTCAGAAGAAACATTTTAAAACAAAGACAGGTGCACTGAGCAGGAATAATAATATTTAGTGACCCATTTATGGAATTTTCACCTAGAAAACTGAGTATATACTCTTACTGAGGAGGCTGGTGTGCCCCCCAGTGGAGCCCTGGAGAGGCGCCATCTAGAGAATGTTATTGCCCATTGATTTATTCCTGCCAGGGTGAGAGCCACAGCCTCGTCCCTGTTTTTTTCCCTATATGGGTCTGTTTGGAGTTCTGTTACCCCGTTGGTGTTCGGCTCGTTGGCCGCCCCTTCTCCTGCTCCCCTCACACTTTCCAGTTGCTTCTCTGCCCCTGTAACCCTGTTGGCTTGTGCCCCTGTCTGTATCCCGCACCCTTCTCCCCGCCTGCCCTTTGCACCCGTAGGCTCAAGCCCCTAAACCCCTCCCCTTTGATCCCTGCGTTAAAAACCCTGTGCAGCCCTCAGACCCTCAGTTCTTGTCACTGGAACCACCTGAGAGTGCAGGTTAATAAACCTTCCCTGGGATCTCCACACAAGAACCCCTTCTGCCTCTGCCTTGTCGTTTGCTGAGCACCCTGCCGCCGGTGCCCTCTCCTTCCATGAACAGTTCCTTAGTACCTCAGTTAGAAGCTCTCAGTACCAAAGTAGGTAAAACACCATTTAAGGACTGCAGAGAAAAATGTGCTGTTATCTAAATTCTTATATGGTCCTGAGATATTTAAGAAACACAGCAGTGTTGAAACACTGAAAAAAATTACTTTCATAAGAAACTGGAAAAAAATTCAGCAGAAATTCTTTCTTGACTTTTCTTGCACCCTGAAACCTTAAGGATAATATTTCCACACAAAGGTACATTTTCATATGTATATGAGCATTTGTTTTAGCAGGCATTAATGAAGATAAAACTTCAAATCTCAGTATCAAATGATAAATGATTGGTGGCTGTGATTTGTAGTTGCAAGACTGGAAGCAGATGGACAGCCATGTGGTATATTCCACATTGTTCACTGCAACACACTCTCTACCAGCATTTGTTTTGGCAACAGCACATATGACACATTAATAATATTTGGAGTATTTCACAAGACATGAAAAGAAAGGTACTGACTACGAGGAAAAAACTGTCCTTCACAGGTTCTCATAGAGTTCTTCAGGGATTGTATCAAAACTGTGTCTTCAAATCTTGGAGGAAAAAATGAAGAGCAACTCATTCTGTACATTTTCCCAGTACTATTTCCTTCTTTGACTAACTGAATCAACTATTAGTTGATTCATATAACTATTAGTTATATGAAATATATTCCTTTTCTGTTGCTCTAAACTCCCTAAATGTATCAAAATAGGTCCAGATATTACATTATAAATAAGTACCATTGGCTGCTTATCCAGGAGTGGAAAGCAGAAGTAGGAAATCAAAAATCAGCAAACTGACAAACTGAACTGAACTGGGATCTGGGGTAAGGATTTGTCACTTGTAAGTTATCATGTTTCCTGCTAAAGCAAAACAGAGGAAAGCAAAAAGGTTCTTCTGGGATTCAGCAAGAATGTGCCACTCACTAAAATTGGTGTTATCTGTAGGTTGCTATACCTAAAGTTTTCAATTTGAAATGTTTTATGCATTGAAAAATCAATAGCCTTGTGTCAGGATAAAACCTACCCAAAAGCACAGCTCAGATAAAATGAGCTCTTTATGTGTCACCTCCAACTGATTTGGTGATTCTGGTGTGCTCTGGAAAGACAAGGCAGCATAGATAATTATCATGAAGGACTCTTACCTGAAAGTCCTGCTGGTTGAGGTATGAACCACATCTGCCCTCCAGTAATGGTTTAGACATGCACTGGAAAGAACTGGGTATAAGTTGTTAACCCCAGCGGATGGGTCCTGGTAACACATTTTGGGCTGAAGATGAGAAGACAGCGTTACCTCAGGAAGCCACAGCTAATGGACTTTACAAAGGGTGCAAGTAAACCAGGCTGGGAATAGGTGACCAACAGGACTACAGGCGAGTGCTGTTGAACATTTAACTCAAAAAACAAGAATACAATAGCTCCTCAGTGGAGACACATTCACAGAGGTCCCGTATGTGGCAACAGGCTGAGGACAGCAATCCTAAGGTGGGATGGTCACACATACGGTGAGACACTGCCACAGCTCAGGCACCCAAGGAGTGCCTCATTCCTGTGCTTGCAGGTGAGAGGCACACACAGGGGCCTCGCCTGGTGTGTGTCCTGTGTGTGGCAGGACAGATCTCTAGACTGCTGCGCACATTCCGCTTAGAAAGTGAACTGTAGGCTTTATGTCACTGTGTTGACTGGTTCTGCCATTGCAGTTACCCCCACACCACTCCCACCCCTCTAAGGACAAGCCTAAATAATAACATCTCTACTGATTTATTTTTTACCTCCCCTAATCTTTTATCTGGAGAGTATGGAGAATTAAGAAAAGAGAGTACAGATGTAGTTTTAAATATTGCCGTACTGACAGCTCAATGCTGGAAATGGGACCACCAGTCTCTCCTAACTTAGCATTCAGTGTTATACCCTACACATTTCCACACAGAAGAGAGGATTTGGGGATTAGTGAAGCTTCTACAATATCTGTTTAATAAAACTAAAAAAAAAAAAAAATCTTTCTTACATCTTCAGTGACAGAAGTTGCTTTGAAATGGAAGGGTGACTCAGCTTTCAGGCTTAACTTGGTTTAGTTCTTCAGGTTTCCTGAAGCTCCAGGGGTGGTGTGCTGTGCCATTTGAGAGCTCATAGAAATGCATTGGAGTGAAAGCAAAGACCCCAGCTAAAGTGATCTGAATTTTGGAATTTACACTGCAAGAAGAAATTCAGTTTCTTAAAAAAGATTTTTGTTGCGTATGGGAACAACACAGAAAGATTCTCCCTTCTAATTTTATTACTAGTAAGCAATTACATAATTTTTTCAAACTTACCTTGTTCACATTTTTTTCTTATTCATCTGCTCACTGCAAGTAGCTAATGTCTATATTATGTTTTACATTATTTGTTGCATTATCAAATTGTGATAATAAGCTCCCTGGGATAGAAGCTTTGTCACTTTATGTCATTTTGTGTTTTGGAAAGCAGATGGTGGACCTGCCAGATTGTCACTTCCTCTGAATCACTGGTAATGTCTCTTTAGAGTGGAGACCATTTAAAGAGAGAATTTACTACTTGCAGATGATATATTCACTGTGAGTGTGTAATAATAGCATAACAAAAAGTTAATTCTTTTTTGTACTGCAAGAATATATGGTTCAAATTAAAATTGTCTGAATAAGAATTTTGTTTATTTGAAACCTTTTTTCTTGCTGGTGATCCCACTGAAATGTGGTTGTTAGTCTATATACCATTTTTCTGTGTCTAGTCTCATTTAGCAAGTAAAGCAACCTTGCTGTTTATTTTATTTGTAAATTGTTTCAGAAGAAATCTCCCACTGTCATCTACAAGTCATAGGAAGTAGTCAAATGATTGTAATGTGATACTGAAACTTTAAAAGTAATTTGCATCAACACTTTGATCTTTCCACATTACACTGTAACATTAATATATTAAATCTAAGTCTAAATTAGATGTCAATGTAACTTCAAATTTAATCAGTATGAGGGCTTCATCTGATTTCATTGATAGCTTCCTGTTGTATAAGTAGTAATAGCATTCTGCTGCTTTTCCTTATTAACATAAACAAATTAAATTCATCTTTCAGAAAACAGCCCTATCACTGAGATCACAGGGAAAAGCCACAAAAATTGTAATGTAATCATGCTGACTTCCAAAACAAAATAAACTACTGTTTGAAACTTAAATATTAAAAATACACTTATGATGCCTTGCATATATAATATGATGTAATCATATTTGAATATAATGTTGCTATTATACTGCTTGTTGCCTGAGAAAAAAATTTGACAAGTGAAT
>WEKY01032722.1:1064-20039 GCA_013390045.1 Picathartes gymnocephalus
CATTTCCTCCCATTCCTCACAATTGAATTGAGCCGCTCTTTGCATGCTGATGGGGCAAATAAGTGGGGAGCTGTGTTCGTCACTGCCTGATAATGGATGAGAGCTGCTTGTTGAGAGACAGGCAGTTCCTCTGGAGGTCCCGCGATTTGCCAGAATATATTACATTTTTCCAAGATTATTGCACAGCAGATGATTAATATTGCATGCTCAAATGGCCTTTTCAAGGACTGAGCGGGGAGTGCGGGGGGACTGAGGGAAAGCCTCAGAAGACTAATTTCCTATCTGCACATTGTGATAGAAATGCATAATTGCAAACATACTTTGCTTTGTAACTCACTGGTATAAAAGGGGAAAGCCACTGAGCAATGTGTAGCCAGAGGAAATACGTCTTCATTTGACAAAACCAGCAGAGCCCTGTTGAAATCAACGTGGCTTCACTGGTTTGCACCAAGGCAGAATCTTGCCCAAAAAGATTACTAGGGAGGTGCAGCAGGGCATTAACATAGGTGAAGCAGTGGTTTTAGCAAGAGGAAGAAACACAGCCCTTAAATCAAGGACAGCTTCTGGTGTGGACTCTACAGGATTATGCAACTGGAAGAAGGATGCCTAGAAAAGCTAGGTGGTAACTGCTCTGCAGTAGTAAAGGAGTGTGCTGCATCTCAGTCTGAGTGGGAGGGTGAGGAAGAGCTGGTAGCTCTTTGCTGTGGGACCTTTGTAGAGACTGGATGAAGAGCTTCTGTTGGTTTAGGGTGACTGTGAAATGTGCTAAAGATGTGCCTAAGACCACATAGGCTTCTGTAGTCAGCAAAGAGCTCTGCAAAGCTCGTAGCAGAGGGATGTAATACTGGTGGAAATGCTTTAATAGAGTTGAGTGGTGTAGATGAGAAAAGGTTGTATAAAGCATTTCTCAGCTCTTGCCTCTCTGGGGTAGCTTGGGTCGTATTTTGGCAGTGTTGGAAAGCAAAGCCTTGTGTAAATGCCCCCACATGACTGAGCTGGGTTTGGGTGGACGTTGGGTGGGCTCTGTGATTTTTATGGCTACAGCAGCAGCAGTGTGGCTTCTACCTTTCAGGCACAAGAACTTGAACCAAATTCAGCTGTGAGCCTAAATAATGTGAGAAAATGTCTAAAACGGTTCACCTTCCCCATCTTTTAGCCTTTGCAGGAGCACTTTTGGCAAGCTGCATGTATCATGACTCAAAGTCCTGGGAGCACATCCAAACTGGAAATGCTTCCCTCTCCTTCCACTCACGTGTCCTCCCAGCTGTGTTCGCTGCAGGCAGGTTGTGCTATTCCTGACATGCACAAGTTTTTGATGCCACCCTGATTTGGCCACTGCTTTCTGTGTGTATTTGGCTTTTATTTCTTCCACTCCCCTACTGCTCCAACAGAGGTCCTCTGTAGGATGATACTGCCAATGTTTTCCTACCTGTCAGAGAGAGAAAGAGCTTGTGCGGGTGTGCAGTGCTGGGGCATTCTTGGGTCTGTTGTGAGGGCAAAGGTTCCATACTGTGTTTGCTATCCTGAAGACATCAGCCAAAATCACACTCAATATATAAACCTGGATAAACGTAGACTATGTCCTTACCAATTTCTTCCTAGCCAGGTAGGGTCTGGTGATATCTAAGCATCTATTCATCATTGTTTATGCTTCACCTGTGCTGCCAGCTCTGAACTGTAAGGCCACAGAAAGCAGTTCAGCTCTCACACTTCTTCGTCCTGGTTTCTCAGGTAAGGGTTGAAAATAGGCTGAGTTCACTCTAGGTGCAAACATGTTCTTGTTGGAGCTTTAGTTTGTCCAATTGTGCATTCATTGCACGCTGAATGTATTTCTATAGGGGTCTGCCTAAATATGATCCATATTCCCTCAGGTTTCATCAAAGCATGTTGCCTGAAAAAAAGGTGCTCAAAATTTTTTGTTAAAAAGAAACTTGTTGACCTCACTGTGATTTCAGAGAGGGTTGTTTTTGGTTTATATCTTTTTCCTTAATTAAAGATTAACTTTTTACTCCTATGGGTCCAATTTTGCCATAGAACTATTGGTCTGGATATCCAATTTTTTATATTTGATGCTTAGATTACTCATTTATTGTCCCAGGAAGGATGCTGAAATTTAAAATACTACCAAAAAGACTTGGGCAACCAATTGCAGCAATATGATGAGTGAAGAAATCTATATAGCCTGGGACCTTTGGCTTACTGATAGTGTTTTCGTATAGCTATGTTTGGAGAGAATTTTTTGTTCCTCTTTTAAAAATATGCACACATAAATCAGTCACTCTGAGACTGTTGTGTTGCATCAGGGGTGGGATGGTAATCTGGGAGAAGTGTTGGTTTATTTCCTTGCCATAAATTATCTGGTAAATATTTGGGAACAGTGAGCATTTTCAATAGAAGTTAGGTGGGTGAATGAGGGTAGAAAAGGTCATGGCCCAGGTGATTTATCTGCAGGAAATAATTCAGCTGCTTCATAAAACCACTTCTGCATCTGGTCCTTTGATTGCCAAACTATTCATTCTTCCTGATGCACCAGATAAATGCCTATGTGAAGAAACAAAATAAAAAGCTGCTACAGTAGAGCAGAAGGCAGATAATTTAAACATGGTTAAGCTGCAATGTCATGGGAGATGTACATAAGCATCCCTTTGTTCCTTTGTCCTTCTCCTGGCTGTGGGAACAAGCCAAACCTCAATAGCAAATGTGTTAATTCAGTTTCTAAGTTAGCTGTTTGGGAAGAGGTTTTGCACTGCTGTGTGGCTGACCCACAGTCAAAGAGATATGACAATAAAGGGGGAGGGGGGCCATAACACAATTTCCACGGTGGGTCTGTTCTGTGCAGATCAATAAAGAGGCTTCATCAGTGTCAGCCCACTGGCAGTGTGGCATCCAACCCATGCTGCAAACTGCTTGTGAGCAGTGCACATTCCTTGATACTGTATTTACATAGCTTAATGGAGTTTTAAAAGGTCAAAATCCAAGCAGTGTACACTTTGGAGCATTAACTACGTAACACGGTTGTGTTGCTGCATTCTTAATTGCATCTTCAGTGTAGTGGAGTTTTTTCTTTTTTCCTGTCCTTTTTTTCTTTTTTTTAAGTAGCTGTGGGGCTTTCTGAAATGAGAACTGTCCCTTTTAAAACTTATGGGTTGCAACAGGAACAACAGACCCCACAATGGATTTGACAAGAATGCTTTTAAATCTCTGTCTTCGTTTGCAGTGGAGGTAGGTGTAAATGCAGGAAATGTCCATCATTCCAGTATTAATGAAGTTAAATACCATTGTTTCAGAGCTACAGGAAAAGAGGGCAAAGAATGGTGCTGAGGAATAATTAAAGACTAAAGTTTGATTTTTGGTACCCTAAAGCAACCTCTATTTTACGTTGGTTATGTTGGTAGGTGGATGAAACATTTTCTGCCTTCTTTTGGACCACATCTTAGGACCATAAGACCTTTTCCAAGCCCTCAGGCTGTTTACCTCTGAAGGGAAAGTCTCAAGATGGTCAATCACCAGAGGACAGAGCCACACATTGAGTTACAGTATAAAGGCATCAATTACTTTAAAGAGCAGCTGTGTTTGCTCTGTCTGATCTGGCTGTCCTAGACCTGAATACACACTGTTTGTTAAACCCCAACCATGGGATATTTTAACCTTTTCAAATGACCATGTCCAGCATGGAGGGCACTGCATACAGCAAAATCCCACTCAGCTCTGTCAAGATGTTTCTATCAACCTTTTCCCTGGGCCTAAAATATTTAGTGTATGAGCTAGTAATGAATCAGCTGCCCACACATATAAGACATTAGCTCATATTTGTTCTTGCCAATAATCATTAACCCTGTAAATTGATTTCCTACAGTACAGTCTAGGCATAGACTAAGCTGTCAGCTCAGAGAAGTCTGCTATGAAGCCCCTACAGCAAGTCAGACAGACCCCTGAATCATCCCAGCAGATCTGATGAGGAGATACAGTAATAGAGAGGACTTCCTGTACCATTTATTCCTTTTCCAGCCATCCTCCACCCCCATAGGTTTCTGCCATGCTCAGAGCTCAGGTTTCACATAGGCAGTTGGTGTTGGTCTTCCTCTGCTGAGCTGTTTTCCAAGTAGAAGTGAAAATGTGTGCATTTATTACCTGTTTCTCGTCACTTGTTGCTTGCTGTTAGAGAAACAATTATCTGTGGCATTTGAGTTGTTTATAGTATCTGGTCTCTTAGGTCACTGAAAAATGAGGGTTCATTTCAGCTCTAGGGTTTTGATTGTGTTACTTTGGTAACTGTGGGAGCAAAAGGCTGCTTTGTCCTTCTTCAAGAAATAGAGGCTGGCTCCCCAATTCAGGCTTTTGACAAACTGTCCAGGATTTTTTATGGAGGGTATCCCACATCCCTTGCAATTTTGTAATGGCTCTGATGCATAAAATTTGTTCCTTAAGTGCTTTTTCCTCAGGGAGAAACTGGCTGGGAATAGTCAGGAGATTAAACTGGATTTGCAACAAGCCTCAAGCGATTCCATGGGCATTGCCATCCTGCTTAATCTCACCGTGCTCTTGCAGAGGTGTGAGGCTTCCCAGCAGAGCTCATTGTGTGTTTGCTGTGTCGGGGCTCAGCCACATGATCCAGACAATGCAGCTGATGAAGATACCATGAGCCAGCTCGTGGACTCCTGCTGTAGTTCCTTCCTCCTCTTCCCCTTTTTATCCCCTGTTTGACAAGGTGATATATTTTTGCCAAACACGGCAAAATGGAGCTCAGTGAAACAGGCAGGTCACGCTTCTGCTGGAACATCTACGCTGACTTTTCAACCAAGACTGGAAGGCACCTACTCCTGCTGGGTGCAGCTCTGTTCTAATTCTTCCTCCCCCATATCAGGGTACAACTCCTCATCTTAATGAGACCACACCAATGCCAAGAATTCTTCAACGCCTCTCCTCTGCAAGCCACACCAGGGAACAGGAATGTCACTTCAAAAACCTTTTTTTTTCTGCTGTCAAGCTGCTGGAGCTTCAAAGCAGTTTCTTGCTGCCTGTGCTTTCATGCAGTTTGATGCCTGTGTTTTTAGGGTTTATACATTAATGTTTGTTTCAGGCAGTCTGAAATAGCTCATTCCACACAGGGCAAAACCCTCTAAGAAATTTAAGACCTTTAGTTACTCTAGCTTAATTCTGTTCAAAACAATTCTTACAAGACAAGAAAAGAGAGATCATTAGCTCTTTGGGTTCATGAGATGGCATGAATTAAGAGAAGTTGCTCTGCTACCCTGTGACCTAGTGTACACAGAGCACTAGAAAGGGGCAGGAGTAAGAAATGGGCTTTCCTGAGCTGTTCTCAGGGAAGAATTATTTTCTAAGCACAAAATAGAAAATATCTTGGTACTTCTGAAAATGACTAGTGGAATGATTTAATGCAATGTAATGAAGGGCAATAGTGAAGTGAAACACATGTTCTCAAATCCCCTTTCAGCAACCCCTTGGAGATCATAAAATGCTGAAACTCCAGAGCTTCTTAATGCCAGCTTCAGCTTCAAAACCACCCCTATTTCAACACTTAAAATGTCAGGTTCCTGCCCTCATCTTGCTGTTTGTGCCCTGCCATCATGTCTGGAGTAGATGGCACACTTCCTTCTAAAGGCTGCATTTAATCTACTTTTTAAAGGTATGTTTTTTCAGCCATTAACCTCTGCTCTCTGATCAGAACTCTTTAGAAAGAGCCTTATTTTTTAATCAATGTTTTGCTCCAAGGACAGGAGGAATTTAAGTTGTGAATTTCTGCTGTTCCTAGATATCTCCATGCCATCTCCCTTGAAACTAAAGTAGTGGGTCTGAGTCATCCTTGAAGTATTCCAGTTTTCTGCTGAAATCAGTTGGGTACACAGGATAAAAATGCAGTAATGCAGCAGTGAATCATCTCAGCAACAACTTGGGGTTTGTAGCACCCACTTCTGCAATGCTCCATGGAGTACCTTGCTGATTAAATTGTGGGTGCCATTGCTGCCTCAAATTAGTTTTCAGAACTGCATGAGGGATAACTTCCTCCTGTTTTCCTTGGGATAGCAAGGAAGTAGAAGAGTAAAGGTTCAATATTGTCCTTATTTATTTTTAATATTTTTCCTGTGATTTATTATCTGCGACACTGGATGTTTCCCTGAGAGCTATAATTCTTTGGCGGGTCTATTCAGTATTGCCATTTATTTGTTTAGGCTGAGAAATCTGAGCTTACAATATCTAATGTTGCAGTGAAGTTCTTGCAGGCTCAGGGAGTTTGTGAAATGGAAATTCCTCCTCCTGTTAAAGGAATTCTGCTTTCTTTGGAGGAAATGTCAGGAGCATCTTAATGTCTTTCTTTTTTCTTTTTTCCTTTTTTTTTTTTTGTAAGCACCTTATTTTTATCAATGCCTATTGAAAACCATGCAGCGGTTTCATATTCTGATTATTGTTTTTTCTGGTCTGCAGAGGTTAAGGGAGTGATCAGGAGCGATCATGTTACCAGAAGGTATTAAAAATATGGAAGGTGATGAGAAGGGCTCAGTGTAACTACTAGCAGCATATAAAAATGAATAATGTGCAGCTTAACAGTTTTGATGCTGCTTCTATTTGCCTTATCTATGAAAGATACAGCAATCCTCTGCCTTGCCAGTTGCTCCTCTCACCTACCCACTCACTGCTATTTGTCCTCTTAGCTTGTCTCCATCTCCAGCCTTTCCCACAATATCCTGACTCCCAGTGAAACGGGAGAAGGGATAAAGGAGAAAAAAATGCCGAAACCAGCCTAAAAAAACCCCAGAGTTTGGGGAAAATACAGGAGTTCCCTGTGCTCCTAACATGCAGAGACAGGAGGTTGCTTGAGGTCTTATGCACAGGCCGTGCTCACATGTCCGGCCCAGGAAGAACATTGATTTAACTCTCTGCCTCTGAAGAAAAAAGATGACGAAAAATTCAATGCAAAACAGTTGGCAAATGCAGCCAAATACCACTTGATGAATCACCAGTGTAATCTACCAGTATCACAAGCCTCTAGCAAAAATGACAGCAGATAGTTTATCCCCAATGGCACAAAAATTATGGATGTGGTATTCATAACATCTCTGAGTAAGTAGTCTTGAGGCTGGTCAATATGGAAAAAATATGAGCAGTCCCTTGTTAAATCTCTGCACCAAATATTTATTTATTAGCCTGACAAAATGGATCACACAGCGTGCATAGATGGCACAGAGCATACTGTCCTTGCTGTTCAGCTTGAGGGAGACACAGGAAGGTTACTCAGGTTAGAAACCAGGTCAAGCAATCAGCCACGGAGCTGGGAACAACAACATTATGTGCTGTCAGACCAAATCTAACCTGCTAAAAATACAAGCACGGCAGGCAGTGATCTTGCCAGCTAGTTCAGTGCCTCAGTCACTGCTGAGACACTGCTGAAACCCTTTATCTCATTAAAAATATGGGTTTTTTTCAAAAGTATAAACAGAACCCAGTCCTGTACAGAACAAGTTCTAAAAGAAATACAGTTATTATATTGGAAAATGTTAAGAAACCTTAGTTGAAGGAGCAAGATTTCTCTGCCAAGCTGTAGATACCACCAGTGACAACAGTCAATGTGTTACTTAAGTTTTATACTGTATTTTAGCAAGCTTTTTTTTTTTTCCGTAGAAAATGTATAAATATATTCCTTCTCTCTGAGTAACAGAAAAAAATTAAGTGTTAATATGATTTGAGGGGTTATTCTTTCCTTTGAGGAGGCCTATTTGAATAATGGTCAGGACGGGGTTTTGTTTTAATACATATATTTGACTCTTTAGACCTGGGAATACCTCAGAAGTCTTCAGTTTCAATTTGGCCATCTTCATGTCTGTGTTGAAGGAGGAACATAATGGTGAAACCAGGCTTTGCAAAACCTCTCAGTCTTGGTTTCCTGCCCAGTGGTACACTAGAGGACTTGGCTATATGAATGCGTATGTTCTGGAACATCAGAGATTAAGAGAAATGGAATTCAGCACTGCATTTTTCCTTCCCCTCAAAACCACTGCCATAAGGTGATCTCCATTTGCTGTCATGCCAGTCAGTGTGTGTAGGACATCTCTAGCCTACTTCAGGTCTGAAGAAGGCATCATACACAGGAGCTATCGAGGCTCAGCTCCTCAGATTTGCAGGGATTTGAATTTGATGGATCAGTAATCTCATCTGCTTTTCCAATCCCATTTGATTTTGCCCCACCAGAAGCATCAATGAGCTGAAACATCCCTGACCTGTCAACTGTGGAGTCACCTCTGTAGCTGGCCTAGATGGACTAGATGGCATAGATTTTGGTTATATTCTCTTTGAAAAACACCTCATACTTTCTAAACTCAAAAAGTTCCTTTCTAAAATTTTTTGGCCTCCTTATACCTTCTTGAGTTTACCAACATATTGAAGGATGGAGACTTTCAAGTGTTTGAAAGCTGAGACTACTTTTCAGTGCAGTCACCAGGAGCTTCATGACTAATTTTAGTAGGGAGGGGGAAGGTGAGCCATCCTTGCCACCTGACAACAGACAGGAAGCTGAGTACCTCCACAATTGCTCATCTGCTGACAATTCAAGAGTATTTTGGTATCTTTAAATAGATAACATGAAAGGTCGCCTCTAGACTTGCCTCTGAAAACAGGAGGAAAGAGGAAAATTGCAAAAAGTTTCCATGCCTGCTTTGTTTTTACCTTTTAGTTTTTTTGCTCGGAAAAACTACCCACCGGTTTCTTGTTTGTTCTCCATCCTGTGCCACTTCTGTCCTCATCCTTCACTCACATTCCTGTGTATGACTAAAGGTCTTTTGTCCTTTGTGATCCAGCTCTTTAAGCCACAGAAGTGCTGAGTGGAAGGAACCTCTTGAGGTTATCCAGTCGAACCTCTCACTTTCTCCTCGAACAACATTTGTCTAAGCACCTTGGAGTCAAGTAACAGCATTTTATAAAAAATCCAGGATATCTGCAGCTTTGTGACCATTCCAATTTAAATCCTGTTCTTCTTCCTCATCTCCTCTACTTTCCTGTGGCTATGGCAGGTTGCCAAGCCTTTCAGCAGGACACTTCTGCATTTTGTTTTTCCCTCTGTTCCTTTCCCCTCTCACTGAGTTGTCCAGCTCCCTGTAAATTTGAAAGTCTTACCATCTCTTGTCTCCGTTACAAGTTAATAGGGCCCTGTTGGGCACACTTAGAGGAATCCAATAATCAAATAGCACAGAAGATGGAAGTGCTCTGTTTGTCGTAGTGCTGGATCACTCTACAATAAAACATCATTATCCCCTGAGTCATTCAATACATGTTCTTTGAGTAACACGCACCAAGATAGCAAGTGAAGTGCCTGTGACTATGGCCATAAGAAGAGGGTGAGAAATATTCCTTGTTCTCTCTACCCATCCCAGATTACAGGACAGCCATACCAAGAGTTTTCCTAGGCTTGAAATGCTTGCCTCTTCCCTCTGCTGAGGAAGGCAGAGCCAGGGAGAACAGACTGTGGCATGTGGGAAGCAGAAGACCACGGGAAAAGATGCACTTGCTGCAGCTGCTGCTGCTGCTGAGTTATTGATAGTGGACAAGCACTGTTGAAGCACGTAGAACAGACATGTGGAAAGGGGAAAGGTGTGCTGAGAAGGTAGGCCTGGGGAAAAAGCCCAAAGCAAAAGGAACTGTGGGATTCTCCTCTGCCAGGGAGCTGTGGTGCTGCTGGGCTTCCAGATAGAGTGTGATGGCTAAGACAGCAGCAGAGACATTCATTAAAATGACTGCTTTAGCTTTTTGGACAATTAGTCTGATAATTGCACCACTTATTTATTATAATAGCCTGCAGTTAATGGATGTTCTGCAAGGAAATTAATGTCTCCAAATTATTTTAGAAATACCCTGAATATGCTATCTTTTTAAATAATAATGCAGAACGTCTCTGTAGGACGTTTAAATAAGTTGCAGATTGCTGTGTCAGGGCACCCTGCTACCCAGACATGCTGACCACTGTTCAAAAGCCATTCTTGCTCCTCACAAAGTCAAACACGCATTAAGGAAAAATCTCTTGCCATGGGGTTGGGAGCAGGACCCTGAATGTGCTGTGTGCACCAGCAGAGCAGGGATGCTTGGCAGCTCTGTAGCAAGCTGTGTACACCCATCGAGGCCCTGCTCGTGCTTTGCTTCTATCAGCAGCAGGGTAGTAGCTCGCCTGCCTCAGCCTTGGCTTGGTTTGTGCCCTGCCTCTTTGTCAGATAGAGATGGTGCCTTTGCCTACAGGCTGTGGCAGGCCTATTTATGATCTGCTCAGCACAGCCTGTCAGAGGCAGTTAAAATACCTTCACCTAAGCAAATGCTGCTTGCTATTGCCTTGTTATAAAACAAAGGTCGTTTGAACTGAAAATACCTCTGCTCCTAACCCAAGTGGGGGAGAGTTCTGTCTAACTGGCTGCTGAAGCAGCAGGAGCCACAGGAGTGGGGAAGGGAGCAGAAGCTGGAAGCTCACACAGCTATTGCCAGAGCACAGATGATGTTGACTGAGTTTGCGTGGATAAAACAAGCAGCCACTCCAACCCTCGCTCTAGGTTTCAGCTGGCTGATCCAAGGCTCCATGTGGAGCAGCGCAGCTGTGTGACCTTGCCTGATTTCACTAATGGCCATTAAGATGTGATAAAGTCCATGAGCTAAATGATATGTAAGATGAGAGAAAGAGATAGCAGGTCCAAGGATTCAAAAGGAGAAATACAGCCTTGACAAAGGCATAAAACTCTGAGGAAAAAGCACAGAAGAAAATGGCAATTGGGCAATGTCAAGCATCAGCCCTACCCACCGTGCTGGAAGGGATGCAGCAGTTTCCCTGTTGGAGCAGTGAATGTGTCCATGTCAGTCCATGCTGAACAGCCAGAAGTGTGGCTACTTCAGCACTTGCTTCATTCCCCTACCCCACTGCCCTGACTGCACTGGCTGCATTTTGCAATCAAATTAATTCCCATTTCCAGCTCCTCCCTCATGCTGACACAGCGGAGAGAAAGGAGTGGTACAGCAGTGCCACACCACTCTTCTCAGATACCCACAGCCTCAGCGTGGTAAATATAAAACTTCTGTGCCCCAGCCAGGACTGGAGCCTGGATCTGTGAATCCTAACTCCAACAGCTACAGTAGTACTCGAGCCTTGCTTCCCAGACAATGAATGATTTGCACTGATTTGCATGGAGTAAATCAACTGTGCACCTAAAGCTGCAATTTTTAATACCTCCATTAACTGCCTTTATATCAAAGGGGCAGGATGGAACCTATCTTTATGCATGCCTTGGTTTTGTGACACTGTGCTATATTTTTAAAGAAGGACAAAGTGTTCTGTTCTACAAAGCAGCATCTACTGAACAATACGAACTAGCCAGGTACTTAAAATTATAGTGGTGGCTAACCTCTAATGGACTGAAAACTGTGTAAACCTGACAAAACCCATAAAATGAAGATAATTATGCCTTCTGTATCAGGCAGGCATTTTTTGAACATGAACAATGTGTGTTCAGGAAAAATAAAGATTCACTGAAGCTACAGGGGAAATAATGGCAGCTAGTATTCATGGGGCCGTAACAAAATATTGTTTACAGATCTCCACTGGTTGTGAAAGAAAACTGAAGAAACTGGATGTAGTCTAAAGCGAAGCTTGAAGGAGCATAAAACATGTAATACTGTAGTTACAAGGCACATAAAATCTTATTGGACCTGTGATAAATATTTGTGCCTGAGCAATTTTACACTTTACAAACTGCTTTCCCTGGAGGATGGTTAAAAAATCCAAGGACCCCCTATTTAACAGTTTTAAGATCTAGGGGCTCCCACTCTATGATAAGGGTACAATATACCTGTTCTCAAAAGTGTCCAATTAATTGTTTAGTTTTGTATTGAAAATATTTTCTTTTTTATTAAAGCTACTTTAGATAGATAGGGGTATCATCTCTTGAGCTGCATTAATAAAGGCAGAAGATGTCCCTAAAGTGATGCTGTTTTGGAATTGAAACCATATATTAAACTCCCTGTGGGGGATGAGGAGTCCACAATGCAGAGTTAAATGGAAGGTCTGCATTCAGCTGCTGTATAACATTTGGAATTTTTCTGTGGGACTTGGAAGAGGCTGTGCTGCACATTTTAAAAGGGTTTAGCAAAAAACGCAGGCATGTACTTTGTGAAATTTGTGGATGGGGAAGGAGGGCATTTGAAGATGAAGATAAGACTCTCTAAGTTGCAATGAAATGTTTTCTGCAATCTTGTATTCTAAAATCCATAAGGATCTCACATGGGCAAGTTTGTTTTTTTCCTTTTGCCTTGGCCTTTTGTACATTTACACTGGTAATTCCGTAGGCGTTTTTCTGTTGTTTCTCATTGATTTTTCTTGGGTGTAGGCTTTTTCCCCTTGGGAAGAAGTCTCCACCTTTTTTCATGCATGGAAGGAATTTAAAATACTAAAATAAAATAATCCTTCTTTGTAGATTATCTTTTCCCACATCACTTTTTGTTCAAATCTCAAGCTTGCTTCTAGCTCAACTCTCCAAAGGAAGAGCTTACCTTCACCTTTTCCTAATAGCATCTTATCTGTCACCTTCCTTTTTAATCACTAACCAGCGTGGAGCTTTATCCCTTGCTCTTGTAAACAAGTATTTCCATGATTCCTTGCAGAGGTGCTTGCTAATTACCAGGTCAAATAGTCTCAGGATGTGGTTTGGTGTTCTCCTTGAGTCATCCATGTGTTTTCTGAAGAATTGATTTGTAGAAAGCAGAAGAGGCTGCCAAGTCACCACAATGATACTGGGGAGTGCTAACACCTCTGAGCCTGGTGCAAATCTCTGTGCTGCTGAGCAGATGACTGACAGCATGTATAAAAACACAGAGATTATTTAAAATTGTGTCCACTGTTGTGCAGATTTTGTGTTGGGCTTGCACTGTGTGACACAAGGAAATATTAGTGGTGCCTCTCTGAACCAAAGAAACCTTCTCTCCACCTTTTGGGGAGGTAGGGGGTAATATTTTTAAGGTACTGCTGTATCTGCATTGTTTCATGCTGGATGGGACTGGAGCAACAATATTAGAGGCAAGGTGTTTCTGTTTCAGAATCAAAGTCTCAAGATGTCAGTCAGCAGCTAAATATCTACCAAAATGGGGGCAGTGGAAAGAGGAAGGGCAGGCTGCCATGGATCACGTACAGAGAAGTTCCATATAAAGTGTTTGTATGTGCATGCACCACTGCTTGCACCCCTGGAGCTGTTTCGAGGGTTAGAGAGGAATGTTTTTTATTACGGAGTAAATGCCACCACACGTATATTCTGCCTTTCATAGTTCTGAGACTGGGCAATGTAGCAAGAGGATTTCAGTAGCCCAGCCCTAACCAAAATGATCAAAAGCAGATGCCTTTGACTGTGTTGCTTTGCAGAGTCATTGGTGGGCACTGGGCAAGTTTTACCCGTCTGCTGCAGTCGGGTGATTTGGACAGTGAACATGTTTGGAGAGCTAAATGCCAGGGTAGGAAGTTCAGTGCCACATAGCTGTAAATAATTTCATGGTATTCCATATGATTAAATATCTTTAACTGGTTAATCACTTTCCATTAGTTATCTGGCCAGGACTGAGATTAAATTAAAGTCTTTCAACCTACTGGGACAGCTCTCACAACCACACAAGGTTACAAGCAATTTGGCTACCAGGTCACTCTAGGCAGCTCACAGAGGAAGAGAGTTAAAGTCAATTATCAGCCCACTCACCCATTTAATTTCTGGAATGATGACTTAAATAGACAAACAAAGGTGTGTGTGGGTAAAGCTGAAAGACTGGATGGAATGATCAGACCTGCAGCACATCAAATAGTTTTTATTTTTGTGTGATGCATCATAGTCCTGATATTTTTCAGTTCTTTACCTGTATTGACACACCACTGGAGAAAGCCCTTGCCTCTAGCTGTTCCAGATGAACATTTAAATTAACAAATTTTCTGCTATTTTCGTAATCAGAAAAAAAAGTAGCCAGAAAGATAAACAGGAGATGTCTAATCACATCCAACAACAGTCATCATTCAATCTTTCCTGATCTCAAGTAGCCCGAGGAAATAGCAACTGCATTTTGCATCATGTCCTGAAAGTCATCAGTCCATATCCACTAAGAAGTGATGCAAAATACTGGCAACTCTATTCCCAGCAAGCAACCAGAGTCCAGGCTGAAAGTCCCTGAAAAGTGCAACCTGTGTAAGGCGGTAGTTCCTTCCTGCATTCCAGTGATCAGGAGCAGGAAGCAGGCTGGTATCACCTCTCCAAGGTTTAACTTGTGCCTATATTTGTGCTTTGTCACATGTCTATAGTTCTTGCAGAGAAAAACATCAAAATCTGAATTCCCCAGGTTGCCATATTTATTAATCCCATTCATTTTTTTAAGGCAGGAAATATTAAGGTGTAAGCTCAAAGAAAATGTGGGTTTTTTCAGTTTAAATGCATGCTTTGAGTTAAAATCAAAGACAGACTTCTAGACCCACATTTCATCTGTTCAAAATGGTTTTTGTCAGCCTCCTTAATGTATTTGATGAAGTGTTTTCTGTGCATTGACTTCAGCAGGAGAAGGCTGTGTTTTTGCAGAGTGCAAAACCAGTCTGCTCTTTTGATTTGTAGTGGGGAGACAGACATGTATCAATCTGTTCTTCAGCTACTAAAGTCAGTATTCTGGATCAGTTGATGCACTAATGGAAAAGCCAGGGCTACATCCTGGGTCTGTACCTGAGCTCCAGTGCAGTCAGTAAAGCAATGCAAATTGCTCTTGAGTGGGGCGGCTGATGCCTACTCCTTGAACTGTGCAAAACCAAAAGCTGAAATACACGAGGGAAAGGCTGGGTTTCTAAGTCTTGCATCCTTGCTCAACTCACATCTCTAAGGCATCACTGGGGACCAGTTCTGGCAGCTACTTGAACACTTGGAGGGTGGGCTGCTTGCCATCTCCCAGGTACTTCCCAGTACTTCCCAGTCTGCAAAGCAGGGAAGGCATCTGCCAAAAATGGGGAGAAAGAAGGGTGCCATCTGAAGCTGACCAGCTGCTGGAGAATGCTCTTGCTCACTATGTGTGTGTGCAACTCCAGCCAGTATTGCCCTCCTGGGTGTTTGAGCACAGGACATCTGTAGCTCATGCACAGCCTGGCCACCTTGTAGGCAGCCAAGAGGTCACCCATGCAAGCATTCTTCAGGATGTCTGGGCAAGCCAGAGTGAAGGAATGGGGTCTGGTCTGCCAAGAGGGGCGCATTTGTTCAATCCACCACGCTCGGGTGTTTTGGAGCTTGGAAAAGCTGCTGTTCAGGAAGGCATAACTGAAGAGACAACCTGCCTTTCCCCAGGCTTTCAGGCACAATGCCCCTTAGGGTTGCATCTTCTTGCTGAGATGGTCACAGAGGCTCATCAGAGTTATATGGCTTCTTTGATATTAAACCAAACCAATGTCTGGCTAAACTTTTATTGCATCTTCTACTCATGCTCTTTCCTAAAGTTTTATTGGAGGGAAGGGCAAATATGAAAAAGTTAATGTACAGTAAACTGCTGAATTTGACTTGCTATCCTGATCCCACCTGTAGGTCATCGTTCTGTTTTGTTAGCACTTTTCTGGGAAATTGCTTTGGTGAGTTTAACTTTGTGGGCACTGTTATAAGCAAGCATCTTGTCCTGAGCATTGCTCTTTCCTGGACAGGAGAAAAAAGTGATATGGGAACATAGCAAGAAAACATGTTAGAAGCAAGGGACTGAGATTTCTTCCCTGTAGGATATTATAAGATATTTCCACCTGTAATCATTAAGCAAAATATGAGTGTTTTCCTTAGTGCCTTACAAGATAAAAGAGGGATGTTTTCATCCATGTTACCAGTAAGAATAAAGGAAGAGATGATCAGAGCCACCAGTTTTTGAGAACACCTACAACAAGCATGCTGGGAAGACAGAAAACCTGTCACAAAGTCTCACATAAGAGAGACAAGCCATGCTTAATCAAAGCTGACACAAAATCAAGACTTTTCAAGGCAATACCTGCAGTAAAAGATAAGTATTCAGACACTGTCAGTCTCTGCAAACATCTCCTGGTGCCACCAGGTAAAAAAAAAAAAAAGATCCTCATCAGTAATACATGATTTTCGTTCCACTGTATATGTCACCAAACCACCCTTTCTCAAAACTTGGCTGCAGAAATTTCTGAGGTAGTGAACTATCCAGAGCTTTGGTTCCACAATACCATCTCCAGGGAAAAACCACATGAAGGTGAGCAGCCAGTGAGGAAAAAGGTTAGGAAGAGGTGAGATAGCACAGCACAATTTAGTAAGACAGATAAGGTCAAATTTTATCCTTTTTTTTCTGAAAGGAAATCTGAATTTCTTAATGTTCACCCCAATAGGTATCTGCAGCACTGCAAAAAAAATTAACCAAGAAAATAACGTGTCCGTGGTTTTGAATTATTTTGAGGAGAAAGGCAGGCCTTGGTGTCTAGAGAGTAAACAGGGAATTTGTCTAAAGCCTGAACACAGCAAATATAAGCAGTGGTAGGCTGTGGGGCAGAGGCAAAATGACCACTAGAAACCTTTATTCTTTTTGGTCAAGTTGCTTCTGAAGGACACATCCGAGTGCTTTGGTGCTGCCCGCTGCTGGCTTAAAATCAACACATTGATGGAGTGCCACTTTTGGCATAATAAAGTACATGTATTGTTCAAAATGTGTATTTTTAAATACTCTATTTAATGATTGTTTCACATGCCACATGCTGGGTAATAACAGGAGAGGGCTTAATTGTTTTTAAAAACAAATAAATGGACAAAAAGAAAAGCCCTTTTGGCTGTGAAAAGAGCAGTTTGTGAGACTGCTATAAAAACAACTGTTTTAGCTCTCTGCTCCCAGACTCATCACTTAGTGCTTTCTCCAAACTTTTGTGTAGCCAGTGCTGCTTTAGCCAAGATGTTTGTTGGAGGCCACATCTATCCTTTAATGACATGGTGGGGGACAGTGTCTTCAGTGGTGATTTCACATGTCTATAGGCTTACTCAGTTTAAGTACATTCTCATTAGGGAATGGTTAAATTTTCCAAAGCTATGTGCAAAAAACGGGCTTATCAGCAATATAGAGTAAGAAAATGCCTTCCATTTCTTTCTATTTCTTCTGCTTCTTCATTACTGCCTTGTTTTCCAAAGAAACTGTCTGCTATCTTCTTCTGACTTCAGTCTCACATATAGGATTGTCCTGCTGGCAACATATTTTAGCAACTGCTACCAAAGAAAAAGTTCAAATCTGTTTCGCATTTTGTCTGTGGGGAAAAAAAAAAAAAGGTGGCAGGGCGGAGTTCTTTTCCAGCCTGTACGTCCATAGTTAATTCTGCAGAATTGGATGGTACAATGAAGGTGTCTGAGTCCAGCTGAATATTGGCTGCCTGTACCTGAGAGTGATGACACCTCGGTCACTGGGCTTCTCAAACTCCTTTTGGTTTTAATAACTCACTGACTGGGTCCTCAAAGTGATCTTGCTTTTTGAAAAAGAGACTTGATAAGCTTTTAGCACGTTAAAGTGCAAAAGCACCTGATGCTTTTTATACTCCTTCAGAGGCTTCACTTCCTTTCTTTTAAAGCATTTGTTTCTCAAAAGGAATTTAAAGATAGTATAATGTCTAATTTGTGTGATTCACAAATTCAGATTTTGTAATTATTTCTACAAAACTCTGAGATGCTGGATATGTGGATATGCTGAGGAGCATTCAGTTAGCTTCTTTTCTAATATTCAGATGTTAGGTCTCTCATATCATATGTTGCTTGGGGAAAGAAGCATTTTGGTGGCCATCCTTTGAGAAAATATATCTCTTTCTTGTTTATGAGCTGGAATGAGAAAGTTGGTCATTTCTTTGTACACACAGCCCAATCGACCTGGGATTCTGCCATGCACAGTCTCTGCTGATGGCTTAATTTTAGATCCAGCATCTAAGAAAGATTTCACATTTTTTCTTTTTTTATTTTTTAAACATCAATTACTGTGAATAGTTACACATCACTTAACCCTTGAATAACA
This sequence comes from Picathartes gymnocephalus, assembly GCA_013390045.1. NCBI lineage: Eukaryota > Metazoa > Chordata > Aves > Passeriformes > Picathartidae > Picathartes > Picathartes gymnocephalus. The sequence continues at coordinate 19,086 of WEKY01032722.1, forward strand.
ATGACCAATGCATTTGGTACTTTTTTCCTCCTTAGATATTTTACTATGCCTTTTTTAATTTCAAGAAGTTGTTTGTGCCATTTTACTCCCCCAGGCCAGATGTCTGTCTTCATGTTCTGAAAACAATATATGATCAAAGCAATTTCAGAAATAATGCAGAAATTTATTACATACTTGCTTTTAAATAATGATTTCTAAATGCAATTTAGAAATGTATTCTAGAACAAAGATTTTTAAACAGCAATGCCTCTGCTGATGGGAAGTATTGTTCCATGATTGCCTGCCCAAGAGGAGATCGATAATCTCATAAACAAGTTCTAGTGTGGGCTAAATGTTCTTTCTGTCTTACCCATCTTTTTCTGCAGAGAAAGTTGTGCACACAGGATGGCACAACAATAGTTTGGGAAAATGTTATTTTCATTCCTCTGGTAAGGAAAATCTTACAGTAGGAAGTATGTATCAGTGATTTTTGCCATACAACAGTTCTTAGCATGGAAACCTTCATTGCTAGACTGTATCCTTTACTGGTCTTTAACTTGACCTAACACTGTCTGTGCATGGCTTTCTAAGCTGTGATGTAGTTATTAAACAACTTCAAGTCCCACTCTTTGCTGTCTCCATTCATAAACGTGCACCTCTATCCCACACTGTATGAAGAGGCATGGAGTTGTCTGTAGACTTGCAGCACAATGCTGGAGGGAGTTCCCTGGAGCCTCTGTTTCAGCAGTGTACCTTTCAAATGAGAGTGCGGGGTCTGTGATCCACAGCCTTCCCCTCAGCTGGCTTCTAGGCTTCCCCCCAGCCCCAGCAGAGAGCTTGCTGAAACCACAGGCTGTCAGGCTCAATTATTTGCACAGCGTCTTAATAGGACTTGCAGTTTTCCTAAAAAAACCAAAACAAAAAAAAAAAACAAAACAAAAAAAAAAAAAAAACAACACCACAAACAAAAAAAAA
>WEKY01032766.1:0-14440 GCA_013390045.1 Picathartes gymnocephalus
AAGGGAGAAAAAGAAAAAAGGATATACTCTTTAGTAATGTTGTGAGTTATGAGTATTTAAAGTTGAATTTTAACAGAGTGGGGGTATTGCCCAACTTGCATTACTGATAAATTTGTGTTGCAGTTACTGCTACTGAGGAAAAACTTTATTTAGTTCTGTCGTATTGTATGAGTTTTTCCCAGCCATTTATACTAGGAACAGCTTTTGTATGCCAAATAAGTGAACCTGACTCTAATCTGCAACTGATTTACCGCTCTTGCCTTCAGTGCCATCATCTTAGTGGAACTAGAGAACAAACCACGTTTGACACACTGTACAGGAAGTTTTTTTGAAAAAATCACGCTTGCCAAACCCTAAGGTCATCAGTCAAACAGAGTCACTGACTGAGTAAAAGCTGAGTAGTTCTTGAGGTCTGGGGCACTGTTTAACATCAGATTACAAGCTTCTCTTATTTAATAAAAATTTAAAGGATGGCCTCAAGCTCAGAAAGCCATTGTACACATGCCTGTCTTTAAGCATGTGTGAAGTCCTGCTCACTTGAATACGAGTACTTCCTGCAGCAGAAGGCCATGGGAAGTTGGGGAAAAATACGTGCAAGATCAAATGTCATCTTCTTTGGTCTTGATCTCCTTGTGAGGTCTGAGTACAGTAGCGTCTAATTTTTTTTTTTTTCTAAGATCTTGAGATCATTTTCCTACCACATAAAAATATACTTAACAGAAAGCAGAGGCCTGATTCAAAGGCTAGTGTTGCTTGTCACAGTTATTTGGATAGACAGTTATTTTGCTGGATGGACTCCTGACGTACATTTGTGTATAAGTGCTGTGAGGTCTCATCAAGAGCTTCATGCTCTGTGTGTAACAGCTCAGACACACAGATCTCTTTAAAACTTGATTTTTTGCTATCAAAAAACATGTGTGTAAGAGACTAAAAGTTAGCATTCCAGGAAAGAAAAAAAAAAAAAAAAAAAAGATAGAGACATCAGCTAGGAAAAAATAGAAGGTAGCTATTTAGGCAAAAATTATTTAGGTAAAAATAATTTGAATGTTTATTGAAAAGGATATGAAATAAAAATTCCCAGTAATGATTTTATGCCTCTTATGCCTTGCTCTGCTTTTAATGACATAAATTTCCCACAAGGAACACAAATAGGAAACTGAGGGAGAAAATGAACAATGATCTACTTACTTTGAGGTTTCTGTTATTGCTGTCATTATGGTGTCAGAAAACCTCCTATGTAAAACAGTCTTGTTTTGTAATCACACATTTTCTAGGGTACTTCATAACTACCAAAAGGAAATTTAAAAAGAATTTTTATCAATGTTGGAGGCTTAGAATCTGTTTTCATTTAGAAATAAAGGAAAGTAATGTTCATACTTCTAAGGGATTAAAATTGAGTGTTGCAAGAGTTTATTGATATTTTTTCTCTCTAATTTCTTAATTTTACAGGGTATGGGAGAAGAACTGTTTTTGTCATGATACCATAAACGTCATGTTACAGTCATCTTATTCAGGGTGCATTAATATAGCCATCTAGATATGTTAAAACAACTGAGAGTTAAATAACTGTACTTTTAAAAAATCTATTTTCTTGGCATATATACTATTTCTAAAGTTTTCTAGTATAATGATTGTCTGGACTCTCTTCAAAATGTTTTTGTTTAAATAAAATTCATATCTTCCAACGTGTCCATGATTTTACTCTCAAAACTGCTTATTCCAACACCCTGTATGTCTATGTAGGTAGTTGCAGTTGTATGATTTGCCTTTGAAAGAAACGGAAGAAGAGATCAAATTTGTGTTGTGTAGCATTTGTCTGTGTATCTTTATATAAAATGGCTATTTTTAATGCAGTATCTCAGACACTAAGTGGTTTGGTCTCTTTCTTTCCTCTCTAGAATGGAATTTGATACCTGGCTTTCTCCCAAAACTAAGAGCATTATAATGTGGGAACTCAACCTGCTAAACTTGGGAGGGAGTGGTTAATTGTTGTTGTAGGTGTTCACATACCAGACCATTTATATTTACTTCTGTTTGTTTCTAACAACCCTTACCTCAGCAAATTTGGCAAGTCTCCCCATTTAGCCCACATCTCTATTGTTTACAGATTAATTGTGGAATTCAGCATTTGCAGATAGAGCACTACAGTGGTGTCTCAGGAATGTCTCTTTCAGTGAGAGCAGGGATTGTTGTTCTTTGCCTGGAATACAATTTACTGAAAAAATCCCAATTGTTTGACTTCATCTGGAACCACTACAGAGCTGTGAAGAAAGTGTAACAACACACAGAAAGAAAAACTGCTGTCAGTTACAGTGTGAAGAAGTGCTTACCTAAAAATTATTCCGTCTTAAGGTCACTAGCATTTAAAGAGTATCAGGAAGTTCCACGACTTTGAAAAATAAATATTTTTTTTCTGAAGTTCTTAGTTATTGTGACTCAAGCTCAACTGTGCACATGATGTTACTGATAAAGAGATCTTACAGTTAAACAAAATACTTACAGTAGCGTTTTTGATCAGTTTTTTACTGTACACAATGGGCATTTGGGAATATTTTCATCAAGCTGTCAGTGATAATTTCCCTGCCATTTCTTATAGAAGATCTGACATATTACATGCTTAAACTTCATGTTTGCAGTCTGCACCTAGAAAACAAAATTCGGCCTATACTTTTAGCATTTCAGTACTTCTTAAAGGTTTTCTTTATTTATTTGAATGTCCTATCTTCCTGAAATCTTCCTCCAATATAGTGTAAATGGAATCTCAGAAAAGATCACAAAGCATGACCCCAGTATCCTGTGCAGACCTCTTATACAACCAGTTGTACTCATCGTCTAAATCCACAGAAGAGAGAGATCCACACTCGTGATCTTATTTGCATGACCATGGACCAAATTTCAATGTAATTGGCTTATTCAAATCACATTAGCAGGAAATGCAGACCAAAAATGCAAAGAATGAAGGCAGTTGCAGCCTTATCTAAAATGTCGTACACATCGGTAGTCTATTCACTTTCTGAAAGTCCTGGAAATCAGAACAAATTTTGAAGGAAGTAGCATTAAAAAAGGGCTGCAAAGTTAGAAATTATAAATCGCTTTGGACCCTCTTAAAGCTTCCAGTATGTGAATGATATGTGCATCCTAACACCACCTTTGTACAGCCTATTTTCAGTAAAGGTAGAAGAATGCCTCCAGGTAAATCTCCTTACATAGCATATGAATTTTAAATAATTTTAACAGTTTCTCTTTGCAGGATGATGTTACGAGTATTTGCTTAAGAGTTGTGTATGAAAACTGATTCTCAAATGTCTATCGTTTGAAAGAATGTTGCATAACATAACAAAAAATTATCCAGCACTCTGTAGGTTTGGTGGCGTGAGACTAGTACATTCACATTCAAACGAGAACCTCCTACACAACTATTTCTACTCAAGGCTTGTCATCCTGTACATGTGATATCATGTAATTTCTTTTGAAACCTGTTACTAATTTAATAACATCATGAGATGTTTCACCATAAAATAACATTCTATATTCAACAAATTTCAACAATTGTGTGCAAGTCTCTAGGAAACTTTATAAACAGTGTTTGTTTACATAAAGATTTAAACATATCCATGTTTAAAAGTCAGCCAATTTGAACCATCTGAAATATTGTTATAAGCAGTTAGTACAAGGAACTGTTCAAAGGAGGGATTGGACATGGCAGAAAGAAAAAAAGAATAAGTTATACTATTTGATTTCCCCGCCAAAAAAGAAATGGAAAACCCCAGAAGACTAAATTAAGCAAAAAATCTTTCAGAAAATATAAGACGATTTTTGAAGCTTGAGTCATAACCCGTATGTTTATATAACCAAGTACAATTCCTGATGATCTTAATTTTGTTGCTCTTCAGTTTCACCAATTATTTTCCAGCATACTTCCAGGTCTTTTCTGTGTAACCCCTCCCCATTCTGTTAGCTAGGTGACTTGCTGGAGGAGGATATCACACTCCTACAGATGCTGTAGAACTATACTTTCTATATTCTATAATATAGAATTATATTGCTATAATTTCCTTATTCCCTGGGGTTTCTAGTCCCCTTTGCTCCTGACCTTTTCTTTCTTGTTTTGGCTCTGACTTCATCTTCTGCACACGACCCGATTTCCCTTCTGATATCTTCTTTTGAACCTTCCACATATTCTTCTTGTTCTGTTCCCATCACTCAGCTCTCTGCACAAATGATTTAACTGCATCGCCCTTTCTCCATCAGTGTCCAACACTCTAGCTGTAGCTGAATATCCTTCCTTTTGATCATATCTGGTCTTCCTTAATTTTAGTGTAACACTTTTTACGGTGATTCTCTAGATCAGGAGGGCAAAACACCAAAGGGAGAGAGCAAATGAAATCTCAAAAGAAGCACCAATAGTTTCCTACAGATTGGTTGCTGTCAGTCTTCTCCACATTCATTTTAGTCCTTCATGTTCATGCAGGTAGACAGCTCTGAGAGTTAGTAGAAGGACGCTACTGATGTTATATGAAGTGAGACTTTCAAGAGATGCAAAGTTGAATACTTTTTAATATGTCTTGAAGAGATGTCAAAGGTGCAAAGTGACTGTCTCCCACAAAGAGGTCATTGCTTCTTTCTCTCGCAATAAAGAGGTATTGATAGGTCTTTAGCAATCAATCAATAGGGTAGTAACAAAAATTTATCTTACATTGTCTTCCTTTTACCCGAATTCCACAGCTGCCTCTCCTGAACTAAGCCTCAGATATTTCTTTACTGCCTAGAAGAAACTGGCAACACTTTCTTTCTTGAATGATGTGAGAAATAACTGGAAGAGTTTTGGTAAAATTTCCCTTCACTGAAATGTTCAGCATAAACGGTTAATATTGGGCAAGATTATAAACAACTGAAAATGTGGCTTCATAAAAGGAAGGCTGAATCTCATCCATTATACAATATGACAGTTATACACATGGTATTGTTCTTTAACATGAATTATAAGCTAAATTTAAAGAGCTGTCATTTGAAGGAGAAGATGGAGGAGAATGTGAAGGAAGTTCCCCCTCATAAACCTGCACAGACTGCAGTCAGAATATCAGTGTCCTTACCTTGAGAATCTCAGGTGTAGTGGAACCTGTGGGACAGTCAGTGACTTTCTTTCTGTACTGTTTGGCAGTTGAGGGTTTACAGTTGAGAGTTAGGAAGACAAGAGCATAAACTAGGATCAGTTCTGTGTTTTTTCTGACCTGAGCTTACGGAGAGAGGGCTCAACAGCCTACCTGTCCAATTCTTTAGTGCTGATGCAGCTGCAAACTATTTCTATCCATACCCAACTATTTCTGTTCATACCCATATCCAAGAAAAAGATTTTGATAATTAGAGCATTTCTGATGAAATAAAAAAGAGACATGTTAGTACCACTGGTTTCTTTTTCACTTGTCTTAAGTCTTAAGCTATCTGTTTAAAAATACTATGCACATTCTGGGCATTAATTCTCTCTTTTTGAATGGCTAATTACATATTTGCATACTGTTAGCATTTTAAAATTATTTTCTAATTTCCTTTGTTTAAACCACCTGCTTAAAAATTGTCTTTTTAAGATTTCATTTTCTCTTTGTGGTCATTACTTGCATGTACATAAATTTGAGTGTGAGTGTTGTCAGTATATACAGGGCACAGAGGGCTTGAGACAGTTCCTTTAACGATCACTCCAAAAATCCATAGTGTCAAGTAATTCACAACACATGCGTGATCAATAATTTTTCAGCATAAAACCAATAGCCATTTTCTCCACTGCACTATTTCCCAGAAAACACAGTAGACAGCGGCGCTTAATGCAATTTTATCTGTGGGATGTCTATAGAAGGCTTATTGAGGCCGATTTCTTAAAAAATGTAAATAATTTGTCTTGCACCAAAAGTGACGGTAAGATGAAGAACATCTTTTGGATGTTGCTGTTATTTAATTACCTATAATAGAAACCAGTAGCTGAATTCTAGAGTACCTTGAAGCCTGTTCTTGAAGCTGTGGATAAACTACTGGGGAAGTGTCCTTGATTTTCAGATGTTTTGTGGAGTTTAGGAGCACTGCATTTTTATCCCAAAGTTCTTAATGGGGCTTTGATGATATTGTAAGCCTTCTGAGTGGTCCCTTGTTGTGCTATGTTTTTATGTTTTTGTAGTTTGTAATGGTTTGTTCTTGTCCTCCCCTGTTATAATGGTTTTCCCCCAAATGCCAGTCCCCAGTTTCTCCTCTCCTAAGCCCTGGTTCACATGTCAATCTTCCCTGATCCCTTCCCTATGTTCTAGAAAGTTCTGTGGCACTCGGTCGCTGATTCCCTAATTCAAATGTACCCCACCCCCTGATGTTCCCTGTTGGCTGTTATTCCTGCTTGTTAATGCCCGGTTCCACCCCCAACCAGTTCTCATTGGACCCACTCCCTGCTCCTCCCCGGAGCTAGCCCCCCTTTAAAAACTTGTGCACAGGTCTGGTTCGGGGCTCCGGAGCTTCACCCTGTGGGAGTACACTTGGGCACGGCCCCTGGGTATTTCTCTGGTGAAGTTCAGGAGTCCAGGCAGTTAGGTATCCACCCTTCAGCTCTTCAATAAAGAGATTGGAACCTGATACCTGCTGCCTCCTCCTGCTGCCTTTGCCTCTGCTCTGCGTCTTGGATACAAAGTAGCCTGCCGGCTGCTGAGGCATAGCCTGCTCCTCTTACCGCGCCTGGGGAAGGCTGCTGTCAGCAGCTCCGGAGGGAAGCCATCAACCCCGCGTCCGTGGGGGCTTCGGCACCCGGGCAGCCGAGGCTAACCACCCACGCCACAGTCGCTAATATTTAGTTAGACATAGTTTTATCATTTTCCATAAAATATTAACTACTTATTATGAAAACAATATTCTGTATTCTTCTGGATCTAAACCATGTCTACACATTTTAAAGGTTTACCAATAATCTATACAATTTTACCATTGAAATGATCAGGCTCAGTCTAAGTTATGATTACAAGTATTATTAATTCTAGTAGAAAATTAGAGCTTTGAAGGTTCATCCTTCCTGAACCTTCATCGTGGCAATTAAGTGGCCTAATCTCATTAATCTGCAATAGAAGTAATGTACTCTTTTGACATATCTTTAATAATAAAATGGCTTGGGTTGAAAGAGACTTTAAAAATCATCTCGTCCAGCCCTCCTACCATGGGCATTGATACCTTCAATTAGACCAGGTGGCTCAAAGTCCCATCTGACGTGGCCTTGAACATCCAAATTTGCCGAGATCAGGTATGAACGTTCTGCAGAGTGGCATTCTCTGCAGAAGAAAGTTCTGAGTGGGGCGGGAGTCGGGAAAGATGTATAGGAGGAGTCTCTTTGTGCATGTAAGAGGCTGAAAACCTGAGATGTTTGTGAAAGTAGTTCCAAGGGTTTTAGCAATGGGAAGAAATGCTGCTGGCTTGGAATGGATTACTGAGCAGAGTGAAGAAATATTTTAGGAGGACCCATATGATAAACTATTTAATTTACCTTTGATCTTGAAAGCCACATTTGTCTGTTTTTTCATTTCTCCACCTATTGTTTTCAACTCCTACTGGTTTTGTCAGGTCTGCTATTGGACGTGTAAGCTCCTAAGGGCCGGGAACATGTTTGCCTGTGTGTTTCCCGAAAGCCATTCTGAGCACTACTCATAAATAATACATTTGTGCAGTCTGCACACTGTCTGACACAACGCAAGTTCTCTCTTTTTCAGAAGAGAATCATTAAAGACATGTGCACATACACACTAAATGATCTTCTCTAGGAAATATGAGAAGACCCCTTTTATGTGGGGTGGACTCCTGGTCACCTCAGCTGTCAGTGAATAGTTAGAATTCTCGCTGGGGCACCAAGCAGCATTCCAGTGCTCAGGCTGCTCCAGTGGCTCTGCTTCAAAATTAGGCCTTTGCAACACTGGGCAGCTGCTGCTTTTCAAAAGTATGAACAAAATGTAGTCAATTAGGAACAGAAACTATACAAACAATTTAAAAAATGAGTTTGAAAATCAAGTGTGCACTATGATTCATCTGCTTTAACCTGTCCAGGACTGATGCAGAAACTCATAAGAGACAGTAAAAGACATAATCCAAATAGTAATAATAACAATAACAAAACAACACAATAATAATAATAGTAATAATAATAATAATAATAGTAATAATAAAAATAAACACTCAGAGATTTCTTTGTCTTCATTTTCTTAAAAAATTTTGCTGCAACATGTTATTGTCTAGAATAAGAAAGCTAGAAACTACTCCAGGTGTCGGAAAAATTGCAAAGGATGAAATTAATTACAGCTTTAATTTCTGTTTCTCCTGATGACCAGACAATTCCTCTTTCTTTCCCCCATAAAGCAACCTTTGAACATAGACTATTCTTGTGCAGTATTTGTAAATTTTTAATATAGATTGTAAGACAGAATCAGGTTTATTTTTCCATATGCACAGAGAGAAGATCTTTGGACTCCCCCATATGTAAGGATATTCCAAAGAACTGTGTGAAATATCAAAAATGTACATTTGATACTTTCATGGCCTAATTATATTATTTTGCAATTTATTAAATAAAGGCAGAAGCAGAGTCAAAACCCTTGTTATACCACATGGATACTCAGTGTGTTGTGGTTGGTGTTTTAGAAACGTGACAATATGTATGTCTTCTCCCAGACATCACAGTTGAAGAGCTACTTCTACTTGCCCTGGCCTTTGAACCACCTCCCATGGGAATTTCGTTGAGTAGAAAAGCATGGAATTAGACCTACTCTTTCCAGGTTCCTTAAGTGCCAGAAGGCAGCTTTGTCTGGGGGTACCTCAAAAAGATGCCCTTCAAGGCAATTGTGCATGCTGTGATCCAGGCTGGGATTGCTCTGACAGGGGAAGTTCCATAAACCTTGTAGGTCATTTGACATGAACACACATCTCCTTTTTTTTTTTATATCATTCTAGTGAATGATACATACTAAAAAAAGGATTATTTACCTAAAGTTAATAATTTTATATTGTCAAACTGCCCAAATAGGAAGCGTTCAGAGATTTAAAAAGCCAACAATTTGATTCATAAAGCAGTTATGACTTCAAAATGTCAAGGGGAATTGGTGAAGCTGTAAAGGAATAGCAATAGTAAACTTGGTTCATTAGGCTGGTCATTTACCAAAGTAATAAAGATAAATATAATTCAGAGGCATAGTGCACAAACTATGTTTTCAAAAAACAAAAATAAGTTACGTGGAGAAAACATTTAAAAAACGTGTAAGAACAGAAGTAATCCTGATTTTATTTTAAGTAGAGCAGTTCTATATGTAGCTGTTAAAGAACCATTTTCTCACCATGAGTGTAAAGTGTAAAATTCATCATCTTGTTTGGATGAAAGGAGACATAAAAGTGCACACTGCATTGTCTACCTTCAAGTAAACCAATGAGATTAAAATGAGAATGCTAATTACAAAGCCATTCTAAGTAACAGCTGAAACTCAGGCTGCTTACAATTAACACATCAGTTGTTCAGTGTTCATGTGTATCCCTGACTGAAAAAAATATTAAAACACCATTTTTACCAAAATGTAAAGAAACAAACACAAAGAATGGTGGAGTTTATTGGCACTCTAACAGATGATACCAAAAAGAAAAACACTGTTTAAAAATTATAAATTGTTCCAGTTTTAAAAAAGTAATGAATGAAGAAGAAACAAGTTAAATGCAAACTCTTAGGAAGTCATGCTGAAATTATTTGGACAAGCAATTTGCTTAACTAAAAATAACCAACCTCTTTTTGAAATATATGAGAAGTTTTCCTGTGAATGGAAGTCAAACTGGAACTTTTCTACTTAGTAAAAAGATTACTGAGACTATAAAATGAAAGAATTAATAGGAAACAAGTATTTATCATTTTCCATTCAGTATTAAGTGCATCAAAAATACCATGATACTGAAAATTTTAATACAATTAAAATAATTATTTCTATCCAATTCATAATGAAATTATGAATTTTCTTGCCACAGGATGAGGTGAAAAATAAGGTGATAAGGTGAAAAATACAGGAGGATAAAAAAAAAAAAAACAAAACAAATGCATGGTAAGAGGTCCACTGGTGTCAGCTAAAGATGATGGCCTGCAGGCAATCACCAGCTCAAGAAGCTCTTCAACCATTACTGTCATTGGAGTATAAAAGGAATAGACTCATTCTGTGTGGCTTTGCTGTTTTGTATGTTTTTCTTCAGTATCCATCATTAGACTTATTTATAGATTCAAGATTCTATACTAAACAGCCCTCCGGGTTTGAGTTGGCAATACTGTTGTTGAGGCCTTAAGTTGATAATATACAGTATGCAGTAAAATACAAATATTTTCCTGAATTGCTGATAAAATTTATCCTTTTTATTAAACACAAAAAACCAAAACTGCAAAATTCAGCTGATATTTATATAGCTGAAAAAGAGCATTGCAAATTGTTACTTTCAGAGAATATAGCCACATTATAATTATCTATGATATTTAATCTAAAACATAAATGTTGTTTTCTAGCTTTCCTACCGTTTTGCATGTGGTGAGACATGGGTCTCCTAGTTGATAATTAACTCTTTTGAAAACTGAGTATAGAGAATTTGTTTTGTAAATTTAATTCCTAGGAAGGCTCTTAGATGCTGAAATATATGCAGAGGTTTTCATTAAAATCCTTCTCATTTGTTTTTACAGGTATTATTCTTACTGCTTATATTTGTCTCATGTATTTTAGAACTTGTTTAGGACTGAGAAGGTCTTTGGCACTCTGTGAACCAGAAATGTCGGTTCTCTGAAAGGAGATTAAAGGTGGCATCATTGGCATAGTGGGAGGATTGGTCTGAGACATTTGAATATTCTTTACTAAATCTTGGAGTCCTGTGTTGAAATAATTTTTCTTATTTTGCACAAGTTTATATTACAACAAGCAATCCAGCTAAGACAGCAAAGGGGTAGGTACAATTTAGTGAATATTAGACACCCAAACATCAGCTCTATGTACAACACATACTTTTTCTTACATATTTACTAAAGCCCAGTGTTTAAAGTAAGCACTGCTGTCGAAGACATCCCAGCAGAAACCTTGTTCGTGTTTAGCTATATTGCACATTCATCTAGTACATTAGCTGTTAGTAGGGCCAGGGAATTTGTTTTCCTGGATATCCCCTATCAAAAAGATCAATAAGGTAGGATCATAACTTGAGGAAAAAGAATAGTGATGGGTGGTTCTATCTGTTGTATATCATAGAGACCAAGATATTGCAGAGAATCATCATCATCATCAAGGAAGAGTTATCTTAATTATCTATGTTTCACAAGAAATCTCAGACAGTTACGGCTGTACTCATAAATGAACATATGCTCATATTTTCCACAAACTATTAGGACTTCCAGTTTTTTTGAAGCAAGTACTTCATGACATACACAGATAATATTTCAATCATGCCATTTTAATCTGTCTTTCAGAATGAAGAAGGTTGAAGGAATCAAAACTCAACAGAGGTGCCCTCCCAGTAATGCAGGAACTTGCTGCTTTTGGCCAACAAACACAAGTCTCATGTCTTCAGTAGCAGTCAGTACAGATTAGAATAGTTCTCTACTTTTTTCTTCACAGCTATACGTAACTGCTTCATCTTCTTATCTGAGATCCAGATAAGTGCAAAAAAAGAAGAAGATATTAGATCCAGGTGGCATTAATAAGGGTCATGGACAATTTAATTTTCTTTATTTTACTCTGGCACAGGACCTACCTTTATAAAAACAACTTTATTAGCAAACATTATGCTGATTTACAACATTCTGTATCTTCCCTGGTTTTAAAGTACAAAAACTGTCTTACATGAAAAATTGTCTTTTAGCCGAAGACATTCAAACTCCCTCTGTGTCTTTAATAATTAAGATATAGGCAAAATAAATGTAACTGTTTGCTGAGCTGTTTAGGGTTTATAAAAATTAGTTCATGTCTTTGAGTATTTATATTTGTATGGTGGCTATTTCAATGTGTCAGAAAGGAAAAGAGGAAGAACAGGACAATGCAATGATTTTTTTTAGTTCTTATTTTTAACAGAAACTACTGGTTATTACATTACTTTTGTAGTTTTAGTACAATTTGCTGAAGTGAAAAATACATAAAATCAAACACTTACTGAAAAACAGATATTCAAAGCAAATTTATTTTCCTCATCATGTTATGTATCTTAAATAATGAAGAGAAACATGAGTAGAGCAATCCAAATAAATAATTCTTCAGGACATTTACTCATGTCAAAAGTTTTGGTTAAAGGGAAGGCAAACACTCATTTACAAAATGTGTGCTTTAAACAGAATGAATCTGCTGCACTACATTTTCTATCTTTGTTCTCAAAGATTCTTAAGAAAATAGGTTTAACCATCATACTGGGCTCTCATCCGCCAAGGAAGCTTCCTTCAATATGACATTTAGAAGGCAAACATTGTATTGTGTGATTTGTAACTTCAGACAGGGTTTGCTAAACTATATTTTTTCTCTAAATATTAGTAAATCCAAGCTCTAAATAGGCCTAAATCTTTTGATACTTAAAAGTGAACTGGAATTTACTTTAGATGACCAGGTTTGATGCATGGATGGCTTACACATGCACTATTACTTTTTTCTGTTAAAATAAATTAGAACAGTTTTAGAGATAACTTTAAAGGTCACCTGCTAATTATCTATGCTGAACATCTTCAAATGATGTGACATATTGCAGAGTGAAGCACAACCAAGAGTGGTGTTGGAATCAGTGAACTTTATAATCAAAGGCATGGCAAATGGTAAAGGTTTACACAGAAAAAATGAGCAATATTTTCTACTCAGGTCAACAATTATCTTCTTTTCTGCAAAGATGAGTGCCTTGTTTATGAAATATATTATTCTTTAACCTTTTTCATTCTTTATTTTTTTCCTTTTTTTATTTTTTTCTGGATAGAAGTATGAATAGCATGAACAAAAGCATTGCTCACAGTTCTAAGTCAAATTAATGCTTGTAGGGAGAGTCACTCAGCAATGACAGTATACCCTAAATTTGACATGCCCATACACCTAAAATCATTTTCCGTCCTCTGGGACTCTGAATTCAAAACTCTCAGCTTCTCTTTGGTGTGTGATGTTTTTCTGAGATTCCTTTGAAGAAAAAATAAAGCTAACTTTTATTTTTAGTTCTATTTTGAACTCCCTGACAAGATTTAAATTAAGCTATCTGCAGAAATATGTGTAGAAATCTAGAAATCCCATAGTGACATCCTGCAGCCAAAATATATGAGTAGTGTGGGCACAGTTTGGCCATCTGTGAAGCCTTGGTGTTTAGGGACAATTTGGGGTATTACAGAACTAAAGAAATATTGTAAGTATTCTTTTGCATACAGTTTTGAAAAAATAAACATTTTCCAGAGCCCAATTTAAGATTTGGTAGCTGAGCACCAAAAAGAAGGCACACAAAATTTCTAAAAATCTAGACTTTATGAGCCTTAGCTTGTTCAGTTAAACATGCAATTCATTACAAGGCCTGTTTTGCACTTTCTTTCTTTCAGCATCATTTCAAAGTTTCTCAGCAAATGCCTGTACTCTTTTTATGTCATATCACTATACCTTTTCCCTCTCATGTCCTGACTGAAGTAAAATAACATTAATTTCCAAATAAAAGTAAGCTTTTTATTCAGTTGTCTGAACAATTGTGTAGAAATTTTTGGTGTTTTGAGGGTGAATCGTAGCAAATAAATCTGTATGCGATGCTTCCTGTGAAAAAGAAAGGTAGATTTAAATTGCACTAATGAGACCCAACCCTATTTTGGAGACAGTTCAGAGCTTAAGTTTTAGGAGCAAGGAAGTGAGGCAGGAGGCAGACCATGGACACCATGGTGTCTCACTGGATGGGGGCTGTGTCCCTGCAGAGTGGTGACCACTCTGTGCGCTGGAGTGTGAAGCTCCACATCTGCATCCACATTTACAGGACCAAACCCTGGATTCAGAAGGAAAGATGTGTTACATCCCTGTCTTGCTCTCATGCTGTGCAAAACAGGAGGCTAAAACTTACTTGTACACTCACCAGTTCTATATATATGAAGGATAAACAAAAGTACTCAACTTTCCCTAGGCAAGCAGTCTTAAAAACTTGTGCATTTTAGAGGCTATAAGATTTCAAAAATTAGCTTCATGATCTGGTTCTTAAAGGACTTATAGGAGTAGAAATTGGAAGTGTAGTGTGAAGTTGTAAGGCGTCTCAAGTGAGCCATAGTGTGTATGGATTAGCTCTGTGTCTCTTAGTCAGGAAGTTGAACCCTATCCTAAATCTAGGCAGTTCTCATGTCACAAAATATATTTTGTTCTGTGAATAAAATCTGTAGGCCCAATACAGTTTTCTTGGAATCATTTACAGGAATGTAATTTGTTTATCACAGAATCATAGAATCACA
>WEKY01032777.1:0-26780 GCA_013390045.1 Picathartes gymnocephalus
TTCATGTGATCAAAAGGTCAATCTTTAGAGACTCAGCTAAAAGTAAAATGAGAAATATCTATTGTTTTATCTAGAAGACTTGAATTTTGGTCTGTCTTATAATGGAGGAATGATTTTGCATTGGTCTCATGTCTTCTCAGAATGAATTAGAAATCTGCTCTTCTCTTGAAAGTGATTTTCATCTATGATAACAATATTTCTGAGTATATTTAGGGCTGAATACTATGTGTCAGGTCTAAAATATTCAACCACTTGGAAATTAAATTGATAATATTGTAAAATCCTTTGGCGAGAATATGAACCATACATTTGTTACAGTTGCATTCTAGGTTTTCTTGGCCAGTAACCAGCTGGGTGTCGACATTCGGTGGAATACAAAAGGATTTATTCCTCACAGCTCTTTCATAGAAGCTCACTGTTTTGAGCATATCACCGGCATAGGAGCCAAATCATGTGTACTCTTCCATTGTCTAATTAATTACACATCACTAATTGACTCATGATTTCTGAACACTCAGACTGGACTGTGAAAAATGTCTACAAATCAAGCCACATATTCTCAGTTGATTTTGTCTTGTGATTTTGACTCACTTTCAATCCATGTTATAAAAACTCCCACACCTGAATTTAGCTATCAAGATATGTCACTTCTTCCTTTTCATTTGAAGTCATACCCAATCTACTTCTATATCAAAAATTGCTTTTCAAAAGTGATAATCTTTACTCAAGAACAAGAAACTTTTTTTAATATTATAAAACACAGAAAGTTTTATGAAAGAGAGTATGTAAGTTTCAGTAACAAAGGTCCTCTAAACCATCTCCTACTGGTGCATTCTTCCTCAAATAATTTAGACATCAAACAACACTGAAAAAATTCAAGTGCCTGAAAGTTGTGGGCCCTGCTGAAAATTTTCATAGATCCCATTCAGTAAGTCCTTCTGTGACACAGAAAACACTAGCAGTGGTTTCTGAAATTTACCCTCAGAATGTTCAAAGTATAAACCATTTCAAAAAATTCTTTGCTATTTTTGTAAAAGCCACTTATTAGAGTAGAACTCTTAAACATATAGAAGAAAATAATATGTACTAACCTGCAACTTGGAAAATGTGAAAATTTATTGTATTCAATAAAATACAAGATTGCTATATTTTAAAAAAAGTATGACTAAGGAAACCAAATTTTGAAATAGCTCTTCAAGCTGGTTACTGCAGGGTGAGAGCTTTGAATGAAATAGTTGTCCAGATTTCTGCTGCAGAACCAATTTTCACTTGCTCTTCACAGGAGATTTCTGATGCTGCCCACAACTATAAACTCACCTCAGAAACAGCAAAGGAGCTGATATAAAGTGACAGCTATTTAAAATCACTTTATTACCAACAAATCCATTTCAGCATCAGATGCTGCACCCACATAATTTAATTTTTTTTTTTTTAATTAACTATACATTGAGGAAATACACTAAATGGGATGAAACAATGCAACTACATGTAAAATTGCACAGTAGTGAATTTTCCTACAGTGGCTGGGTTAAAAGGATACATTGCAATGTCTAAAGCCCAGCCTAAGGAAAGCAAGCCTAGTTCAGATGGATGCAAACCTTATTCTATGTACCTAAGTCATGATAACTAAAATCACAATAGACCTTTGCCAGTGAACAAGACAACACTGTTCTCTGCCAATGATCTCACGGAAAACTGTTCCTGGCAGGAAGAATCACCTTGTGAGGCAGACATACTGTCCAGTTTCTACTCCATCCAGCTGACATTTAGGGGGTAAAATAGTCCTTTGGAGTCACTGCCACTTACTGACGTTAAGAACTTTTCTAATGCCAGCACACAAATTTGAGAAATACACCGGGATATTGACATTCTCCCATCAACATTCCCTACAACAGGAGCATGTGAGACTGAAACTCGGTGTCATTTGCAGCCCATTATATGACTGTAAACTACAATTTAGATGGTTATATAAGATTATGGACTGCAGTGCCATTGTCATTAAGTGTGGGAGGACACGAGCAGTGGAGCCCAATGTTGGGTGCAAGAGACCCCCAGCCCTCAAGCTTGGTTTCAGAACCAAGGTCATGTGAGAATGGACAAAAGTCACATCTTCCTGCTCCCTCAAACCCCTGCACTTAACACAGATTAGTTACCCCTACCTATCAACCCACGGACTACATCCTTTCAGCACTGAATTATGGTTTTGTGGAAGTGCCTGTGTCAGCCTAAAGAAGAAATATGGATGCTTCTGAATCATCAAATATGCAATGTAAATAAAAAAGGAAAATCATGGCCTATGCTATGGATGGGATGGTCTAAGAAAGAAAGCAGGGTAACATTTATAGAAAGATACTCAAGAAATCTTTTACCCGAGAAGATCTCCATTCATTCCAGAGCAGTATCTCTGCAAATTCACTGCTCTTCACTCATATTGATATTATTCAATGTCATGAATTTAATTTTCACTTCTTGTGGAATTTTCACATCTCGCAAAACTTCTGGAAACTACATTACAATGAACAACTGGGAAATAATAATATAGTTTCATACACACTGCTAATGAAGCTGGAAATAGAAGGGTACAGCCAGCACAAGGTTCTAGACTGTGATTCCAAAGAGCATGGTTTCCCCTTCATTATGCACTGAAAAAAAAGATGTAGTTATTCTATCCATGGAACAAAATGAGTCTTCAGTCAGACTCAGAATATGCCTGCCTGAGTACCATTTATCCCTGACAGAAAGGCACACATTTAGAGGGGATCTTACAGATTGCGTACCTTCTCTTTCAAAACACATTTTAGGCAGATATATATAAAAAAATTAGACTTATGGTAACACACAAGATGAAAACAAAGCTCATACAACTTCTTCTGTGACAGTGTTTTTGTTTTATGTTTAGTAAAAATGAACAGTATTGCTGAGTCAGAATGAGTATCTAAGCCAATTAACACATCATACTACAGCTCTTTACCTGACTGTTTAAAATAAAACCACATCCATTTCTCTTTTTAGGCCTTCCTGATGGAAATGCTTTCTGCATTTACTGGGATGGATAGACAGCCTGCAGACAACTCTGTATTCTGTAACTGGGCCATGTGCAAAGCTGTCAGAACAGAAACCAGAACAAAAATTCCTAAAAAGCAGCAAAAGCACTCTAAATAGTCAGCTACTGGTTCATTTCAGCAAACTTCTAGTCTCATTTTAACCAGATTTTGCACTGCAGATGCTTTCAAAAGTATCACAAATGTTATGCAATGGTCATCTCAAATTAAAAAAGAAAAAAATACTGGAAGTAGTAACAGATAGAAGAGTCAAAGATCTTGGAGTGTGCCTTGCAAAAGAGTTCACAGGATAAGGAGGATACAAGATCAGCAACAGGTAGTTGCAGTGTTGGAGGAAATCAGGTCGTTAGGCCAGTTTGCCATAAGGCTCAGGATAGAAACTAGTAGGGAATTCCTGATTAATACAATATACGAATGAAGAGAGAAGAAGAGAGAGGATATTCAAGTAACTATGGTAGAAAGCAGAACTGTGCCATGGAGAAAGGAAGACCATCTTGTTGTCCAATGCTGTGTGATAACTGAAAATAAAGGATTCAGAAAGAGAAAACTAAATCTCCTATTCAAAAAAAGTAAAGAAAAATACTTATTTTGTGTATGCACAGTAGAGTCATTAGTCAATTAGTTATATTCCACCAGGTTTTCCACTGACATTCTTGTGGTGTGCAGAAGGATAAATGTCAGAGCTACATACAAGCTGCTTCTGAGGTATTAAAATTGCCAGATATGATAGCAGAGAAAAAAAAAATGTAAGAACTTGCAAAATTCAGATCTTGGTATTTATCATTTTAAATCTTGTGTACAGTGCCTCATGTAAGTGGGCATCTCTGTTCACTTTCATCACCTGATGTTTTAATCTTTCCCATTCTCCTGCAAAATTAATGTTACTGTTCCATACACACCTTATACTTTGCCATTTCTACAGGTGACCTTCTTTAATACAGCTCAGACATAACCTGCTTGCTATTTGAAACTCATATATTAACATCTCCTTAGCATCTTATCACACTTCTCATTTTCCAGTCTTAATCACTGTAATATGACTTTGCTAGTGCTGAAGGACCAAGGAACTGGTCTCATTATCCACTTTTGATTTCCTTTTTTCCCAAAGACAGGCATCCTTTAATTAACTACTTGTCTTAGCTATTCCCAAAACAACAGACTGGTCCAGGCAGCCTGAGTGAAATTGAAGAGTGAGATCTGAGCAAAATGGCAACATCAGTCATTGCTGCCAACCTATGCCAGATGCCCAGAGAGCAACTGTAAAGATTTTCCGGTCCTATCAGGTATCCTTAGTGTCATATATCTATACTGTGCCTTCTGCCTCTCATTGTGGCCACCAGGAAATTTTAAAAGGATCTTTATCCCAGAGAGGTTTGTGGAATCCCCATCCCTGGGGCTGTCCAAGCCCAGGCTGGATGGGCATCTGAGTAACCTGGTCTCATGGAAGGTTCCCTGCCTATGTCAGGAGGGTTGGAACAAGAAGACCTTTGAGGTGCTTTCCAACACAAACCAAATTCTGTAATTCTGTGATTCTGTGACTTGTGCTGCTATGAGAAGGTTTCTGAGGGTTGGTTCTTCTCAAGTAGGGTGATCATTATTGCAATTTATCTCATTCTATGCCAACACTTTCTTGCCTTTCTGCACAGGAATGTGGAACCGAGGATGGGCATGTGGCAGGAGGTGTTTAATATCAAGAAAATCTCACAGAGCCCTTTAACTTGTACTCGGACCCACTTGATCATTGGAATAAGAGATTAATGGATTTGCAGGAAGTGAAGCCCTCTTTGAGTGGAGATCCAAAACTCTCACTGAATTAAAGGTTAACATTTATCCTTGCCTAGAGCAAAGCAGTTTTGGTTAAAGGGTCAATATCAAGGGATATGAAAGAATTTTGCAAATGACTCTTCTAAACCAAACTGGTTTTTGTCCTGAAAGTTATACTGCAGCTGAAGTCAGAATACTCATGCCACAGAGGTGCTGTGTGGAAATATGGGTCAGGAAATACAAGTATGAACTTTAAGACTTATTTCCTAGATCAAAAAACAAGATGCCAAATCTGACAGAGATGCATTTTTCCACCCACAGAGAACATAGTTCCTTCAGGTGAAGCCAGAATCCTAAAAGAACTCTCCAAATAAGAGGATTATGGTCTCTGTAAATGCTATTTTTTGTGGCTTGGGGCAAGAGTTATCTGTCAATGACCTGAGCCTCTTTGATTTATGTGCTAGCAGTGAACAAGCTGGTGCTATGTTTTATTTGGTTTAAAATTATAACTATTATTTTTTTGTTGTAGTTATATACATATTATTATTTATTATATATCATTATATATTGTGTCATTATTTTCCAATGGAAAAATCCACGAAGAAGTGGCAAGAGAAGATAAAAAATAAGCAAATCAATGTCTTAATTTTCTTCATTTTCGTAATAAAATATTTAAACTTCTCTGTCAGAAGAAAGGTGCTTTAATATTTCAGCTTCAAACTTCCAAGAGTGTCATATAGATTGTTGCAAGGAGGTAAAATAATCCCATATACACCTACCAAAGTTTCATCATACCTTCTCCTGAAATCACTTGTGAATAAAACACAGAGTCTCTTAATCTGGTGAAGAATGGTATTCTTAGAAGCATTTTCATGGCCGTAAAACAATGCTAAGGTTGGCAGGTAATATAGACTGTAAAGTATTAAACATTTTTTCTCATTTTTTCTTATGAAAATGGAACCAGTAACAAAATAAAGGAAAACTTTCAAGAGCTGTCTAAACATGACAGCAATATTTATTTAGTCCATCCTAGCAGTCGTGAATGTTTCATACAGAAGGTTTAATTTAAATAAGACTGTTGTAGATCTTGCTAAGGGTCATGTTTACCATAACACTGTTTCTTGTCCTTCTCTGTATAGGTATCAAGATCCCCCAAACTTGCTCATCTCCTGAAAGAAAAAAAATAAAAATCAAAAGATGGTTTTTTTATCAAAATTTCTGCTCAGAACTCAGCACATTGGAAGATCTTTGTTCTGGAGCTTAGATAATCTTATCAAATATATTGCACACTTTTTGCCAACTCTAGTGCAGTCTCTTAAATGTCTATCCTACTGCCTTTTTTCTTCACTCATTGATAACGAAAATCTCTTGACCAGGTCTAAGAGGTTCAGTGGGGAAGTGTTCTACCAAAACTAGCATTTGCATTAAATTTTTTCCACAGGATTTGCCCTACTACCTGTGTTTAAGAATGTTTTTTGCTGATAAGGAAGTCCTTCAACCCTCCTAAGTTCTCAAGTGTTTGTCACCCACAAAAATATTAGTAAAGTGCTACTTTCAGTAACCAGTAGCAAAGCAAGTTTTCCTGTGGCACGACTGCTAATTTAAAAATTTATTATTGTCTTCTCTTATGAAAAGGAGTTAGGAATCACCAGTATTGATTACACCACCATATAAATGTTTTCAGAACAAAAGGAGGAAGAAATTTTTGATTAAAGCTGCTGTGAGATATCCAACATGCAAAGGAATCTGTGATTTTTATTTTTTTTTAAATTGTTCCTTGGGGAAAATATCAAGTTTGAATTATTGGATCTTCAATTATGCACCATCTTTCAGTGTCAGTCTGACTGTAAATTGATAGTCCTATGCAATTTATGAGTTTCAGTGTCCAAGGTCTACCATACAGATTAATAAAATAAATCAGTGTTACAGAGAAGTTTTATTGGGACCATTCACACCAAGTAATCTAAAAGCTATGCCCCTCAATAAAAAATGCCTATGGACTTCAGTAATAGGGAAAATTTTCTTTCTATTTTAATACAGTTCAACCTCTGCTCATTCCTTCAAGTATATTATTGTATAATAAATGATTTAGTGGCACAAGTCAGTAGTCCTTTAACTTTTTACTTTTTAATGTAATTGTTTCTTAATTTATCTACTAAATGCAAAAAAAGACCCCGTTTTTATGTATTTCATGTATGAAAACAGTCATAAACAAGGGGGATACTGTACAGACCTGCAATCTATTAAAGCTCATTTAAGTCCTTTCTTTTTATAGTTTTATCCTTAGATAACCTTGCCAGAGGACATGAGCAATGTTTGCATGAATTGCCATGAAATTGCCATTCATTCCAGTGGAGTCTCCATGTACTGGTGTGTCCCAGTCATGATAAAATAACACACGTAATTCAGCAGAAAGCTGCCTTGATTATGGTTACTTTATTCCACTGAATGACAATTTTCACTCTTGGGGACATATTTCCATGTAAAATTCACAGCAAAACGTCATGACTGCTTGTTGCACAACAGACAGCTCTAGTAGCCTACACCACTTATTTATTTATTTAATATATACTGCTTAGGTATTTCAGGTCATTAAAAGGTCTTGAAAACGTGATGCCCCAAAAAAGCCTTCAGGGAAAGAACTTCTTTTTACTATCATTTCTAGAGACACTTGGGCAGAGCCAGCCAGAGAACCAAAAGGATATTTTAAGAGCAGACCTTTTTCCTTTCGCATCAACTACAGTGTAAAACTACCAATTTTAAGGCCCTGAGGAAGGCCAGGGCAATTGAGTAGCAAGACAGCTGACAAGAATATATATAGTGAGGCTGGATATCTTTAGAGGGAGGCACGAAAACACTCCTAAAAGAAGTTTGATTGGTCTTTGCTTTTACCCTCTGTTTGTTCCAGCAAAATATTATACATAAATTTGTTTGTTTGGGTTTCAAAATTCCTACTTGCTCCCAGATTTTGATTGCCCCACTTGCATATTTTATCCTCTTTTTAAGATAGCTGTAGAGAATGCCTATTTGAGTATTTATACAGAATTTACCATAATAAGTGGTATTGATGCTGTGGTAGGATGTTATACTAATGTACTTGAGATGCTCTATTGCAACCTAACTCTCAACAGAAATGGCACAAATGAACAGATGTGTCACACAGTTTGTAAGCAACACGTTTTTGGAAATATATATACCTAAGTTCAAAAAAGAAAATGTACAATAACAGGGACAGTGGTGAGCTGAAAGAAATCTCTTTCCTCACAAGATTTGAAGAACTCCTGGTTCAGCACAGATGGAATTTAATGCAACTCTAAAAGAGCTATAGTTCCATAAAACAATTCCAAAAGAAAATGGGTACTGTATCTGTCAGAACTATTTCACAACATGCATTAGATTTTGCTCTCACTAGATTTCACTATTTATTACTTCCCTTTGCAGCGTCTTATTAATTTATAAATGTGCGGGATACCAATATTTGTATCTATTAATGCAATTTAAAAATTCATGACGTTAAATGCTGTCTATTTAAGCACTAAAGATATAAAGCCATCATAGTCAATATCTACATACTTTCTAAAGCCTGGCCTCCTAGGCAAGAGGGAAAATACTGAGACATGCAGAAAGAGGAAGGTCAAAGTCAAATCTGTCAATGAGTCTCATGAGCAGATTACAGACAGAGTTTATGAGCTAGCTTATTGATTTTACTCATTGCTTCTAACAAGGATATAAAGTTTGCAAGCACACCAATTTCTGACACTTGTACTACTTAGAACAGCTAACATTACACTTCTTTCTTTGCTCAGAGTTAACTTAATCTCAACGAGGTTGATCACCTTAGGTTATATCTCATACTCAAATTTAATTGGTGGTGTTCAGCACCTGGCTGCAGGGAGGGAGTCCTGAGTGTCCGTGCCAAAATAAGCACCTATATTTTCCTGTGCTTGTGTGAAATGCCTGAGGCAACCTAAGGTTACCTTTTTGCTTTGCTTCGTTTATTTCTATGTAGCTTGAAACAGCTCATACATTTCTTGCTTCCCAGAATAGCTGTGATTTCCTCGAACATCAATAAAATCAGGTGCTTTTGCATTACTTCTTTCTGCTTTACATTTGTACTTCTACAAATATAAGCATGTGTGCGTCTGTGTATACATACACATACTTACATTTTTTCCTTTGTAATGCTTGAAAGATACACATTTTTATATTCATATATTCCTAAAGAACCTCATATCTACTTTAATAAGCCTTTTGTTCCCTGTTTTTCAGTTGCCAATTCTTTCTGTTCAAAATATCTAATATTTGTTGTTATTTACTTGGAAGAACTGAGATTTTTAAATAACAGGTAGCTCACCTTCAAAAAGCTTAAAATGTACTACGTGAATTGGAGTCTGCAGAACCAGACTGTTCTTTTGCCTTTCCGAATTGTATTGCTCTTACAAATGTTAAAATATATTTCTGTATTGCAAATATGCACACATATGTTAAATATTTGTTACCACAGAGGCTTTTTGCTTCCTCATCAATGGCTTCATAATCTTCAGATGGGCATGTATGCCAGTTGTGTTACAACTGTGCTCTGTAAACATGTCCATTCAGAAACTATGAAACTATGGTTTTGAGTCTGTGTAAGTAGACGTTTGACATTTTGTAATTTAAAATGCTGTTAGCAAAGGCTGGGCAAAGATGTGTGAAGCAGCTTTTTGTGTTTCAGAGAACTGTTAGTTTCTGACTTGTCAAAGATATAACATTTAAATGCATTTTTACCACAATCTACACCAGTTAAGATCACATTCCTTTCATGTCTGAGTTTATTTACAAATTATATTAAAGTTCATTATTAGGTATCCTATAACATAATGTTACAAAGTGTTTAAATTAATATTAAAATTATATGCTTCTGTTCAGAGAATATTTCTAAAGACCTTGTGGAAATACCACAACACGACAACTTCCACGTAAGTCTTCTAAATTAGGGGAGGAAATCAGGTCCTCCGAGTGCCTTAAAGGAAAGTAAATGTTACTTTATGTAAACGAAGTGGGGCCAGATTTCCGACTTCAACAGGCGTTTGCTCGCCTACCGAAAGATGCAAGCGTGAGTGAATTTGCTGCCGCCGCTCTCTGCTGTGCAGGGGATGCCCGTGCAGTGCAGCAGTCTCAGGCTCCTCGCCCTGGCTCTCCAGCTGTCCGCTCCACCGGGGAGGCACCGGCTGCGAGCCAGGGAGGGCTCGGCAGATGGAGAGAGAGCCTCCTTCGCCCCGGGTTCAAGCCAGGGCACGAACGGACTGCACGTGGTCCAGCCAGCAGGTCTGGAGCCACCCCTGTGTTTCAGAAAGAGCTAACGCTGCACAGCCACGGCCACGACCCACCCAAACGGTTGCTAAAAACACCTTTAAAGCGTCCACTAATCATTTGGGCTTGTCTTTCACTCTCTTAGCTGGCCAGTTCAAAGTCTGAAGCAGAAGTGCCAACCAAAAGCCCACCCTCTCCACGTAGAGAGCACTTTCCTAACACCAGATCCTTTCCAGTTGGAGTGGATAACTTAGGGTTAAAGTGTCTGGCTTCAACTCCCCACTGCTCTGACCCTCACCAGCTGCAGCCCTAGAGGGTGCTGAGGTACAGGAACGTGGCATATGAAACCTCCCGAAGTAAGAGCAAAACACATGAAAAAGAAATATTTCAATGAGCTGAAGAGTCAAGACACGAGTAAAGCAAACCTCAGGAACCAGCCCAACCTAAGCTTTACGTTGGTAAAAAAAATTATTTAAAGTAATTGTTAATGTTTCTGTCTTCTCTGAAGATGTTTCATAGATGAAAATTAATTTAAGAGATAGTTTTATTCTACTCAGATACAATTTTGCTTTCCACTGAATCAAAATCTGAAAGTTTCCCTCCACAGTAACACATCTAGTGAATCCTGTGGAAGTTTCCCTCTTCTGCTTTACCTTCCATCCCACCCTGTCTTGCTCTTACAGGGTTTTGCAAACCCACTGGATATCCTTGGTGGAACAGCAGCAGGTGTAAAAGCTGCTTTCCCTCCTGGGGCTTTCCTTTTAGCTCATCTCACCTTCAGTCAAAGAAATTTTCATCCAGCAGGTGGTATGACATCTCTGTGGTTGTCATTGCTGGCTGTACAAACTCAAAAAGCCAACTTTGTCTACTATAGGGTTTTTTATACACCTGCATCCCGATTTTTTTGTTTATTGTGGACACAGCAAAAACCGTGTGCTCTAATAGCTTTGGAGGCCTCCTGGTAGATGTTTGTAGACAAACAAGTGACACAATTTGGCTTTAAAGTAAGCTAAGTGTGGCTTCCCAAGCACGGGGCTTAGACTGGAAAAGCAAGCAATGTCTCAGCAGAACAGCAGAGGGAAACAGAGACACAGGTCTAAGTGTGGTACTAAACACTAATAACTGGTGTGACAAGGAGCTTTGGTGGGTCGTGTGAACTGGTAAATTCAAACTCATCATATTTAGACTGTCAACAGTTGAAAGTTTGAGTAAATAGACTGACAGGCAGAAAGGGAGTCATGCACATGAGAACTGTAATTTATTACAATAAAGAAACCATTAGCTTCCAGAGTGCCTTTGCGTGATTCTTGTTCATGACTCAACATCTGTATTCTAGGAGTATGAATGTGGGAGATTTCCTTGCACTATTAGATATTGAAATTGTGGAAAAAGTGTCTTCTACAATACTTGACTTTCTGGAGCTTGTACTTTTTTAAAAACAAATTTCAAAGCTATGTGATTCACTTAATCTCTGAAAGTTGAAAAAAACACAGAAAATATTACCTAAAACTTTGCCAGAGAAAGTTAGCTGAGGGTTATATTTACTCCAGTTTTTCCCTAAACATCTGTCCCAAGACAGTACTAACCATCTTATGGCCACATATATGAGAGTCAGTTGAGAATACACAACAGGACAGGAGGTCTTCTGTACTAAAGCTTTCTATGAGAAGAAGAGTAATTTTGGAACTTGAAACCTGAAAGACATCTTTTCCCACTACTATTTTCTATTGATTTTCATTTGTTCATTTAATAAAATTTAGGGATTACATAATTGCAGTAATTTCCTTTTTCCTAAAATTTTTTAGGAAACTTCTTAATTGGGCTCTTTTTGCACCATAGAAGATGAATGCCATTTTTATTTCTAAAGACAAATGTGTTTTCCAAGCCATGCTCATGTCCAAGTATTTTATTAATAGAACTTGACATCTTTACAACTGACATAAAGGGCTCTTCAGGTCCTAGTATGATATAACAAGGTAATGAGAAATTCCCTTGTGTGAAAAATATGAAGGTTTTAAGTGCATCTGAGTATACTTGTATATACATACATGTATATGTGTGTGCCCATGGGCATAGAAGATTAAATATTTATACACGTTTAAAGATAGTGTATATTCTCCACAATAAAGAGAGGGTGCTGACAAGCTTAAATAAAATGATAATAATACATTGGTGTGAAAGAAATGAGAAATTATTTCCAAATAACTGTTCTGAACTAGATATAAATATGGTAATTAGTACTACAGGATTTGTGAAATTATTGAATCCCTCCTGTAAATTAAAAGAAACTTTATCTTCAGTGAAGATTATACAGCTCTCAAGCCTTTCTCAGCTAATTTATATGGTTTTGCTACTTGTAGATCTGCACCTTACTGTGCAGAATGTTTTGCCAACAGTCCTTGATCTCTGCGTTTCTCACTCCACTATCAATTCGCTGTGGAATTCAACACTGATCCCATTCTCAATTCAGGTCACTCTCTTGTAGTCTATTCCATCATATTCCAGTCACAGTGACTGAGAACATACTGACTGATGCTTGTAAAACATAGATGCCATAGAAGGGCTCTATTCAAGAATTTAGGACAGTTGTATTCCAAGTTCTTTAAATCAACACTCAATTACTAAATCCATCCTAAACATTACAGCATTCCCAGTCTTTTTGAATAGGTTAAGTTCTCTGTGTGTGCATTTGTGCATGTGTGCATGTACCATTCCAGTCAGAATCCATTATGATAAAATCTGCTAGGATGGTGAATGATGAACAATCTCCATTTCAAATGTTATCCATGTAAATTCATACATGGCACATTAATGGTACTTATTCTTTTTCTGTATTTGAAATGTTTCTCTAGACTTCATGACCTAAAACTGTCTTTCTAAATTTAGCTGAAAGAACTGCACAAGTAAATCATAATGTATGTGTCATAATATAAAATACAGGCAACCTTTCAAGTGCAAATTTTTGGTTGGTGTGCACTCAAACATTAAAAAATATGCAAATAAATAACCATGGTCTGATAGATTCTATCTTCCCATCAGAACAGAGTATGAGATTTTTCTATAGTGTACAAGTCCTGTCTGCAATTAGAGAAGACTAACACGCACAGGGCTGTTGCAAGCAGATCTGACAGCTTGTGCTGACCTCTAGGAATTGCTCTGTTGTTGAACAGCGATGCAGTAATAGTTTCTAAAATGCCCAGGAGAGCTGCAAATCATTTACTTTCCCTTGCAATCTCACACTGGCTTTGTGGTGAAAGACAAACTTCTTACACTGAATTAATTAATATTTTTCCAAAGGTACCTTAAATCCACTATTTAGGTGTCACTTAGATTCTAAAAAATTGCTCCTTGAAAGCCACCTTAAAGGAATTTTCTACAATGTGTAAAAGTCACTGTGTCCTCATGCCAGAACACTGGGAATAAGATCCAGCCCCAGACAAGGTGTCTCAGAGGATACAACCACTGCAGGATCCCTGTGCTGTGGGTGTCATTCAGATGTGTCAGACACAGGAGGCCTACAGAGAAAAGCAGGCAGACATGGGACGTATTCTGGAACTTATGTTTGTCATCCAAATCTCATCAAATCAGCAAGGAACTCAGTTTCTGACTAAAGGACTACAACCTCTTTTGAAAAATCGGCTATTTGCAGGTTCTTTTATACTTTTCCCAAAATTTGGAATAGATAACTAAATTCCATAAGCAAATGCCTGGTACTTATTTTGAGCAGATGAAACTACTCTTTGAAGATACCCAATGCTGATGTCTTAGAACATTACTAAGAAACAAAGTTTGAATCTGAAACATATGAGAGATGTTTTCATCACAGATGTTTTCAGCTTCACTTCTAGAGATGCAGGATCATCCAGCACCTGGCAGTATTATGTTTTACCAAGACATTGGTAAAAATTAATGTTGTTCTCAAATCCCTGAGGGAAATATAATCACATGAGAGGACAGAGCTACTCACTCACATCAGATCATAAGAACTCCAAACTGAGATACTTAGAAAATCAGAATCAGCAGTACAAGAAGAAGAATTTTGTTACCAACCTTCATCAGTGGTTCTTTGTGTGTTCAGATCTGAGAACTGGCCCCAAAGACTCTGGATTTCCCAAAAGCCCAGAGCACTAAGAATTCAATCAATGTGGCTAAATGCTTGGCAGATTAAGTAAATACTCTTCTGAAAAAGAAAGCATAATTTTAGATAGTGATGGGAGGTAAGGACTGGCAAAACATTGTAATTGGAAAGATTTGCACGTGGTCAGGAGTTCTGTAGAATTCCAACTGTTTATATTTGTGTTGGTACATCTTCTAAAGAGCCCAGTTCACTGAAGTACAGCGTGAAATGGAAAACTGACAGCATGATATGGTAAAGCTATGACATGGATATAGCCAAGAAATAAATTTACTATCAGACTATGAACTCCAGAAGAACTTGAATTTTAAATACCTCTTGATCATGTAAGGCATTCCAGGTCCAAACTGTGAGTTCTAAAGGTCTCCATGTCAAGTTAACACTTGAATTTCAGGGAAGTTTTCAAACATTTGTATACTTGATTTTGACCAAACTCCATTTAGATACATCAGAACTTCCTAGGCATCTATCTTTTTGATTATGGAACATTACCTATGTACCCAGCTTCATAGGACCAAAGGACATGGATATTTCCCCCATGAAAATTTACTTTGGGATTCAAAAAACAAGCTTTCATTTACCTGTCTCAGCTGCAAGACTCTTCACAACAGATGTTCTCAGAGTTTTTCTATGGAATCAGGCTCCATAGAAGAAAACAAAACAAAAACCAGCTGCATTCACACATCTTTTCATGCCAAAGGGTGAGTTGCCGAAATATTTACTGGGGAAAATGCCTAAAATAAAACCTTGGATACTAACCTAACTGGTCATGGAAACCCATACCTGTAATGCATTTAATTTAACCAGATAGAAGTGTGCCAACCACTAAACTGCAATTTCACCAAAAATCCTGTTGTTCATGCTCCATGCTATACAGGCAGACAAGATACTTAATAGTATTTTGCCCACATATACTGCTGGAAAAATATGGAAACACTGTTAATTTTGCTTTCCTTTTCCCTTCTATCTCCAAGCAAAACTTGCCAACATCGTATTTAATTTTCTTACATTCAAAGTTGCTTCTGTGAGCAGCCTCAGTGCTTTAGTGTTGATTGTAGAAAAAGTGATGTCTCAAAGTACCAAAAAAAAGCAAGCGTTGGCCAGCACGTTGAATTTGCCTTGCTTACCTAAGTATATCTGTCCTTTCTCATCTCAGCACTCCATAGTGAGCCTAATGCTAACATAAACATGCCTGTTCAGTTAATTTGTAGTGCATGCCTCTGCATAGAGAAATAAAGAAATGCTTCAAAGTGAGGATATCTCCACCTGGGTCAATGGCAGTGGCAGTGGCTAGTACTGGGTGCCTTGGAGGAACCTGCTGAGTCTCCTGACAGTGCAAAGTTACTGTGCTGCCAGGGACAGTTTTTCAAACCTCTTGCTTTCATTCTCTGTAAACATAGGAAGAACTTAGATCAGTTAATTCAGGTACATGTCCAATATATTTAATTTTTCTTCATTCTCATCCCAGGAAAAATGGCATTTCTCACACACACATATACACACAAAAGAGAGAAACAATGAGTTCAAAAAGGCTATGTCTGATTTATCTTCTGTTTGGAAGAGAGTTAGGAGTAAATTCATATCTTCAACCTCTTTATCACTTCCTAAATATCTTCCTTATTTACAATATTTTGTTACTGAAGCTGCATAATGAATGTGAATACTAGAGTCATGAAAAATCACTGAGTATCAATTGACTAGCAATCCGGTCTGAAGCACTCTACGGTCTTCACAAAAACATTACAAATTCTTTCATTGAAAATATTGACTGAATTCTTATGCGTAATGTCATCTATTTGAAGCTGGTAGTATGAGAAGCAAGTAAATTGATGCTGGTTTTTCCACCTCAAGGCATTTAGCAGGTGACTTCTTTGAGCTATGCCCTGTGACCCTTTCCTCAAAATGTTTTAGTAAACTTTAATTTTTCAACAAAGGACAAATCCATTCCATAACATGGCATCCAGAAAACAAACAATAAAAGGAAAGAAGTTTTAAACATTCCAGGACCACATTGTTCAAATCAGAGTTTCATAAAGAAGAGAACAATTTGAGTAATCAAAACTACCTTGAATAAGAAGAGAAGTCAATGAAAAAAACAAAGGGCCTTAAATTGGCTCTGATCAATTTGAGATCTATGTCAATTGCAGACAAAAATACTAACTAGTACTTCACAGAAAATATCTCTTTCAGACAAGTTTATCAATTACAAATGGCATGATGTAGCTACAGAAGAACGCTGCTAAAAAGATGACAAAAAAAGATGTCAGATGGAGACTTTCAAGGATTTTTTCACAGAGAGGAGAGATGAAGAGTTAAGATATTTCAAAAAGGTAACATCATAATGTTACCAAAATCCTTCAAACTAAAATAGGTTAGAAGCTGCAAGTGAACTGCAGGAGATTAAAACTCATCCTTAAACCAAATCAACTCCCCTCATGCCTGACTATTCAGAGAGGGACCTCAGGAAACATTCAGAACATCTGCCTTCCTGTTTGTGTGTATGCCACTGGCACAGAGCTCTTAGGAGATCGTGGTGGCACTGGGTGACTCTGTCAGAGCTCTCCAGTCCCCTTCTGCAGCCTCTTCCTTCACAGGCAGAGGTCTTCAAAGAGTGCTCTTGTGCCAGCAAGGATTGTGACTGGCTTTCAATACCTTTGTGGTGCAAGTGGACTGCAACCAAGCTGAGATTCAAATGAAATGTTAAAATTAAACAGGTGAACTGAAGAAAAAGTACCAATGAAGTCTCTAGTTTTTAACTACACCATCCATAAAATGGCAGAATTCCATAAGCAAAAGGTTTGTCTAACTACGATGTCTCAGTAGACAAAGTATAAGTTGATTTTTCATCATTTGATTTTGGATCATTTCATTTTGATAATTACTTTGATTTCAAAATAGTCTGGCATGGTTTTCCTAGCTTTCAAAAGTGAGAGGCATTAAGATTCCACAGTTTACCCAGCTCTATATTTCAGAAGGCAAATGAGATTTGAATGTCTTTAAAAGTCATTCTAAAAAGGAGACATTTTGAGTGAAGCAGCCCACAGAATACCTTGGTAAAAAGTTAAAATCACAGAAAATTCACTTGTAGTAAGAAATGTACCTTGTGGAAATAAGAAATAAATAATTGTGGAAAAAAAAAAAAAAAAGAAGAATCATGTTAGTAGCTTAAAACTGGGCTATCTGGAGTTGAGCTCTGCATTGTCCTCCTGACCATTTGCTGGAGGCTTATAAACATCATAATCATAAAAGCATGCCTCTAGAGGGAATAGAAACTGCCCCAGGTAACCATGCCTCTGCTAAACCAAGATGATTTAGACCTCAAAAGTAAATAGGCCACAGCTATTACAAGCTAAGGAAATTAGGATAAGATAAGGTAACACCAGAATGATAACAACTTTAACAATTTGCAAATGAAGAGCAATGCTTGCACTCCTGTGAAGATTGTCAAGGACACAGAAAGAAATTTGCAATCTGTAATAAAATTCTGCTTCTGTTTGTGCAGCAGGTACCATATTGCAGGACTGCCAGCAACATGGTATTTCTCTTTCCTTAGCCATGAAAATTACAACCATCAGCTGGTTTTTTTCCCCCCTAGAATTAAGCCTCCATTAAGCAGTTTCTTACTGCAAACAGTGAAAATAATCTCAGAGAATCCTAAGGATGGCAAAGAAGCAGAAGAGATATTCCAGTTACAACAAGGCAGGTGGGTAACCTATTTCTCTATAGGCTAGTACATTTTGTCAGCTTCTCCTCTCAAAATCTCACCCCAGGTGTCATCTGCTACTCACTAATTTATCTTGCTTAGTCCCATGTGTTCCTCTTCTCAAAGTCTGAGTTTACTGCTTCCCTTTTTTGCTATTTTAGAAGTCTGTTCTCTGTGTTCTGAGTGAGCAGGATACTTCTGTGCACTGCAAGATGGCAAGATTCAGGCAAGACACTGAAAAAACGTCGAGCAGTAAAAATAGGGAAGCACTGATATAAAAGATGGAAAAAGCAGAGTCTACTTAAAGCATGAGAAGTTTTGTTCTCCTGTTGAGACATAATAAATTTCAAAAGGAAATAGAGCATCATTTTATCGACCTCAGCTAGTTGAGAAATGTTCTAAATCCGTAAGGATAATTCTACACTGATTTGGATAAGGTGTTATTGTAACATGCATTTAATACACCAGGAGAGTATTACCATAGCCAAAATTGCTCCAGCCATCAGCACTAAGGGAAAAGCCACCTCTTAGACTCAGCATATGGTGCAGGTAATTGATGGAATTCAATTATCCCCAAGGACACACTCAGTACTGAAGTCAGAGCTGCCTTTTGAGGCTGCAGTCCCAGAGCAAGGAGCAGAAACATCTGACATGTCTGGGTACCAACAGCTCTGAGATTGAAAGGAAATAGTTTCTGAAAAGGAAATAACCCAGAAAAGCCTACAGATCTTCTGTGTAATATTCTCATCTATTTTAAGCTATAAACAGTGGGAAAAACAAGGAAGGGGAGAGTGCTCCTGGGAAGCAAGAAATATTTTCTGATTATTGTTGATACTATTGCCTTTATAAGAGAAAATATGTCTTCATTATGATCATAACAAATTTAGGGGACAAACTCCTCTATTTGGTTCAAAAATAGAATAAAACCTTAATTCATATATATGTTGTTCCAGATTTATGCTTTTGTATCTCCTTTGATTTATGTGCATTTTTCTATAAACAGATTACTGGTCAGCTTATTCCCGACCAACACAGGCAAACACAGCAGATTATTTATGTTTTAACCTAGTTACAGAAGAGCCTTGTTTGGGAGCAAGTGCTTACTTAGAGGTCCATAACTATTTTAGCCTTGTCATCACTACTTATTGCCAGACTAAACAGGTAATTTATTTTTACTTAAACCATCAGATTGGTTTGATATTTATTAGCATGGAGCATATTTGAACTGGTAACACAACCTTTTAGGAGAAGCATGAATCTGTTTTACAAAATAGGATGGAAAGAATAAATAAAGAAAATGAGAGTTTGACACTTTTTAGTACTAAAATAAAACTGTAATGTTTCCAGATATTGGAATTGTGCCAGCAGAACTTAGTACATCATCTGAAGGCAGACAATTCCAGTGCAGTTATTGCTCTGCTGAATGGAAAGTAAGACTGTGAACATGGATTTATTACATCCCAAACTTGCCTTGATATTACTGATAGCAAGGCCCAAATTCTTGAGTTCAAAAAAATTTATGTGAACAAGTTCTCCAGCAGCCAAGAAAAATACTGTGTATTGCTTCAGTCACACAGGCTTCTTCCTATTTTCTTGGGTTCTTCTTCTAATTAATTTTATAAATAATTTTTTCCAACTAAGTCACTCCTGATGTTCTGTCTTGCCCATTTTTGGCATATGTGTGACAGCTCTGGCCCTTCTACTTACCCAAATTTCAGAAAGCATTTGGTAACTAGACAAGTTGATTATAGGGAAATCTTTTATTTAAAAAGACTCTACAAGGAGGAAGAATAAAAATTACCCTGTGAAAGACTCTTACCCTGTACAGTAAGATGGGCAGAGCATGATTAATAACCATCTTCTTACACAAATGCATAAACAGTGTAATATTCATTTAGTGCTGTCACTGGAAATGAGAAACAAATTTAATAAATGTTAAATAAAAAAGGAAAGAGCCAAAATGCCTGTTGCTACCCACCTGTGTACAGCAATTAAATTAGCCAACTTGCCTTTCCTTATAAAACCTTTGCAAAGTAGAATGCATTTAGAAATACTGCTCATATATGACTTTCTATCTTTATGGGTATGGACATATTACCAGAATTATTCCTTGCATGCCCTCTCTCACTAAAAATCTTTCAAACTTCTGAATGCAGTTACTGGGATGGAGGCTGGTACAATTAAAGGACTGTATCCCTTATTGTCCATGGAGAGCTTTGTCCTATGCTGCATCTCTGCTCACTGGGGGTGCACACTAGATTATTACATGGAGTTCATATTCCATTAAACCTTGAGGTCTGTTTGGAACTGTAATACTGAATTCTAAATTCATGTCTTAATATCTCTTCTTTAAGGTTTGCATTTCATATTGCTTTTGGGCTTTGGTTTGGGATTTTTTTTGTGATGGAGGGGGAATATTTCTGCACCCTAGTAGCAGAGTGTTAATTAATTGATCTTTTAAACACCTAGATTCTTGTGTTGAGACTGAATTGCTAGATAATGTCAAAGAATGCCAAGGGGGATATTAAATATCACTATAGAAAATGGCTATGCCTTGGGTAGAGCATAGGAGACATGAAGTTGGTTTTCTCCATACAAATGTCAGGGAGCTTTTCACCCTGCTCAGGAAAACACAGGAGATGCTTCTGACACCTTCTACTACTGTTTGTAGGATCTGAGATAATTCTAATACTACAGATAATTTTACATTCTGCTGCATTGCAATACAGTATTAGTTGTCAAATCTGAAAAATCAGAATAACAGGATTACTGGCA
The DNA here is from genome assembly GCA_013390045.1 of Picathartes gymnocephalus. NCBI lineage: Eukaryota > Metazoa > Chordata > Aves > Passeriformes > Picathartidae > Picathartes > Picathartes gymnocephalus. The sequence continues at coordinate 20,732 of WEKY01032777.1, forward strand.
TGCCTGACTTTAGACACTCTTGCTAAATCCTCATAAGCTGTATAATTATCATTATCAGTGGCCTGTTTAATAGAGTATTTGTTATGACTAAAAATGAATATACACTGTTGTGTTTGCATTTTGGCTGCATTAGAAGCTACATGAAATTTAGTGCACACAGAAGAAAAAATAGAAATGTCTGGGAACAGAAGCTATTTGCAGAGAAAGCCTGAGTTCCAAAGTGTGCTGCCTCACTTGCATTCTGTTGTATGGTTTCAATTTCCTCATATAGAATATTATATCAAAAGTAAACACAGAAGGCAGTGGAATAATACTAGAGGAAAACCAAAGCAAGTGAAAGGAGAATTCAGACTCCTCAGTCTGACCTTTACAGCACTTCTTTTAATATCTCAGGGAAAAAAATAGTGAAGGCCATTAGGGAGTCAGATGTGTTCTAATACAAACTCAACTCTAGCACACAAATGCAGAGAGAAAAAGGAGAGTTAGGAATTAAGAATCCAAGAAATATTATTTTTATTCTTTTGCTTCTGTAAAAATATTTAAGACAGTAAGGGTATTACAGCTATATACTAATTTTGTTGTGGGCACAATGGACAAGTAACAGTAAATTTTTAATTCTAAATGTATTTTACTGCAATTTTACAAGCGTATGGTGGGAACCTCTGTTTCCTATTGATTCCTCAACATCTACTTATGACTTTTCTACTTAGCCAAAGGAAGCAACAGCTTCTGATCATGCACAGAAAGATCACAAGTTATGTGGAGCTGTCTGCCCAGTCAGATTTTCCTGTTTGTGTATTCTGGAATTTTTTCCAGAGGGAGTTCCCTGCTTAAGGTTGCCTGTCCATCAGCAGCTGCTGTTAATGTTGCAGTTTGCATGCAGGCAAGGTCTAAGCCTGAGTCAGGTAGGAAAAAAAATCTCATGATAGAGATCAAACATATATTGTTCAATATATTGACATGTAGGCAGATATTCAGCCTTTCATTTTAGGGATAAGAGTCTAAGACAGTGATCATACTTTTCTCTGTCAAATTTCTCTTTGCTATGTGAGAACAAAACAGTTTTCTAAAGACATGCCCAGTGTTTCATTTAGCATTATTTCACTGTAGCATCAAGAATGACTATCCTATTATTCTATTAATCCTACTGTAATTGGTTGTATGCAGTTTTCTTTTAACAGTAAGGTTTGCCTCTTACTCAGTCTTTTCAAAATTAATTCATCTCATTAACATGTTTCAGTTGCATCTAACATTATTTACCCCAGAGGTCTACACTCATACTACAGATTCTCACTTCAGTTCAGGAAAACATCTATCATTATGTCTTCTCTTCACTGACTACCAAAGATGCAGCTTAGAAATCATATAAATTCTGTCCTTAGCTACAGACTCCAGGAAAGTACTCTAAAAGTAATTTGATTTTTTTATAAAACTGTGTTTTATAAGATAAAGATGCTATCTAATTACATTTTAAATTGATTTAATCTCAAATACATTTAAGGAATGCATTGCTGGACAATACAGGTATTTTTAAGTGGTGAAAGGATGCCTTATTTTACTCAGTTAGCAGACAGGGGTTATTTTTAAGAGCAGAGCACACCGTGCACATGATATAGGGAACACATTCCTTCATCTGGAGTACAAGTTTAAGATGCCAACTTGTAGCCACACTTCAAAATCTCCCAAATCTCTCTGCACTTTTAAAATGAAATATTAATATGCTTAACATGAACCACACGATGTGTCATTTAGAGGATGCTCTTCCCTATATTTGAAACGTGTATTTCTATGTAATTGTTGAGGGTGGCAGTGGTGCATGCAACAGTTTTCTGCCTAGAATTTTGCTGAATTTTTACATTATCATTTCTCAGGTTAACACCTCTCAGGCTTGGTCTCTCTTTTTGGGGAAGTTTAAAAAAAATTCAGGGAGAACTGTTCCACCTTTTATGAGAATGATGTTAGGGAAAAATGGGTAGCTGCCAATTACCAGGAATATTCTACGTATGAACTGGAAGTGGTCTCACACATTGAGTGGTGAAAAAAAACCAAAACGACCTACCAGTACAAAAACTCAAATCAACCCTAACACCCGCCAAGTGAAATTGCACCAAAATTTGATCCAAACTGAACTCTCCAGAAATCACCAGCAAATCTGACAGGATGACACACACTGACCCATACTCTGACCCAGGCAGTTTGTGTATATTATTCACTGACTATGCTTCACAAAGCTGATAAGGAACTTGCTGTTTGACTGTTATTAGAAATTTTTATTCGAAAAGTTACTGTCAAAACCTAAAGGTTACAGGGTGGCCAGTTTCAGTGCATAGTCAAAAGAATGACTTACAGCCTTGCAGCCTGGATGCAAGACAGACCACGACTGGCTCCCTGCTTTCCTTATAGACCTGTCACTCAGCATCAGAATGGCTTCTAAGCACACTCATAAAGAAAAAACCCTGCTGTAAAACCATGGCCACCCTCATGTACTGTCCCATTAATACTGACTACCAGAGGAGAAAGCCTCCGAGAGATTTTGTGGAGGTGTGTACAGTTTGAGAACAGAAAATGTCAATCCAGAGCATGCACCAGCCCCTCTACTCCCGTAGCCAGGCACTTGTGTGCCCAGGAAACTCACCCTGGTGCTCAGGGAGCCAGGTCAACCCCTCAGCTACCTACAACAGAAGGGAATTTCACCGTTTGGTCTTCAGCTGGAGCTGCTTCCTGACCGAGTGCACTGCAGTTTCTTGTGGGAAGGGTGAAAGTGGGAATCAGGATCTCTCTGGTCTGTAGTTAAGTGGGCTTAATGTACATGTCCTTTTTAAAAAAGCTAAAGTAGGTGAGAAATTGGACAGAACCAGATATAAACTTCAAATACTGCACCCATATTTATACAACCCCTTTTACACAGTCAGGTTATCGCATCTGAGTTCCAGACTGAGATCCGTGTTACAGGAAAGTGCAGCACCTTCTAACTTGGCTTCCAAGTGCAAAATGCAACACACAACCTTTCAGCAGTCACATGATAAAAAACAGCCTGAAGTACTCTGCACTGTTTGAAATTAAAGATAACATCCTATTTGCAGAATTCAAAATAAATCCTGAATAGCTCTATACACTTCTTTTATTTTGATGGAATTCAGGATCTAGTGTGAGAGTCTGTGATATTCACTGACTACAGAGTGGGAGTGACAATATTATGTGGTGTAGACAAAGGGAAAATAGAATCCCAGGGGGTCCTGCAATTTGGTGCTGGGGGCTGAACTATTAAGACCTTCATGCTGTGACTGGTAGGGCCTGTTGCAAGAATGTGCACTTATTAAAACTGACAAAACTTGGTGGAGCTCCATTGGCCCAATCTGCATGTGTGAAAGTCATAAAAAAATATAATTAAAAATGAATTGCTTCATATCCCAAGAAGCTTTTCCAATATAGTAATATTTGATTGACTGATATAGTGGAAAAGCACACAGCCTGAGGAGCTCAGGCTGGCAATGGCATATGCATGATTATACCATCCATTTCTTCCATTTAGTTTTCCTCTGTGTTTATTGCAGTTGTTTCTCATTGCTAAATAAATGGAAATATATTCCATCATTTTAAATTAAATTTGTTGGATTTTAGTAGTCATGGATCACAAAGACAAATTGCAGCAGCTGGAGCTACAGACTAAGAAAAATTATGTTAATGGTCTTATCCTGTAAAAGAACCTCAGAAATGTCACCCTCTGAGAATAGCTCCTGTGGAAACTGTCAGAAAGAGAATGGGAGGAAGAAAGAAACACTATCACAAGTGCTTTTATTTAGAGGAATTTAAATTGAGTGGTTCTTCCTCAATGCAAAAGTGTGAATTTAAACTTTTGTTACTGCTCTCATCTGAGCATCTAAACAACACAACCTAACCTTATGGCTTCATTGCCCCTGTGTGCATTTCTAATAATTTCCATGGAAAGCACAAATAACAGTAGGAACTTTACTTTCAAATAAAAAAGGAATTACTGTGAACATATGAGAGTCAGTTTTAGCAAATTTAATTTTCTCATTTCTTCTACTGTTATGGAGAGCCACTAGAAATGTTCCTTTCCATAATATGCTAATAATAAGCAAGGTTTTTCTTTATCAATAAAGTATTAAAATAGCTGATAATATATTATTTCTAAAAATTAGTTACAATAATGACTACATTTCTTTTGGAACTCCAGGGCAGCAGTAACCTGAGCAAGAAGATATTACAAGCTAAAGAATATTTGGGGTTTTTTTCTAATTGTCCAGTAAAGTGAAACAAACATTCTAGCTAATGAAATGTAAATTTCCTAGTCTTAAACACTGTAGAGATAAGAAACTTATCTGCAGGAAGGTGGGGTTTTTTTGCCAGCTGAAACGTCTAGAATGTTTCACAGCTTTTCTATAATCTGCTTCTGGCCAAGATGTTCCAGGTGCTGCTGATTTGGCAGACAGACAAAATCCACTTCTGAAAAGCAGACTGGGAAAGCAGCAAGCAGGCAGAATGCCAGGGGCTTCTCTGAAGAGAGACGGGCCCCACCAGGCCACAGGACATGGGTGGTGCTGTATTCCAAACTCCAGACCCTATGGGGTTTGCAGGAATCAAAACACTTCTTGGGAGTTCCCTGGCAATCTATAGTTTGTAGTGTGCAAACATTCTGAACTAGTTCATTTTGTGGACAAACACTAAATTAACCTGGGTCTTAATAACTGTTCAACCTGCATCACCCTAAGACTTTCCCCCAGTGACCTTGCTGCCTGCTGTGTCTCTCAGATCCGCTCAGCACCTCATCAAGTCACGTTGCATAAATCGTCCCTGGCACACCGAGCCTCACATCTGCCCCCAAGTTAAAAGGCTCTCTGAAATGAAGACTAGTTTGCATGTGCAGAAATAGCCCCTATCTTATCCATAATAACAGTTAGGGAATAGTAAACCACTGGAAGCAATAGAAAACCGTTGGTTGTGTCCTACTGCTACTTACACAAAATACGCAATGATAAAATGAAATACAGTTCAGGTACTGTAGAAACTTGAGATAGATTGAGTTTTAGAATCTTTCCATACCCTGATTTGTCACTACTTTGATGAACATTATACATTTTTTAGATGTTTATAGAACAACTTTTGTTTTTCTAGAGTACATGGAATTGTGGTAGAATGCTTAAATGGAGCTCCATGTTCAGTTATGAGATATGAAAATAATCAAAACGTATTTAGCTACTGACAAGAAAAACACCACAGCGTTTATATATAAAAATGTGACATTAAACACAAATTATGTATTAAAATTTTGAATATCAATAAACATATTTCATCAGGTCTGGTAATTCTGAGGTGTGACAGAACTCTCCAATTTTCAGTAGAGACACAGCAGTTGCTCTTACTGCTGTTTTCCTTCCCTTACTGCTGCCAAACACAAAATTCTCTGGGTGTGTTTACCATTCACTTGGAACAGAGCTGCATTTATCTACTAAATTCACACTTTTCTGTTATCAAATTCACACCCTTCTGTCCAACTTTTTCACCATTTTCTCTGAATCTGGAAACACTCATGTTTATGATAGTAAACTTCATTTTATTCAATCTAAAGCAGCAAACTCACCATGCAGATAGACATCATGTAAGCATAAGGAAACATAAAAAAACCTTTTTCTCTGTGACAGAGGAAAAAATAGATAGAATTTAATGGCAACCTGTCACTGTTCTCCCAGGCATGACAGGGAAGAGTGGCATAAAATCCAGTATACAGAGTCAAGTTCAGTCACTCTTAATTCTAATATGCAATCCTTATATAGGATATATCGTACAAGCATATACTATTGGTTAACAATATTAACACCCCCTAAAAGATATTGGCTAACTATGAAGAAGTCTAACAAACACCAGGTGCAGGATGTTTTCATTCTTGTGATAACAATTCTCATAACAAAGTTGCAGAAACATGAAAAACTTTCACTCAATCCATGAGAAAGNTAATAATTTCCATGGAAAGCACAAATAACAGTAGGAACTTTACTTTCAAATAAAAAAGGAATTACTGTGAACATAT
>WEKY01032791.1:0-18501 GCA_013390045.1 Picathartes gymnocephalus
GGGGTTGGTGTCATGGTGGCGGGGAGGGGCCGGGCGGGGATGCCCCAAGGCACTTTCTAAATGGTTGTGGAACAATGGGCACGGCCAAAGGGGACAATCCGTATTCCTGCCTCCCCTGCCTCTTGTTTCAAAAAGTCACGGCTGTACTGCCCCATGCCTGGAAGTGTTCCAGGCCAAGTTGGACAGGGCTTGGAGCAGCCTGCTCTCGTGGACTGTGCCCCTGCCCATAGCAGGGGCTTTGAACTCGATGGTCTTAAGGTCACTTCCAACTCAAACCATCCTGTGAGTCAATGATTCTATCGTTCTTGCTCCAGAACAGCAGGATTTTGCTGAATTTCATAACCTGTTCTTTTGCTTCCATCTGCTGGTTAAAATACACCACAGTGAGAGAGGCTGCAGGGATGTTAAAAGCCTTTCCCATAAGGCTGTTGGGTGCTGTGCATGAATACACCAATCCCTCTTCCCACTTGAGGGTGAAAGGCACAGGATTGTTCACAAAAGAGGAGTTTTGAGAGAATTCCTGAGACTAAGCTTTAGGTGTTACATCAATCTCTAGTAGAATCATAGAAAGTTCTGGGCTGGAAGGTTCCCACAAGGATCATCATGTTCTCACTCCTGGCCTTGCACAGCACAGCCCCAAAACTTACACCATGTTCTTAAGAGCATTGTCAAAACTCTCCTTGAACTCTGGCAGCCCTGGGGCCATGACCATTACTTGGAGAGTCTGTTCAGTGCCCCACCAGCCACTGGGGGAAGAACCTTTTCCTGATGTCCAGCCTGAAACTTCCCTGACCCAGTTCCATGACATTGCCTTGCATCCTGTCACTGGTCACTACAGAGGAGAGATTGGTGCCTGCCCCTCAGTTTCCTCTCCTCAGGGAAGTGTTAGTAGGATAGATATATTTATCTAGGAATGGGATTCTCCAACAGTCTCCTTCTGAGCCTTAAAGTAGATTCAAGTCTCGACTATTGAGAATGCAGCCTGATGGTGTGGTATTGAAACAGCATTAACATGCAGGAGAAGAGGAGAAAACGGGCCTGATTTTTAACCTCACTAGTGGGGATTTGCTTGACCTTTGTCCCAAGGGTGGTGCTGGCTGCTAAATGCAGAAACATGTGTGGGGCTGGGAACTGGAGCTCAGGAGCTCTTCCCCGTCAGCTCCCCAACCAACTCCACAGGGTTTGGTTTGGTGTGCTTTTGGTAAACTGCCTTCTCCATAGCTTTTTGGCAGGACGGATTTGAAGCTAACAGTCTATATTTTGGGTATAGGGAAGAGGGGGTCGTTTGTGTTTCTCAGAAGAGCAGAAGCCTCTTTTTTTAATTAGTGACTTGAAGAACCACCTGAAGCTGCCAAGAGGATTTTTTTTGATTCTTTTCCCAGTCATAAGTTCTATGGTGAGCTTGCTGTATGTCTTTAATTATGAAAGCTCATTGTAATCCTTGAAAAACTTTGGCAACTCTATTGTTTGCAGCAGCCTTGTATAATTTGGAAGAGAGAAGAGGGCAAAGCGCCCTTTCTTTGTCCTGGTAAATTCTATTCAATGGCAGCCAAGTTATACATTGTTTAAAACTCACCAGTTTCATTCTCTGCTTATGTTTCTCAAAAAGTACAGTCAGCAAGCCAGACAAGGACTGAACATTCAGCCTGTCAAGGCTGGAACTATCCAGAGAGCTATGGGGAAGGGGAACCTGTGGGAATACAGGGTGGTGGAGGGAGGAGGAAAACTAGGTGAGCTCATTAAGCCTCTCTGTCCTGGCACATGTTGCCAGCTTGATTTTGAGGAACTCCATATATATCAGCATCTTGGGATGTCCCAAAGACAGAGAGGGAAGGGGCTCTGTGTGTGTTTTAGGATTAGTGCTTTCCCTTTGTGATTGCACAGTGACCTGTGTGCCTCTTGTCTGAATTCCTAGTCAGAAATCCTTCTGAACACATCCTGACCGTCCCAGTTGGATGTCCTTAGAGTGTATACACTAAAGCAGAACAATTCTTATTCCAAGCTCCCCAGACAATGACTTACTCTTGTAACTCTTTATTTTTCATCCCAACAAACATATCCATGCAGAGTAGATAGGGTCAAATGATAATGAAACGTTACTGAGTTAAATTAATCTTTCAGTAGGTCCATTAATTTCAGGAAATTACACAAGAGACTTGGTTGATTTAGAATGTAAATGCATTTTAGTAAAAGGTGTGGAAATGACTAAACAAACAATTGCACCTAAAGATACACAACTCTATTAGAGTTTAATTTAAAATGATGCAAAAGAAATATGTGCCACTCTTTTGTTAAGCTGGAAATAAATACAATAACACTATAAGTGTTGAAGCTAATTAGTTAAGTGCTCAAGTATTTAGTTTTTAAAACAAGATCACATTTAAGTGCCTTAAGGTTTTATTAATTTCATGGACCCAAAAATCCCCTATAGTAATAGAAAATTTAATTACATATGTTTTTCTGTTCTTTTAAGAATGGAACCTTATTAAACTTTAAACATTTAAACATCTATTGTAATACCAGTGGCTATAAACAACATGCAATTCTAAATACTAATTAAACAGGAAGGCTAGATCACTATAAAGCTAAACTGAATTTTAAGTAACTTTCCACTAGTAAGTACTCCTGTTTTTTTCATGCTGTGTAAGATTTGCCATTTCCTCTCTAAGCACAGCAGAAGCCCTGGGCAGTGTTAGCATCTGCCTGTATTGTGGCAGGCACGTGATTTGTGGACATAAGTGCAGTGGGTCAGTCCTCAGAGGATAAACTGGAGTTCAGGACAGCAGACCAGGGCAGGCAGAGCGCTGTTCTAAGGAGACAGATAAAGCTGCTGGTGGCACTCACACAGACAGAGGCTCATCTGCCTCATGGAAAGAGTATGTACTAAAATAATGGTGAAATAATAATATGGTAAAATAGTCGGTAAAATAATGGTGAAATGCAGGAAAGGGGTTGGTGGGACTGGTCAGGCAATGATCTGTGCATCACTGGTTCACCAGATTCATGACTTGGTAACAGCTGCATGTTGAAAGAGCCTTGATTTTTCTTTGTTTTATAGAATCCTCACACAACTGGGTTCCAGAGATATCTCTAGTTTGTTTTTCAGGTCCAACCTAATACAATTCATTGTCAGTTGATCAAACTAATTAATAGCTTAGTTAAATTTCTTTGGACACACATCTGACTTCTCAAAATCAGCCATTGCTGTTTGCATTCTTCTTAACATAGGTTAAAGACAGAATTAACCTCTCAGTCTAAACTCTCTTCTCATTTTCAAATGTGATATAAAGGTTCATTTTTTCCTCCTTCTGTGTCAGCACAACCCGAAGAACATTGCAAATGTCAAGGTTGAAGTAGGTGGCTCACACGTAGACACAGTGTTGTCCCAGCCACAAAGCAAATCTGTGCTTAAATTATTTGAGATGCTGCCAATCACTGTATCACTATTTATACTAGAACTTAAAATGCTTTAGGGATAGCAGAAGTAACAAAGGGGGTTGAACAGCAGCAGATGACATGCCAGAACACAAATTCTTTTCAAGGAAAGTTCCAAGCATGGATCATGAACTCTGTCAGTCCATCAGGCTGAGGCAATTCCTCTCTTGTCAGAATATCCATGTTTATTACATGAAACACTTGATGTGTTTGTCTTCTGTGGCAGCCACTGTGTTTGCATACTGTGTTTTAAATATTCAGAGGTAGCTGTAACCTTGCCCTATGATATGTTAGCAAACACAGCAGTTAATCTTTCTCAGCATAAACCCTCAGGAGCAGTTACATTTTGAAGGATGTACAGGTGGGATTCTCAGCAAGTGATGACTCCAGCTTCTTTCTTCCACCTTCAGATGTGTTTTGGCAGATTCAGGTCATCCAGGGAAAATGGTAAAAGGGCCACAATTCAAAATCTGTTTTCCAAGCACCAGCACCTCAAAAGGTTAAGAAGGAAAAGACCCTTTCATCTCAGGATGTGTGTGTTCTCTCTTTGCTCATGGCAGTTCTCTGAATTGGTTCATTTCTTGTTACAACACCTCCCAGGAACCAGTCTGCTTCATACAAGAGTTACCGATTTACAAAACACTTACGCAGCACACTTTTCTCCCCAAAATGGTTCAGAAAAATTATCTTTGTACTACCACTGAAGTGGTGTTGTAACTTCCTTTTGGAAATACTTTCTCAAGAGGGTATCAAGGGTAGTAAAGGCAGAAAGGGGTTATGATTTTTTCCCTTTTCCCCAGCCAGTTTTAGCTTTCATTCTAGAAAACCAGAATGAAGATTCTACGAATCCTTTTTTTTTGCAATACGTGAAATGCCTATACACTTTGCAGGAAACAAGTTTAATAGCAAACCCCAGCTCTTCCTTAGTCGTGACACTAGATGGCCCCACGACTGAAGCAAACGTCGCAGGAAATACCTGCTGGACTGGGATACCTTTTCCCAGTTCTACCCAGTACTTTTTACAGGCTGGCAGATTTTATTTTAAAATAAAACAGTAGCTGATGGTGTTATCTCAAGTGGTGAAATTAGCACTGGAATGCCGTGTGATACCTAATGCTGTGTACAGAGCAGAGGGAGCAGATAGGTCTAACCAAGCAAAGGAATGGTGCCTAAAGAGGTAAATTGGTTTTGCACCACCAAAAAAACTCCTTTGATTTTTGGAATAAATGATTCTGTAGTATCAGCAATTTGCTATAATGATTTCTTTTTCTTCCAAGAGACTGGAAAGAACAGAGTAATGGTCTTTCTATATGTTATATTTCTTTTGCACATCTCGTGGGTTTTAAAAACATCAGCCTTGTGTCAGTAGTAATTCCCTGGCATCTTTGTGTGCCAGGCACAGGCAGAGAGCAGTCCAAGTCCTTGATACAGATGGTAGGGCTGTGTTTGCAGAATGAGTAGGACAGAGATCTGTGTGTTTGTCACCTGCAGGCAGCACACTTGTGTTGAGCTTTTTCTTGGGGGTGGATACAGGCTCTGCTGGGTTAGAATAGAAGGGAAGGAAACTAGGGGTGTAAGTGGGAACCTATGTAGCTTTGCTGTGTAGTCTAATCAGGGGTGTTTGTGTGCAAGCAACAGAAATTGCTGCTCTTTCCCCATCCCTTGAACAAGTGCCACTCCTTCATGTTCACACTGGGTCCTCATAAGTAATCACACAATCGTAGGAAAGACAGAATACCTCAAGTTGAAGGGAACCCGTGAGGATCATCCAGTCCAGCTCCCAGTGCCTCCCAACCTGAAAAAGAGGGGAAATCATTAATTTGCCTAAATGTGTGTTTGGCCATACCTGCTTTCCCTGTGGTCACAGTTTCGAGTCCCAGTGAGGCAGACCAAAGGCAATGTGCTGATTTCTAGACCTTTCATTGTAGCAACTTCTGTTATGACCCTAAAATCTCAGAAATTTTCTGCAGACACTGAGCATCTATGGCATGTTTCATCAGAGTAAGGCTTTATTCCAGCATCGTGAATGATTTCTGTTTCCATTGCCTCTTCTTCTACTTGATACTGCATCTGGTAGTCTCTCAGATGAAGTTTCACTGAATGAAGACAAAGATGTTGTATGTTGCATTTTTATTGCTGAACCATTTGTGAATGACTTTGGGTTCTCCAGTCTGTCCCAAGACATCCATGGGACTGACTCCAGATTGAAATTTCTCCGTGTTGAGTCCTGATTTTGGTCACTCCTGTGTTAACATTGTGCAAGTCTCGTTATCCCAATCCACTAATTCTTCCAGAGTCTGTGTTTCATTTGTTGTTTCTATACATCAAGGCCTATGAAATGGGAGGTGTCAGCAAATGTTACAGCTGGTCTTTGTAGTAGAGCCATGCAGATTCCAGACCTGTTCTCCAGCCCCCCTGCTCCAGGCACTCAGAGAACATGTTTCTGGTTGCAAGGGAAGGACACAGCCAGGATGGAGCACAAGGTTTCCTTGCACAGCCTCTGAAGCATTGAGGTCTGCAAGAGTCCTGCCCTGAAGTTCACAGCAGTCTGAACGTGTTGGGAGCCATAACCATAGTAAGGGAAGTAAGTTATTTGTTCAACCTTAAAGTAATTTCCTCTTCTCTAGGAAAAGGTTTCTACCCATCCACTAGCCCTGATAATGTGTAAGAAAAATTAGATTGAAAACCACTTTCCTTGTGTTTATTAACAGTGAATTGTTTTACAGTTCTTACATGCTGTTGTGTTAATTTGTTTGTTTCCAGAGGCTATATTTAGATGCTGTTTACAGCAATAAAGAGAATATTACATTTGATCTAGAGTTCTGTCTTAATTCACAGGAGGAGATGCGAACAGAAGCTCGTCGGAAAAATCTTCTCATTCTAATTTTGCATTATTTAATGGAGGAAGGGTATGTTTTTTAAGTACTAGTCCTCTGCCCTTGTGGGACTGTGTGTATATGACCTGCTGTACTGCATCTTTCTGTCCTCTGTTGGCTGAATGGACTGTGTGGGCCTTTGGGTTGATGTGAGAAAGTGGTAAACTACTATGAGGTATCCTCGCAGTTTGCTTTGCTAAATTGTTTCAGTTTCTGAAACAAAAATGCCCCATATAATTTAAAAATACTATAGATCAACCAGCAAAACCTTTTAAAATAGAGTTTATACTTTTATAAAAATAGGGTTGTGGACAGGTTAAAGATACTGTATACTTACTAGCACCATTGTTTGCTTCTTCTCTCAGAAATCAGGGTAAGATAATGACTCTCAGTTTTTTGATCTTTGTTTCTTTTGGGTTTTTTTTTGTTTGTTTGTTTTTTGTTTTTTTTTTAATTACCAGATATGTCGATGCTGCAAATGCTTTGGAAAAAGAGACAAAATTAGGTTTACGTGGCTTTGAAGTTTGTGACAACATTGATCTTGAGACAATTTTGATGGAATATGAAAGCTACTATTTTGTAAAATTTCAAAAGTATCCTAAAATTACCAAAAAGGTCCTGGACACTGGTATGTGGCTCTGTTCCAAAATTAAATCTTTTGTTTCCAAAGTCTAAAACATGTATTTCTCTGCTATGCTCACAGCCCTTATCATGTATGTCAGCATTTAATGTTTCAACCCTTACAGTCACAGATCTGTAGTTCTAGCACGCAAGGCACCAGAATTGAGAGACATGGCTTTGACCTCTTCTGCTTTTTCTTCTTTCTTTGTATAAAGGAGCTAGAAGGTGGCATTTTTCTGTCTTTTGAAAGCTGTTTTGGTATTGGAAAATGTCAGCTCAGCACAAAGCATCATGGCAAAAATACATTTATCCACTTCCTTCTCATGGGGAGAGAATAGTAAATGAATGATACAGAATAAGGCATATCAGAATATGAGCATTCTGTTATGATGCTGAGAGCCTGAATGGTTTCGCACTTGAGCACACAATGTAACTTGGAGAAGCCATAAGAGCATCTGTGTGAGTAAGTGATGAAGAGCTTGAAGGATATAGGTTTGGATTAGACATCAGGAAAAATTTCTTCATGGAAAAGGTTGTCAAACCCTGGCATGGGCTGCTCAAGAAGTGGTGGAGCAACATCCCTAAAAGTGTTAAAACACATGTGGATGTGGCACTTGGAGATGTGGGTCAGTGGTGGCCACGGCAGGGGTGAGGGAGTGATTGGGTTGGATGGTCTTAGCGGTGTTTTCCAACTTAAAGGGTTTGGTGATCATTTGCACAAGAAGGGCATGTATATCTAGAACCTATGGGTTGGTGTTGATACAAAGAGGAAGAACAGCCCTGCAGGACAAAACAAAAAGGATTTGTTATGGGTCAAGAATGAAAATGTATTACAAAGCTTTTTTTCACATCATAGTCAAACTGAGCAGTAGTCAAGACTGAATCCATGATCTAAGTAAAAAAATATTCCCCAAAAGCCACTCTTGGACATTAAAAGCTCTCATTTTTTGGTCAGTAAAGCTTCTCAGGTGTGGAGTAGTCTGCTATTACCTAAGTTCAGATTTGTGACTGTGCTGGCAGGGAGGCATCACACTTTTTCCCTAAAGCATAAGCAGTCTCTTCTCCTGCATGTCATTTGCACCATGCCCTAGATTGTGTCCATGGCCAGACTTGTATATCTAAACAAAATCCTTGGTGTGGTGTTTCTTCCTCCTGAATTCTCTGCAGCACTCTTGGCAAGTCCTGCAGTAACAAGTTGGTGATGTCCATGCTGAATTCCAGTTAGAACTGTTGTAGATATACCCACAAGATTACAGGTTGCTCCATGGCTCTGTTGCCCCTAAACACACCGTGTTCCCAAGCTCCTTCAGCGAAAGAGCTGTTTGGGAAGGATTCTTTTATGCAAATGTGTGAGAATCATAAGGGGAAAAAGCATTGTGCAGAGAACACTGAAAGGAGACGTGTTTCGGAACAACCAGGGGCATGCTGGTAACATACAAACCGCTGGCTTTATGAGTTCACATCTGGGCTTTGCAAGTTTGACATTTTGTGAAAGAAAGCTCTCCTTTGACAGAAATTGTTTCAAATTGTGTAAGTGCAAAAGATAACATAGTTTGATAACCAGCATTGCAATGTGACATTTATTCTGTCTTGTTATGTTGAACTTGATTCCTCTTTAGAGGAATTAAGTAAATTCATATTTCCCAATTCAGCAATGAAAGAAATATTAGCATTAAATAAGCATTCTATGTGATATATTAAATTATTGCACTTAATCTAATTTCTGGTAGTGTCCATTTTACCATGAACATGATACTGGTTTTAAAATGTAAGCAGAGAAACCAAAGACTGAGTGAGCTAAAATATAACAAGCTTGAAGCAAAACCACTCACCAACACCAGTTTCTTTTCAATAAGTTTTTGCAAGCTTGCAGTGCTTATACTTACACTGTTCCTGTTTATGCATTATTATTTCCAAGGTCATTAATATGTACTTAAAAATATTTTTAAGGGGAAAAAAAAGGTTCAAATTGCCCTCTTTTATATCCTTAATTATTTTCCATTTTAATATTAATTTTGCCACAGCAGAAAATAAACAACAGCTGAGAAGTGGAGGAAGAGCACGAAGGTGAGAGATATGTGTGGGGTGTTTTTCTGGGCAGAAAATTTTCCTAGTAAAAGCAAATATGCACAGTGGTTAAAATAATGTTGTGATACCAGAGGAATACCAAAGCCTAGAGCCATGCTTATGACTGTGTGGTGCATTTTTTCTGTATGTGTTAGAGGAAACTAGAGACTTTTTTCCCAAATGGAGAGGCAGACAATTTACAGAGCTCCTGCAGTGTGGATAAAGTGGTGTGGGGTGTTTGAAAAAAGTAAGCATTGAACTCTGCTGTGATTGAAATTAACACCATAACTTCAGTGGGAGCAAAGTTAGCCTAAAACTGCTTTATTTCAAAGCTTTGGTTTTTAATCTTTCAATATTTTGAAAAAAAAAAGAAGTTATGGAAGTCTTGCATTATTTTTCTTAATTCTAGGACAGCAGGTTCTTCTCAGCATGTACCAAGGGTCAAACAACAGACAGTGCAACGCCCAGTGTCAAAAATTTCACCTGGGAGTACAGCAGAACCTAAATCCTCCACCAAGGACAGCCCCAGACAGGTTTAAACATGTTTTATCTTGGCAACAGTACAGCTGAAATTAATGTGATTTTATTTGGGGAGCCTGTAGGCAGCAAGAGGATGGGAGTTACACAGTTAATAATTGTGCAATTAATGGGTTTTACTGATTATGTCACTTAAGGATTATAGGTGCAAGACTTCAAGAGAATTTCTGGCTGTGGGTTGGGGGGCAGTCACAGGCAAAAATTAGAGGAAAAGGAGGCCTGTCATCCAACCTATACTGAAAGCAATCAGAGTTTTTCCATTAATACCAATATATTCATCCTTTAGTGCCAGAAAGCAAAACAAAGCAAGAACAAAGTCTGGTATCAGTTGTAAGCATCTTCACAGTGCATAAGTTGTTTGAGACTGGGGGAGTACTTTGGCTCTGTAATGTTCAGGTTTGAGAGTCTCATTTTGGTGAGATTGCTGTGAAGTCTATAATCATCCTTTACAGAGGGTGGAGCAGGAACAGCAGGTTGGTGGGCAAGCACTGTGTCTATTACAGCTTTTTTAAAGGGCCTGGGTATATTTTTGCATCAAGAGGAACTCATCTCTCACCTATTGCTACCCCTAAAAATACCCCAAAACATTACCTTTTGGATTTTACAGGGGTAACAGCTGTGAAGTGAATACATAATCCTAAAATGGCTCCTCATTTCTGAGTTGACATGCTGTGCCTTGTGCTTGGCCTGTCATTTCCACTGTTCATAACTGTTGCTTCTTATGTAAAATGTAGTTTTCTGCTCTGTACATGGAATAACTTCACTGCTGAGCTCCAGAGTCATGGCTTTCTCTGCTGTCACCAGTCAGGTGAAGTCTAATTAAATGTACAGTGATGTTTGTATAATCGGTATTTCTCTTGAAACTTCATCTGGGCCTGTATGAAGAGATGGAATGATACCTATAATGTAATATCTTCAGTCCATTTACTTGGCAACACATCGGTTTTAAAAGGCATTTTTCTTTAGAATAGTGATGGCGCAGATACTCTGGATCAATCTGGTTTTGGCTTAAGCATCTCAGGAATCACCAAAACTGGAGGACACAGCTCTCACCCAAGAAAAGTTGGTGGAAACCTGGTGTGTGGTTTATCAGAGAAATATGTATGTAGATAAAAAACCCCACAGAGGTTCTCAAAAATATCAAATGGTAGGGGTTTTGGTCTGTTTTCATATAACATGTTTCTCTATAGTCAGTTGAAGAGCCAGTTTCATAATTTTGTATAAAAAGTTTTATAATTTTTTGCATAGGAGGCACTTTTTGCATTAAATACTACTTCAAACATACTTAGGGAGGAGTATTTATCTTTTTAAAATCCAGTGGTAAATAATTATGATTGAAAATACATTTTGAATTCCTGAATGAGGTGATGAAAGGCTCTGCAGTTAAGTCATTGAATTGACTGGGTTGTGTGTTCTATCCCCATTGCTACCACAGTTTTTGTGGTCAATTTTTGCCATAATTAGGACTGTATATGCAGTAAGGAAACCCACTGGTGTACTTGCAAGCAAAATTTGGTGCAGTGTATTTTCTAGAGTACTGCTACCATCGTGGTAAAGCCTACTGCAACATTTTTTCTCCTTTAGGGCCAAATAATTGAATTCCACAAGATGATTCAAGATGCTGTCAGAGTGTCACCGGATGGAATTCCCTTCAACAGCCTTAACTGTGATCCAGATCCATCAGTAAGTGTTTCTGTTCATATTTCCATCCAATCACCACGAACTTGAGTTTTGCAAAACAAGGAACAAAATAAAATACAGCAACAATGTTGGTGTTGTTCCCAAGTGCTAAAACAGGAGCTTAGATTTCTGAGAGGTGTATTTCCTCCTTGAAGGGACACTCATACTTGATAGTGGTCTAATCTGGTGACAGTTGTTTACTCTGAACACGAAAGCAGGCAACGAAGAAAAATGAGACTTTATGATGAAAAAAAATAAAAATAATTGCAGACACCTGCAGAACTTCTGAGGGTGAAATCCTGATTCCTTTCAAATCATTGTATCTCTAGCATTTGCCTCAGCTGAGACAACAAAATTTCGATGGTTGAGATAAATTTTCTGTAAACACTCCAGACACAAGCCAGACCTTCTCAGACAGTGCATTCAGCTTATGTGGTGCTCATCTGCTGGCAGCTGTTGCACTGGAAGAAACTATCCAAAAAGCGAATGTGACAAGTCAGTGACCTACAATTACATTTTTCACTCCTCTTAGTCTATGTAGGGCATATTTAGGACTAAAAGTGCAATAAGAAAGCTGCTCATTTTAGTGTTGATTCAGGTTAGATTCTGTCACAGGAAAAGATGACTTTCTGCAAATATGGTTTACTTCAAAATTTTTATTTTTACCCATATTTCCACAGCTCTGAAAGTTGGTATTACTACGATGTATCCATTTTTTAAAAAAATACTTAATAGTTTGTCTAAAAATACTTGCAGTCTGACAAGAACGTATGTTTTTCTATTTTAGGAACGATTACTGAAACCTCTTAGTGCTTTTATCAGCATGACTGGTGAGATGAGGGAACTTGCAATGGTCGTAAGCAGAGTAAGAGCAGATCTCCATGTTGGTTGTAGAGAGATGTTGGTTATCTTTGTCATCTGGGAAAGCTGTTTGTTTCTTTTACTGTCACTGATAGCACTTATTCTTGAATGTGCAAGTTATTTTTCTCTCCACATAGCTCCCCGACAAGTCATTTCTTTACATGTAATTATGTTTCTGATACACAATGGGAGGAAATGATTAAGACCATTCCTTTCTAATGGGGAACATATAATTCAATCATGCTGTGGAGACTGCCATGGCTTTCTTCTTTGCTCTTAGTGCTACAAAAAATGTACAATACTTCACTGAAAAGAGAGATTCAAATATATTAGCTAATACCAACTATTATCTTATGTTTTATCTAGCTGTGATCAGATGGTGGGAGAAACCTTGAGTTGACCCTTTGGGTAAAGTTTCTATTCAAGGTATAGGGCTAAAGTCAGTGTGAACGGTGTGCCAGTATCACAGCTATCTGAATTCTGAATGCACCTACCAAAAATATTATTAAACCCTGATATCCCTGCATGGTTTAGAATCAGAGAATCATTTAGGTTGGAAAAGCCGTCCAAGGTCATCACATCAAACCATTCCCCCAGCACTGCCAAGGCCACTACTGACCCATGTCCCCAAGTGTCACATCAACATGGCTTTAAACCCCAGGGATGAGGATTCCACCACTGCCCTGGGCAGTCCGTGCAGAGGCTTGATAAAGCTTTCCATGAAGGAATTGTGCCTGATGTCCAAGCTGAGCCTCCCCTGGCCCAGCCTGAGGCCGTTCCCTCTCCTCCTGTCCCTGTTCCGTGGGAGCAGAGCCCGACCCCCCCTCAGTGCCCCTCCTGGCAGGGAGTTGTGCAGAGCCACAAGGTCCCCCCTGAGCCTCCTTTTCTCCAGCCTGAGCCCCTTTCCCAGCTCCCTCAGCCCCTCCTGGGGCTCCAGCCCCTTCCCCAGCTCCGTTCCCTGCCCTGGACACGCTCCAGCCCCTCCGTGTCTCTCCTGTCCTGAGGGGCCCAGAGCTGTCCCCAGCACTGGAGGTGCCTCAGCAGTGCCAGCACAGGGGACAGGCCCTGCCCTGGGGCTGTGGCACACCCTGGCTGGGACAGCCCGGGGACCATCGGCCTAATATTTGTCCTGTGCCTTACTTTGTGCTGCCTGCACGATCTGCACTCCCTGTGTATGCTCATGTGGTGCATTTGAAAGATGCTGTCACTGTAGGCTCTGTGAGCTGTGCTCTCATCCCAGCACTGCCCAAACAGCCTTAGTAATACACCATATTCCCGGGCAGACTTGTGGATTCTTCCAGGATGGGCAGTTTGACCAGCATTTCATTTCACTCCTGGGATGAGGTGTAGCTCAGGCCCTGAGCTGCTGGGGATCCGTGGCTACAGCACAGGTAAATGTTTAGCACCCACCACCTTTGGATGAGTCACTCATCCAAAAGGATTAATAGCACCACAGTGTTTGGTAGTGTTGTGACTTCCTGGATATAAACATCACAAGCGGTATCAGCTTGGGTAAACTTGCTTATAATCATCTTTCTAAAAAGCCTGGAAGACTTTTGTTGAGTGATGTTTATAGCTGTGTATGGCCCAAATTCTTGGTCTACAAGTTTTGCATCTGACATTTAATAGAACTTAAGAAATGTCTTACGAAATTTCCAACCTTAAAGTAAGAAAATTCTCATTTGTTTCAATTCATGTCTAGTCTTTTATTTATGGTAGACCTTTAAAACAATGTAGTTCTTGCTGCTACATTAACAAAAAAAACAAGAAATAAAAAATTGCTTTCCCTTTGTTATGGTATGTTTCTTGAATTGTGCTCCATTATGGTATGTTCCTAGTTGCTATGGTAATCCACACTGTATAAATCAATAAAAATAAATAGCATGTGATATCTATTTCATAACACAATCTAATTTAATTTGGAAACAGTTATGGAAGTCTCTACTTAATAGCAGAAATCTGATTCATCTTAATTCGCTGTTAATAGAAAGGGAAAGTGTAATCTATTCTATGTAAATAATTTTTTCTAATTGTATTAAATCAACTTTTCCCCTTGGATGCAACCACATAATTTTTCTTCAGTCTGTGTGGACTGTTTTTGTTGGAGAGCAGAATTTATCCTGAGTATTTGTACTGAGGATATGATATTTTTTGCAGAACAATTAGCCCCTGGAACACAAAGCCACAAAATATTATGAAGGCAAATGGAAAGATTCATAGAAGATTTGGAAAGTCTGATGAATTAAATGAAATTAATTTAGTGAGTGCTTCAGGGCATAGACTAATTACCGTCTATCTTTTGATGGATGCTTAGGGGAAAAATTTTTTCCTGTTGCAGAGTTTCTCACAGCTTTTCTTGCAGCTTATAAAATCTTGCATAGCGTGGAGTAAGTAGCAATTTTTCACTGTTACTTACAACATGAGTAATAACATAAGTAATAGGTAATAACTTTATAATAGATAATAACACAAGTAATAAGTGCAGCCATAAAGTTACGGAGCATCAAGTTTAAAAAAACCCAAGTATTTTCACATGGCACATGAGTGAGCTGTGGAATTCATGACTATAGAATAAACATGTTTTAAAAAGAGGGAAGAGAAACTCACTGAAGAATGAATATCAAAAGGTATTTCAACTGAAAGACTCAGATCTAATTTGAATTACTGAAGCCTGTTGATGGGTGTTAACTTAAACCAACATGTCACTATTACTCCTTTAACTTCTTCTTTTAAATATCCAGTACTTGCAGCAGAAGAGACAAAGTATTAGGGTTAGGGAACCTTCATATCACAGTAGCTCTTGACGTGTTGGTCTGTTCCTAAATCAAACTAACAGGAAACAGATCTGAGGAAGATCTTCTCAGCATCTACATTTGGCAGGAATACATTAGGGAAACTGGGGCCTGCAGGGGAAGTGGAGGCAAAGTGATTGCTGTATATGCTTCCCTCCTGGGAGGTCCCTGGTACCTAGGGTTAAATAATATGGCCTGTATCACTTAACAGAACTATTATTTTATCGCTGAGTCGATCCTTTTACTTTGCCAGACGTTATTATCCCAGTGCAGAAGGGGTTTTGCTAACAAGATGTGATGTGTGTTGCAGGACATTTATCTCCACAAGCCAAATGTGAAGTGGGATGATATTATAGGACTGGATGCAGCTAAAAGGCTGGTAAAGGAAGCAGTTGTTTACCCCATAAAGGTAGGGTGCTAAATTGTTTTCAGAAAACCAGTGTTGGGCTCGTTAGCTTGTTTCCTTGCAATTACAGTGGTGTTTTAGAGTTTTCACTATTTCTGTGCTTTTGTAGGCCATTCTTGTTAGAATTTGGTGTTCCTGTTTCATGCCAGAACTACTGTTCCATCTGAAATGGCACGTGCATTCTTCTACAGGAAAATTACCTTGCAGTACTATAATTGTAAGACTTAGTTCCAATTTTGTGGCAGCTTTGGCATTGTAAGAAGTGCTGGATTTGATCTGTATGAATTCCATGAAAAATGACTTACAGAAGAGAGTATCACATCAATTGCATTTGGAAAAAAAACCAAAACAACACTGAAAAGAGATTTCAAATGATACATACAGTGTTTTTCTCAGTACTCAGATCATACATGTCACGTAGTTTTGGTGCAGTTTTTGTGCGTCTCTTCAAATTTCTTAACGTTTCTTGAATGTGCTAGGAGCAGTGAAGGTGTGGACTACAATTCCTTGCAGTTTCTTTTAGATGATACATTTTTATTTCCTGAATTACTTTTCTGTTTCTGCAGTATCCAGAGCTGTTTACTGGCATTCTGTCCCCTTGGAAAGGATTATTGCTGTATGGACCACCAGGTATGGAGAGCTTTTTACCACATCTTTGTGTTTGCCACTGCTTCTTGTTTTGTGTCATGGATAAATCATCAGTGTTAATTGGGTCAGATTGTTAAAAAAGAACATGTTCTGTATATAAATTAAAAGGAGAGAATGTTGGATGGTTATGTCCATCTCTGACACTCAAACCTGGCGTTTCCTAGGAGCCTTGGCTATTTTTATACCTGAATCTTCCAGAGACACTACTTACACTAACAGTTCAGGGGAGTGAAAACTCAGATCTCTGTTTTTACTCAACTTGGACCATTTTAATCAAGTTTGGCATGATCCTGTGATATGTCAATAAATCTTCCATGGACTTACCTCCTTAGTGAAAAATACCCTTTCTTTCTTCTGCTTTTAGGGGTTGTTTTGGGAATGGGGTGGGAGCTTTGCCTTCTGCCAGCTGGGTGTTTTCCTTGTCGGTGCAGCTTCCCTGCTCCCTCTGCCCCACTTCGACACAGGGGTGTGGCTGAAAGGTAGCAGAGGGCACAAGAACCACCTGAGTCAGGTTGCAAAGCCTGTCTCTGCAATGAACTCCATTTGTTCCTGTGAATGTTTAGCTGTTCTTGCCACGGAAAGCATCTGACCATTTCAGCATGCACTACTTCAGGATTTGGAGAATTCATTTGCAGTTCTGCATTACCTGAGTTTCTCCAGACAATCCTGAAAGGGGCACAAAATATTCCAAGGGCTGGAGCCCCTCTGCTCTGGAGGCAGCCTGGGAGAGCTGGGGCTGCTCACCTGCACAAGAGAAGGCTCCAGGGAGAGCTCCGAGCCCCTGGCAGGGCCTAAAGGGGCTCCAGGAGAGCTGCACAGGGACTGGAGACAAGGCATGGAGGGACAGGACACAGGGAATGGCTTCCCAGTGCCAGAGGGCAGGGCTGGATGGGATATTGGGAAGGAACTGCTGTGTGTGAGGGTGGGGAGGCCCTGGCCCAGGGTGCCCAGAGCAGCTGTGGCTGCCCCTGGATCCCTGGCAGTGTCCAAGGCCAGGCTGGACATTGGGGCTTGGAGCAGCCTGGGACAGTGGAAGATGTCCCTGGTCATTGCAGGGTGTTGGACTCAATGGCATTTAAAGGTCCCTTTCAACTCAAACCATTCTGTGAGTTTTTTACTGTTTTTACCTGACTGGTAGTAGAATGAGGGGAATTTATTCAAATGTTTGCATTGTATTCCTTTGGAGAGTGGATTTCTCAAACACTGTTGTTTGTAGGTACTGGAAAAACTTTGCTTGCTAAGGCGGTTGCCACAGAATGCAATACAACCTTTTTTAACATATCAGCATCCACCATTGTCAGCAAATGGAGGGGTGATTCAGAAAAACTTGTCCGGGTAAGAATTACTCTCTCATTGATTATACTTTAACAAACATCACATTCGCACTTGAAGAACTGGGGTTCAGCACAGAACTGGAAACAAGTGTTTCTCTGATACTCACAATCTTTCCTGATTTAGACAAAACATGACTTTGTTTATACCTAGTGCTGGAAGCAGGAATAACATTACTTCTGCAGAAGTCTGATAATGGATTCTTGCTGTGGGATTTCATTTCTGTAATGTAAGATGGAGCAGATGTTCTGAAGGCAGCAAAGATCATTGACTGCCTGATTAGGAGTCAGACAGTCCAAGTTCCAAACTTGGAACTTGGTGTGTGCTTAGTGACCTCTTCAGAGCACTTCACATCCAGTTTGCAGGGGTTGGCTCCTAGGCACCCTGCAAAATGTAATTTAGATTCCCAAATGCCTTATTGTTCTTCATGGCACAAAATGGGCAGAGAACTCCCTTGTCACAAAGATCCTCCAGTCAAATGCAAATGTAATGTTGTTTCAAGGAAGGTAGTTTGATGGCACATGGATAAATGCATTTTTGTGTATAGACTAGCAAGAATTGTGCATGGCTGAGCTGTGGTACAAAAAGATTCAGGGGTTCAGGTATAGCATCTTTATTCATCTGAATCTCTCCGTATCATCCACCAGCTCAAATCCACAAGCCCTTAGCCTGCCTTACCCTCATCTCTTGGACTGCACTTCAGGTAAATGCAGAGCTCTTGGAAACAAATAACCACAGCAAACTGTTCTTTGCAAATGGCATTCCAGGCATTGTTACTCTGTCTCTTGAAATGTAGGCAATGGCTGCAGCACACTTACTCGTCCTGCCTCCTTTGTTCTTTAAAATGGCATATTTTTCTTCTGACATTCCCTTTCTCTATTACTGATCCTCTTGACATCTGTCTCAGCAGCTTCCTGGAATTTTCTTTTCTGGCAGGAGTATATGGGGACAATCTGGTTTCTGCCACCATCATCCAGAAGGCTTTTGTGAACATGCTGCAGCATATGCATTGATACAGAATTTGTGGCATTTTACCCTTAATTAAACTTATGGCAGAATCAAAAAACAAAGATTATGGATTGGGAGAGCTCTAAGAAAAGTATTGTGTGAATTTATCACATGAAGCTGGCAAAGGGGTTTTAAGTGTATGTGGAGTTTGTGATCTTTTGGAGGCATATCCACTCATCCTGTTTTCCTCAGTTCTACACTGTATTTCTATGATTTTATATATTTTATATATTATATA
>WEKY01032792.1:0-52621 GCA_013390045.1 Picathartes gymnocephalus
TTTGAGATCCCAATTGGATCCTCTATGAGGTGCTCTAACTCTTTTTTGAAATTTCTCACTTTGGAGGCTGTTAATGGAGCATTTACAAACCCTATTCCTCCCACAACTCCACCCATGGGGACTTCCCTCAAGGGGAATAACTTTTCTACCTGCCCTTCCTTTGATCTGGTATGTTGATACAGCCCGTCTTCTATCAGATCTTTACCAATATCTATATGATGTTCTCCTGCAGTCTGGTTTGTGTCCTTAGTGGGCGCCATTGCTTGGGTAGAGCATGATGGGGGTGATGATGTCACTGCACTCAGGTCTGGGTAGGGAGGAACCGGGAGAGTAATAGGGGTTACTGCAGGGGCTTGGGAATGTACAGGGACAAATGTAGGAGATATAGGGATTGATGGGGGAATAGTGGGGGCAGAAACAGGAACAGATGCCGGGGGTATTAGAGGAGGGACTATAGGGGGTACTACTGGAGCAGGTAGGTTCATGGGAGCAGGAGGGGATATCACAGGAGGGACCACCGGAGGGGCCACTGGAGCAGGGGGATTTATAGAAGCAGGTGGTACTTCTAGAGGAGGGGGTGGTGAATATTCGAGGGGGTCCCAATTCCTGTTCCTGTCCTCCTTTTCTTTCTCCTTCCCTTTTTCTTTTAGCTTATATATTTTTGCTTCTGTTCCTTCCTCCACAAATATTTGCCACCCTTTTAAACATTTCAATTGATCGGTATCAGGGTTTTCTTTTCTACCGAGGTGTTGCAACAACTGTCTAATGATCCACCTATCTCTAGTTCCATACCACGGCCACCCACCCTGGATCTCTTCTTTCGGCCACACGGCTGTACAATAGTGGATCATGACAATGGTGTCCAAGTCCTCAGTCCAATTAAGTTTTCTCCATTCTTGGAGTAATTCTCCTAGAGGACTATCTGGCGGAATACTCTTATTCCTCCCCTTCTCCTTACCATTTCTAGATCTCTTACTATAACAATTTCCCATAATGGTATTACCTCCTTATAACCTGACCACCCAGGGATCGTATCCTCACCTTAAGCTGGTTACTTACTTCCCTTTTTCCTTAATGCACTTCCACTCATGTCTCCACTCACTCTCGAAAGGTTGAGGTTGGTATCTTTATTTGAAAAAGAAAATTGGGGGTTCTTATCACTCACTCTTGTACCCCATTAGTTTATCTTTAGGTTACCTTACTCTCTGTCCCAGGGTGTCATTCGACCTTGAAATCCTAACCTCCAGTTATGCTTTCCCAGGAGGGCCGTACTGGCCTTGATACCCTAACCTTCTTCTACGCTATCCTTTCCCAGGGGATCTCTCCGATCTTGAAGCCCTAACCCTCTTTTATCCTTCTCAGGGGACCTCTCGGGTCTTGAAGCCCTAACCCTAGTTGAGCCCATTCACTAGTTAGGCCAGGCCTATTGGCCCTAGCTAGTCCCTCGGGGCCCCGCGACGCTGCCCGGTAGACCTCTCGCAGCACCACCCGGCCTCTCCCTACAGAGGCCTAGCCTCCCCCTACGGAGGCCTAGATCCCCTCCACCGGGGACCTCTTCGGGCCTTCACCCACTCGTACCTCGGCCCGGATTTCTTTGGGAGGCGTCCCTCCCACCTTTTCTTTTGTCCCTGCGCACCCAGGGCCTGCGTGTCACTCACACCGGTTATATCCTCACCCCGGGGCCTGTGTGCCACCCACACTAGTATATCCCTGCACGCCCGGGGCCTGCGTGTCAGCACTGCCACTACCCTTTTTAAGACCTTTCTCCTATTTACTGTTGCCCGCGCCTCTCCCCCACACGCCCAGGGGTCCTTCTACCAGGCTCTATAGGGGCCTATCCCTGCTGCGTGTCACTCATACCCTATACTTCACTCCACACGCCCGGAGGGGGGGTCCCACTAACCCCTAAGGAGGCGCCTCACTCACACAAATCCCTCTCGCTTCCCCCCGTTCCCGGCCGGCCCCCTCATGGGAGTCCGGAACCGCGGTACTAGGGGGTCCTCACTCGCTTCGGGGGTCCGAGCTGCCGGCCCTGGTCTCTTCCACACACCTTTTACTCGCAGCCACTTCCCCCTTTTCCCGGCCGGCCCCCTCGCGGGAGTCCGGAACCGCGGTACCGAGGGGTCTGCACTCGCCCCGGGGATCCCAGCTGCCGGTCCCCGTCACACTCACACAACACTCGCTCGCCTCCCAGCTCCCGCCACCGGTTTGCTTACCGGTTCTCCTTTGGACATCCGGCCGCAGTTGTCCTTGCTCCGTCCAGGTGGGGCCAGCAGCCCGGAGGCCGTCTCGTCGAGGCGTGCTCTTCCGGTGTGGCCGATCCCGGACGAGTCCCCAAATTGTCAGAAGTAATTGCAAGGACTTCAGCATCTTAGTGTACTTCAGCTTTATTGACCTGACAAGGGGTGGCTCGTAGGGGGGATGGCGCAGCACACCAGAGCAGCCGCTGTCCCAGGCGCCCCAAGGAGGAGGAGAAGCGCTGTCCTGGTGAAGGCTTCCTCCAGGGCAGGATCTTCCTTCTTCTCTCGGGAGCTGGTCCAGAAGACCCCGAGCTGGGCTCGGGTGCCTCCTTTTATAGAGGCCAGGCTCAGTCTGATTGGTTGGGTTTTCAATCCGCCCGCGGATTGGTCAGTTTTGAATTCTGGTTCTCCATTGGTTTGGGGGCCAAGGGGTGTGGTTTGTGTTTAATAAAACTCTTTGATGGAAAGTTCCAGGGCACCCCTGGCCAGCGCCATCTTGAACCATTCAATTCAATTGTAATAACTGTAGTTAACAACAAGCACTTTAACAAATGCAACAACTACAGCTGTAACCACATTAATAACTAGGGGTGTTACAACAATTTTAACATGGGTTCTTATTGGGGTTGGTTTAACAATCATGAGTGTGTGAAGAAGGTAGGTACATCAGGTAGTGTGTGAAGAAGACAGGTACATCAGGTAAGTGTGACAGGTAGGTGTTGGGGAGGGTACAAAGGGGACGGACACATCAGGTAAGTACAACAGGTAAGTGTAGGTAGGAATTATATAACTTTTTCTTTCCACAACCCCCACGTTTTTTAGGCAGTGGTTGAAAGCCCTGAGCAGTTCCAAGGTGTTCCAGCCCCGGCACAGGGAGCAGCTCTGCCAGGCCATGGATCCCTTTGGCATCCCCTGGAGAGGAGAGACATTGCTGGCACTCAGCTGTCTGTGAGAGAAAAGCCCAGGGGCAGCAGTGGAAGGGAGCTCTGGAGGTCTCTTGTCCAGCCTTTGGGACTGGCACCAGCTCAGGAAGGACTTGGAAACCTCCTTCTAATTCCTGGATTTCAGGCTGGCTGTTCCACGGTGCCTTCCTCATCCCTGCAGGGACAGGGAGGCTCCCACAGAGCCCGAACTGTGACCTGGGATTTCTCTTTGGCTACAACTCAGTGGAAGAAGGAAGGATGGCAAAGCCAAACCTTTGCTGACAAGGAAACTTCACCTCCAAATCTCAAGTTTCTTCCCCAAACAGCAGGAGCTGCCTAAACCAGCCACAGCAGATATTTTTCTGAAGCAGGAAACCAATTTACTTTCTTTTGATTCGCTTCTCAGACACAGTCAAATCACTTTGTACTCTCATTAAAGTTTGTTTCTTGTTGCAAAAAAAATATCCAGGAGAATGTGATCCCAAAGATGTCAGATTTTCCTGTGCTCTAACAAATTATGCAAAGCAGCATTTTCTAATGAGTGATCTCCAGGAACCAAAGGGAAGAGCAACATCTCCAGCTCCCACTGCCTTGTGCTCACCCAGCAGCTGAGGCGGGACAAACAGCTTTTCATGGCTGGAAGTGAGCAAACAATTCCTGCTGGTTTAGGGGAAGTTTCCATAGTGGCCACAATGTTGTTCCTGCGGGCAAACTCCAGAGGGAAAACCCTGCTGAAAATGAAAATGAAAGGTGTTCATCACTGCAGCTCCTTGCAGGTGCTCCCTCTTTGGCTGTTTCTCTCATTTGCCTCTTCAAAGCCCCGCCTTCCTGCCTGGTGTCTGTGACTGCTCCTCTGGCCAGCTCCTCGTGTTTTAATTAGCTCCAGGACTCCTGAAGGCATCTCTCAGGGCTCCCTAATCCTCTCCATGTGCTGACTAACCCGGGCCCAGGAGATCCTTGCCAGAGAAAATCTGCAGGATAAAAGCAAATGATTCCAGGCTTCTGTTTTCTTAATGAGCAGCCTGTACCGCCAAAATCCAGGGAGGGACTGTCTGACAGGGAGACTTCGTGTCCTGAAAAGAGGGCAGGGGTGGATGGCATATGGGGAGGGAATTGCTCCCTGGTGTCAGAAGTAAATGCAAGGACTTCAGCTCTCAGTGCACTTCAGCTTTATTGGCCTGACAAGGGGTGGCTCGTAGGGGGGATGGCGCAGCACACCAGAGCAGCCGCTGTCCCAGGCGCCCCAAGGAGGAGAAGCGCTGTCCTGGTGAAGGCTTCCTCCAGGGCAGGATCTTCCTTCTTCTCTCGGGAGCTGGTCCAGAAGACCCCGAGCTGGGCTCAGGTGCCTCCTTTTATAGAGGCCAGGCTCAGTCTGATTGGTTGGGTTTTCAATCCGCCCGCGGATTGGTCAGTTCTGAATCCTGGTTCTCCATTGGTTCGGGGGCCAAGGGGTGTGGCCTGTGTTTGATAAAACTCTTTGATGGAAAGTTCCAGGGCACCCCTGGCCAGCGCCATCTTGGGCCATTCAATCCAATTGTAATAACTGTAGTAACAGCAAGCACTTTAACAAGTACAACAACCACAGCTGTACCCATATTAACAAACAGGGGTGATACAACAATTCCAACGAGGGTTCCTATCAGGGTTGGTTTAACAATTATAAATGTGTAAAGAGGGTAGGTACATCAGGTAAGTACAACAGGTAGGTGCAGGTAGGAATTATATAACTTTACTTTCCACACTGGGAGGGTGGGGAGGGGCTGGGCTGGAATTCCCAGATTTGCTGTGGCTGCCCCTGGATCCCTGGCAGTGCCCAAGGCCAGGCTGGAGCAGCCTGGGACAGTGGGAGGTGTCCCTGGGGTGGAACAAGAGATCTTTAAGGTCCCTTCCAACCCAAACCCTTTCTGGGATTCTGGGATTCTGTTTCCAGAAGTGATGCAAACCCTCAGAGTTACACTCAGAGGTATCAGGACACTCAATTCTCCACCCTAAAAGGGGCACATCAGATACAACTGCACAGAACAATAACTATAAATCTCCTTTAACAGGAAAAGGACTCCCCACAAGTCACCAATAAACAACATTTAAATTCCAGATGATTGAAATGAGGCAAAATGCAGCCCCCAAATAAGTGCCTGGATTGCCATTAAAGCAGATCCTTGTTTAGGTCTCTGTGAGGTCAGGTGTCTGCGTCTGCCAGCCACATCTAGGAAGGAAATTGGGTATCTGGGATGCAAATTGGCACTTGGAGACTTAGAAATGATGACTTGAGCTTCTCTGCTGCTTTGGGCATCAGAATACCTTGGAATATCTGCAGTCACTTTTAGCTGGGGGACTTGAGCAGGCAATTGAAGGCAATCTCAGACTCTGCTCGGAGAGGCTGAGTCAGAGCAGGGCCCAGCTGAGGCAGCTGCAGCTGGGGCTGAGCAGGGAACGGCTGAAACAGCTCCAGGGGTACAGCAGGGACCCCTCTGTCCTCTCTGCCACCAGGGTCAAACCCATCAAGGCTTTGTAAAGTCTCACAAGTGACTGGCGTGCCCCAAACTGGGCACGGGATCATCACTGGGGCTGCTTTAATTTACAGGAGCTTTGTACTGCAAAAGGCACCCAGCTCATCAGGCTCTGGTTAATATGGATTAAAACTTAGTGCAGCTCATGGCCTGAGTGCAGCTCCTGCAAATCTGCATGTCCTGCATCGGAGCTGGCAATAAAACATACAAAAATGTCTGGAACAAACACAGGCAGAGCTTTCTGAACTTCACCCCCACTTCGAATTCACACAGAGCTGTCCTAAAGCTGCTGGAGAGAAGCTCCAGCCTCAGGTGCTCTCTGCTGTCAAGGCCAGCTCGTGTCTGAGCCCAAGGCAGCCCCTGGGGATGCTTCAGGGTCCTGGCAGCTCAGGGAGCACCAGGATCACCCCAGCATTACCTGACCATCTCCAGTTCTCTGCCGTGGTGGAGGAACAATGTGCAAAGTTCAGTTTGTGTTGTTGGAATGTGTGAAATCCTCAGGGAGCTGCTGCCATAAGCGAGGTGCTCACTTTCTGAAATGGGACTCCTGAGACCCATCAAACACCCTGGAAAGCTCACAGAGCTGGATTTTCTGTGCTTTCTGCTTCTCTCCAGTGCTCAGCCCACGCGGAGAGCTTTCCTCAGCAGGCCCAGGCCAAAGGGAGAAGCAGAGATCAGAACATGGATTGCAGGAAGGGAGCCCAGCTTGTCCTGTGCCTGACGGGCTCTGGCTTGGTAGCTGGGTGGAGCCTGGGCCAAAGGGATCAGGTTTCTCTTTGCTTCGTCCCTTCTCACCTCGAGGTGCTCCGGGAGTATGGAAATGACTTGAAAAATCTCCAAAGCTGTTGCCCTTCTTTGACAAGCTGAAGTATCAGCTTTGCGTGTGAGAACGGCTCTGTGATCGAGGTTTTCCCTTTTTTATTTGGATTATTTTTTTATGGATGTCAGATCAGCTGCTCCTCTTTGTGATTATAAAGAATAAAAAGTAGTGGCAGATCCTGCCCTTCCCATCTAAGTGCTTTTGATCACTGGTCAGTGCAGTGATGGATGTTTTTCCATGGCATCCTTCATCCCAGGCTTTTTCAAGGCTGGTTAGGAGTTGGAAGGCAAGACCAAAGAATGCTGGTCTCCAACAGATTTCAATTTCCTGGGGAAAAAAAAAAAGATCTTTTTTTTTTTCCCTGTGACCTAAATGGAAAACATATTGTTCTGAAAGTGCCGTTCAAACAGAATTACCCAAACCTTTTATCAACAAAGAGACTATCGTCTATCAGACATCCGGTGTGGATGTCAATTATAATAATTAATTAAACATCTCCCCAAATGCCTGACACTACATTCTGTCAGCAGATTTTTTTTTTATTTCAATCCAAAGTGCTGCTGTATTATGTATGAAACTCCTGGAGGAGCTGGGAGTGGAGGGGAGCAGCCACAAATCCCAGGCAGGGAAGGGCTCCTGGTTTGAGGCTCCTCCTCCTCTGGAGGTGCCGAGAGAAGGTGGCGTGTGCTGATTTCTCTGCCTCCCTTAACCACCTTCTCCAACGTTTCACATTTCTTCATGCGGGACTTCAAACAAAAGGGATGAGAGGAGAAGGATAATAACACAGAAAATATATAAAAACAGGGGATTGCTGCTGGATCCTTGGGGTGGGGAGAAGGGAACTGCTCTGTTATGGAATGTCAGCCTGGAGCACAACCACAGGGAGCTGCTGCATCTGTCCCTCACCAGCAACACCTCAGGAACGACCCTGAAAGGCCCAGAAGTGATCCCTAAATATCCAGAAATGATCCTCAAAGGCCCAGAAATTATAGGCAAAGGTCCAGAAATGATCTCCTTAAACATCCAGAAATGATCCTCATAGGTCCAGAAATGATCCTAAAATGTCCAGAAATTGTCCTTAAATGTCCAGAAATTATACTCAGAAGTCCAGAAATTATCCTTAAACATCCAGGAATGATCATCAAAAGCAACTGAAAAAGACAGAAGACGACAGAGGAAGACACCCTTCCTTCCTTCCTTCCTTCCTTCCTTCCTTCCTTCCTTCCTTCCTTCCTTCCTTCCTTCTTTTTTGCATATATTTTTTTCTTAATTAAATCAAAAATAAATTAATTCCTGGAATGTGTAAGTCAAACAAACGAATCATTTTTTGTTGTTGTTTTCAGTTTTTCAAGAAAGCTTTCATGTTTCCTGGGCAAAACAATCCAATTAATTCTCCTCAATTTAGGAAATCACTGCAGTCAACCTCAATAATGTTGGTTTTTTTTTTCAGTGAGGAAGAGCTGAACAGCTGGATCAGCAACTTTATCAGTATTAGCAGAGATAAGAGCTGCTCCATGCTTCAGACCAAGCACTGAGAACTGTCAGGTGCCTGCTCCTGCAGCCGGATTCCCACGGATGGGAATTGGCTGGGATTCAGCTCGAGGTTGGAATTGCTCTGTGGAAGGGACAGAATGAAATCCTGGTTTAAATCCCTGGGTTTTTCCTGTTCTCACCTTTTATTTGCTCAGTGGAATGGTTGGCTGAGGCTGGGGCAGCATGGGCTGACACAGGAACATGGAACCCCCAAATTCTCCCCTTGCAGAGCCTTTGGCTTGAAGGATTTGCCCGTAAAAAACAGAATTACAAACACTCCGTGCACTTGGGGAAGGAAAAATATTTGTAGTGATCCACATGTTTTAATATTTCATAGAAGTGCCTGGGTTAGTTTCAGTTTCAATGCAAACAAAAAGAAAATACGTTTAGATTGAAGTGGATTTGCACTGAAATAAAACAAAGAGATTTTTTTGAGGTTTCTATTTCCTTCCTCTGTTTTTCCTCTCTCCTCACCAGGGCAGTCTGAGGCTAAATGAGAAAGGAGGCAAAAAGTAATTTTTTAAAATTCAAACAGTTGAGCTTTGTGTGGTATCAAAACAAAAAATGAGGATTAAATTATGAGTGTATTGTTCACGTCTAGGTTTTCGAGAGAAATAATGATTACTTTGTAACTTGTGGTGACAGCTGATGACGCCCTGGAACCAGCAGAGAGATGGGAGCTCTTATTAAACCCGAGGATGTTTTCGTGGGGCAGGAACAAGGCTGGAGTGTTGTCAGCAGGAGCAGCGAGCAGGGCCCGAGGTGTGAGGGCAGCTAATTGCTGTTAATGAGTAACGAGAGGGGATTCAGGAGCTCTCGGGAAAGCTGCAGGAGCGGCCCCGGAGCTGCCTGGAGCTCAGGGCAGGGGCTGCAAGCCCCCACCTGCAGCAGATTTTGGGGGGCCTTTGGCCACCCCCTGCCCAAAGCCAAGTCTGGAGTTTGCAGGACAAACAGGACACCAGAGGAAGAGTTTTCATGGAAAGTTCATCTCCACAGGAGAGGCTGAGAAGTTTAATCCACTCTCTGATAATTGCAATTAAGGAAGGGTGGGGATTTAAGGCGGATTAGCCTAAAGCACTGTGTAAACACTCCTGGCTGGGGCAGAGCAGCTCAGAGCTCTGTCCTTGTCCTTGAGCTGGTTCAGCCTGCCCCTCTTTCCACTGTGTTGGATGTTTGGGTGATTTTTGATGGTTTTGATGTGTTTTAGAGGCACTTTTGGCTGTTCACTCTTCTGTGAAAGCACAGGAGTTGCCCTGGCTCTGGGGCGAGCCTGCAGGGGAGGTAATGTGCCAGAAATTCCTGCTGCTTGCTGCAGTTTCATGGGGTGGTTCTTGAGACTGGCCTGTGCAGGGCCAGGAGCTGAACTAGATGATCCTTGTAGGTCCAACTCCGGTTATTCTCCAATCCTATGGTCATTTCACTCTGGACCTAGAGGCTCCTGCCCTGATTGATGTCACTGCAGCTCGGAATAAAAGGGCTGCACCAGAAGAGTTTAAAAGAGTCTGAAGCAGCTCAAATGGAGCATTTGGCATTAATGCAGCTCCATTTCCCTGAGTGCCTCCATCCTGAGTTCTGGGGGTGCTCCCTGGGAGGCACAAGCACCAACCTGGATGTGCAGTGGGGCTGGGTGAGTATTTCCCTTTTCCTCTGAAAGTGGAGTGGAAGTCCTCGTTCAGGGCTCAAAAGGATCATTTCCACTTGGCCAAATGAGGCAGAAATGAAGGAAATGCATCATAAGAAGGGGACGATCAAGAGGAGACCTCGGAAGACTTTCCAGCTGTCTGAAATAGGCTTCATTTATCTCCTGGAGTTCTTAATTACTGAGCATTTTGAATCTTGCTTCATGTTTAGATAGAGAGCAGGAGCATTACAGAAACACCAAACACGTAAGCAAAATAACAGAAAAACTGCAAGGAAGAGAAATTACTTGGGATCCACGGAACAGTGAATTAACACTGAGGAAGAGGCAACATCAGCAATCACTGCACACTGCCACTGATAAGAGAACCAGATACATTTTATTCTTTGCTTTAAAAAAAAGAGACAATTCCCCAGGAGGTTGTAGCCAAAAATCTCCCCAGTCAATTAATGACCTTTGCCTCTGCCCTGCCTCCCTCCAAGCTTTTCATAGTTATTATTTTCAGTGCTTAATCTGTGAGAGTGATTTGTGTCTCCTAATAACTGACTGATTGTTTTGCTATCAGTCAGCTCCAGGACTGCCACAGCCCCTGCTCAGCTCAAATCTCACTTCATTCACCTTGTGACTTCAAACACGGCTCTGTCTCAAGTGGGAGGAAAGGAAAAAGCCCCCAAATCCCATCTTCCTCCTTACACTTTTATTACTTAGGAAACTAAAGGCAGAAAATAAAGGTCACAAGAACTTTAAAACAACAGTAAAGTCTCGGGGACAGGAGAGTTTTAAAGGAAGTTACAAGCTGGGAATGACAGGTGGCTTTTTTTTAGGATGTTCCAAGACATTTCCAAAAAAGCAGAAGCCCCATTATTCCTTCCCTCCCTCCCTTCCCATGGGAGGTCACTCAGGATTCTCTCTCTGAGGCAAGGGAGAACAGCTGGGGAAATGTCAAATATTCAAAAGTGGGAAGGCGAGAGTACCTGAGGAGCCCACAGGGGCCTGGACCAGACAGGGAAGGAGCTCCAGAGCCCCCAGATGTCTCAGGAACCCTTTCCTCATGCCAGTGTCTATAAACAGCTCCCAGGTGCCACGGGACAACCCTCCCCAGGTGTGGGCAGAGGGTGTCACCTGAGCTGCTCACCCTGGGCCACAGCCCCAGCCACAGCCCCAAGCCCAGTTTGGGGGGTTGGGTCCAGAGGAGACCAGAACTAACCAGCGGGGTCCGGAGGAAGATGCAGCCCTTTTGGGATGTGTTTTCTGTTACATTAAGGGGACCCAGGGGGAGACAGAAACAACACTGCCCCTCGGCGTGGTTGCAGGATGGAAGAGAGAGAGCGTTTATTAGTTGGGAGCCCCTTTACATAGGGAAGATCCAAAGGCTCCCTCCTTGGCTGGGGTTACAGCCTGGGCAGTTCCCTGGCCAGTGGCGCGTGCTGTGTCCGACTGGCAGAGGTCCCTGACAGACTGCTCAGCCAGGGGCACAGACAAGCTGTGTATTGCAACAGGTTTCCTCTCCAGGGGCTGCTGTCCTGTCCCTGCTGCACAGCCCCAGGAGCCCAGGCCACTGTGGTGCCAGGGGAGAGCAGCAGCACAGCTCCGGTAAGGCTGAGCTCCTGGAACCAAAGCTGCTCTGCTGCCCGGGGCCAGCGGCTCCTGGGGAAGCTCGTCTGGAAAAGTGGCTCAGGAGACCTGACAGAGCTGCAGGGGATGGTGTGGAGTGTTCTCCAAAGCACCCCGGGGACCCAGGATCTGTTCTGCTGCACAAATGCAATTCCCTGTCCTTAGAACACCTCCTGATTAAGCCAGTGCTGTAAATAGGATGGCCTTGGATGGCTCCTGGGCACGTCCTGTGTTTGCTGCTCTGCAAGGAGAGCTGGGATCCTGATTGCCCAGGGACAGGCTCAGGGGGGCTTTTCTGTGCACACACCTTGAGGAAGCTTCAAAGCAGCCCAGTGCCCAGATAAATCCAACCCCAGACCTTGGCCTTGATTGAATCCCCCAGGCTCAAGGCTGTGCAATTTTTGTGATGTGCCATGAACACGGAGGGGAGGATCTGAAACCATCAGAGCTCCTCCCTTTGCTGCCTCCGTGCAGGTCTCACCCATCACTTCCCTCCAGGCTCCTTCTCCTTCCCACCTGCCTTTCCAATGGGGAACCTCAATTCCCTATTCCCCATATCCAGCAGAGCTCCCTGAACATCCCTCTGTACTCCCACTGTGGCATCAGCCAGGCTGCAGAGTGAAGCTGCTGATTGATCCCCAGCTCCGGCCAGGGGAGTGTTTCATTAATTATCAGAATTTATATCAATGGCAGAGGTCAGAGCTAA
This sequence comes from Picathartes gymnocephalus, assembly GCA_013390045.1. NCBI lineage: Eukaryota > Metazoa > Chordata > Aves > Passeriformes > Picathartidae > Picathartes > Picathartes gymnocephalus. Next base: position 11,986 of record WEKY01032792.1, read on the forward strand.
TGAGGGAGGAGAGACATGGTCAGGAGGGGCTGCAGGGGTGTTGTGCTCCAGCCTTGGGTACTGGAGGTGATTTCTGTGGGTGTAAATGTCTGCCTGACCTCAGGGAAGTTGGATGGCTTGGAGAGACCCTGGGGGAAGCGACAGCAACTCCCATCCTCCTGGAACCAAGGGGGATCTGCTTGGTGGGAGACATTTTAACATCCTGAGGGCTTTGCTTGTTGAATTTCCATCCCTGAGGGTCAGGAGGGAGCCAGCAGCACCAGTATCAGATCCCTGCCCCACGGAGAACACACAGGGAAACTTCCAGCAGCAGCACTGGGATCCAGCGTGGGGCTGGGAGGAGCAGCTCAGCCTCCACCACGGCCTGAGCAGCACCAGCACGGCCCAGGATGAGCTCCAGGATGTGCTCCAGGGTGAGCTCCAGGCTGTGTTCCAGGCTGAGCTCCAGGATGTGTTCCAGGCTGAGCTCCAGGATGTGCTCCAGGATGAGCTCCAGGATGGCCCAGGATGGGTTCCATGATGAGCTCCAGGCTGAGCTCCAGGATGAGCTCCATGATGAGCTCCAGGATGTGTTCCAGGCTGAGCTCCAGGATGAGCTCCAGGATGAGCTCCATGATGAGCTCCAGGCTGAGCTCCAGGATGAGCTCCAGGATATGCTCCAGGATGGGTTCCATGATGAGCTCCAGGCTGAGCTCCAGGATGAGCTCCAGGATGAGCTCCAGGATGTGCTCCAGGCTGAGCTTCAGGATGAGCTCCAGGATGTGCTCCAGGCTGAGCTCCAGGCTGAGCTCCAATGAGCTCCACGGTGAGCTCCACAAGATGGCCCAGGATGAGCTCCAGGATGTGCTCCAGGCTGAACTCCAGGATGTGTTCCAGGCTGAGATCAAGGCTGAGCTCCAGGCTGAGCTCCAGGATGGGTTCCATGATGAGCTCCATGATGAGCTCCAGGCTGAGCTCCAGGATGAGCTCCAGGATGATTTCCGGGATGTGCTCCAGGCTGAGATCAAGGCTGAGCTCCAGGCTGAGCTCCAGGATGGGTTCCATGATGAGCTCCATGATGAGCTTCAGGATGAGCTCCAGGATGAGCTCCAGGATGATTTCCAGGATGAGCTCCAGGCTGAGCTCCAGGATGAGCTCCAGCACACACAGACCCCTGGAAGCAGGGAGGGGAGGGGATGCAGGAGAAATGGCCTTGACAACCTTTTCCTCATGATTATGAAACTGCAAATCAGCCCCTGAGCTCTGTGCTCCCCCACGGATCTGTCCTCGCTCCCTGCCAAGGCTGCTCCTAAAATGAGGAGAAGATTTGATAGGAAGTTTTCAGCCAGTGAAGCAGTGCACAGCAGGGGGAGAAACATCTTCCTCAGGAAACTCCTTTTGAACTTTTCTGAGCAGAAAGTCACGTGAGAAACACAACTGGAATTGTTTTGGGTGAGTTTTGCTGTATCCTTCTCTGATGACAGATCTTCCCTTGCTTTGGTCAGTTATTCCAGTTTTACTCCTGGGATAAAAGTCTCTCCTGAGCACCCTCCAGGCTCCCCCTCCTGCAGAACACACACACAGGATAACCCTGGAACAAGGAGGAGATGGATGCACTGCTAACATCATTAACAAAATCTTATCAGAGCTGGAGCAACCAGGGCACTTGATCTCCTGTCCTGGGCAGCTCTGAAGTCTTTCATTACTGGGCTCACTGGACCAGAGAGGCTTCAAGGCTGCACCTCTGGATGAGGTGATGAACCATTTACAGGGCCGTGGCCTCCTCACTTAACCCAAGGCACTGGCCTGTGGTGGGTTTTGCCAACTTCGCTCTTCCCAGCAGGAACGAACATTTTATCTGCTGCCAATTTAGCAAATCTATCCCTCCCCCCGCCAGCCCCCTGCGCTGCCTGTGCTCATTAATCACCCCCCACTGTCTCCCTGCTGAGATGTGTTAATTTTTACAGGCCTTGCTCAGCAAATTCCCACCCCAGTGCATTCCCCAGGCACTGGAGCGGGGCTGAGCTGCTGAGCCAGGGGAGGCTTTGTCCAAGGAAAGAGGAGGCTTTGTCCAAGGAAAGGCTCCTCCATGGCCTTGGGGACCACTGATGCTTCTGTGTCCTTGAACAAGTTCAGGAAACCTTCCCTGACTGGAAGGCAGTGAAGGATCCCACAGACAGCAGCGCTTTGGGGCTTCCTTAGCTCAGATCTTCACTTTTTGGTTGAGTTTGCAGCTCTCTGGCAGTGAAAAGGCTCTTGTAGATCAATAAAAACAGGTGGATTTGTGTCCTCGGCCTTCTCCATGCTCTGAGGTGGCTTTGGGCAGTCTGCTCCCGTAACTTGATATCCAAGAATCAGTTTTCTGAGGATTGCATCCAGCAGGATTTGTGTAAGCTGATCCCACAGGAGTTACACTGTCCTTAGAATTAGGGAAAATGCTGTGTTGGGTGGGATTGGTTGCCTTGGAGGACACCAGGCCTGGAGCAGGGATGGTGGTGCAGAAACAGCTCCATCCTGCAAAACCCATGGCAAAGCAAAGCTGGGACACCCATAGCGTTGGAGAAGAGCCCACAGCTTTGTGTTTACATTGGTAAATGTAATCTGCTATGATAATGACATATTGATATCACAATGATATAATAAATATCACTATAATCTCATGGAATATCAATATGTCAATATATTAATATCATCCAAATGGAGGAAACAGGAGCAGGGTGGGAAAAAGGGAATGCTGTGTTATGGCAGGGAAGAGAGACACGGAGAAGGAGAAGAAAATGGAAGACCTGCCAAGAAAATCCACGGATTCTGAGACTGTCAGAGCAGGAGCCACAAAGCAATCAGGAAAAGGAGATTTCCTTCCATGGGGATTCCTGCCATCACTTGGAGAGCAATCCCAGCTGCTGGAATGCAGGCCCAGGTCTGAGCTGGCTCTCTGGGAAACCCAGACATACCAAGGGCAGTTCAGCCACAATCTCTCACACCCTGGTTAGAAAAGGATCAGTCACTCCCTGGAGGACCCCATCCCTTGCTCCACTGCCCCAGAGGGACCCCAGCCAGCCTGAGCTCAGCCCTGCAGGAGCAGGAGCAGGAGCAGGAGCAGGAGCAGGGGCAGGAGCAGGAGCAGGAGCAGGAGCAGGAGCAGGAGCAGGGAGCTCTGCTGGGATTACCTGGGGCTGGAGTTTGGCTTTGCCCAGGCAGGTGGGAGGCACTGACAGCCTCGCTCAGGAGTGATGGAGTGGCTGCATTCTGAGTCACTGCAGGGCTGGAGCCAAACTGGCAAAGCACCTGGGAGTCTGGGTGTGCGTGAGCGAGGCAATAACTCTCCTTGCCTTGGTGGCTGGGATTGATGGGGCTCTGCTCTTCCCATCCTGGAGGATGCACGATCGATATTCCCTGCCTTGTGCCATCACTGCAGTCTGGCACCAGCCCCTAGGGCTGTCAGTGAGGCTCATTCCTCAGCTGACAGCCCCTCTGCCTGCAAAACACGGTGCTCATTTTGCCTCCTGACATCCAGCTGGATCCTCCTCCCTTCTCCCACAGCCCCTCGCTGCTTCCCCCCTTGCTGGCTTTTCCTGGGCACATTTCCATGGAGCAGCCAGGGGCTGACCTGGGGAATGGATGCAGGATGGGCTCATCCTGCCCTGCAAATGCCTGGAGAACAGCTCAGGAGGCAGCCCTGTGCTGACCCCTCAGCAGGATGCTCCAGGTCCTTTCCACTCCGGGTGCTTTTCCCATCCAGGGAAATGTGGGTTTGCAGGTTAACCCCAGAACACCTTCCCTGTGCAGCCCCTCCCGGCCTGGGCTGCCCTGCTGCTGTCACATGCACACCAAAGGACTTGTCCTGCCCCTGGCACCTCTGAAATCAACTCTGACTGCTGGGGAGCAAACGCTGTGTGCTGAATGTGAACCCCCCGAGCCAGCAGTGCCTGGGCCCCAGGGAAGGGGCACCTCTGCTGCTCCTCCAGCACCCAACCCTCCTTCCCTGTCCCACTGCACTGGGCAGGACAGGAGGGCCCTGGGTGGTTCTGTTCCTCCCACACCAAGGCACTGCACATCCACGTTTCTCTGAACTTTTTGATGAGCACTTTTCTTTTTTCTGTTTGGATTTTGTTGCCTTTCAGCAAAGCTAAAGGAGTTTTCAGCTCCACCTCTGTTGCTTTGCCAAAACACCTTGGAGCTGCTGAGTACATGAAACCAGAAATACTTCTTGTGTCCCTCTCCCCAGACATTTTTAATAAATGAGGGGACCCCAACAAACAGAATCTTGTGGAGTTTCTCTCCCACCTCTCACTGCCCGTGGGCTGAGCTGGGCTGGGAAAAGAAGGCACCATCCGTGGGCTGCTCCTTCCCTGGCAGTGGGGACAAAGAGTGAGGAAGGAGGAGGCAATTTGGCCACGGATGTCCCATTCCAGTGAATTTCAGAGGGCTGTGGAGGGTGATCCAGAAGGGAGAAGATATTTTACCCAGAGCTGAGGGGAATCATTGTTACAGGGCTGGGAGTAGGTTCACACAGGCTGGGACACAGCCCCTGAAAAGCTGGTGATGCAGGGAAGGAAAGGTCAGGCAGGAGAAGGCAAATTAATTGGGCTGAATGGTGGTGGAAGATAAAGAGGAGGACGCTCAGCACTGCCTCAGCTCTCTGAGGGCCTGCCAAGCACTCCAGCACTGCTGCCTCAGACTCCACGAGCACAAACCCAAACTCCTCAAGCCGGTGAGCCCTGGGAGTGCAGAGTCTTAATGCAGGCACTTAACTCCATAATAATATTCCTGTTATTGTTATGGCCCTGCTGTGCCTGCTGCAGCTCTGCAGCTTTGGTTCCAATTGCCACTGATATTTGGAAAAGTGCTGATTCAATGGAACTGCATCTCCCTCAGTCCTCGGGAGAGCTGGGAAGAGCTGCAGCTCTCCTGGGAGGGCTGGAGACTCGCCAGGAGGCTCCTGGTGCTCCTGGCTCTGACGTGGGCTGGCCTCTGGTGTTTCTGCCCGTTCATTCTGGGCACAGGTGCTCTTTGCTGGGGAACAGGCAGCTCTTCCCTGGGGTCCCCAGGCTGCTTCCCCACATCTCCCACAGCCCCGCCCTGCTCCCTGCATCTCTGCCCGACTCTGAGCCTGCACAGGAGCTCCCAGAGTTCGGTGCAGGCCCGAGGCAGAGATGGCAAACGTGGCCCAGGCCAAAGCCCAGAGCACCGGGGCCATGCGCTGAGCACCGAGAACGTTTCACCAGCCCAGTCTGGGGGCAGCCAGCTCTGGGAAGGGCTCTCAGCACTGAAAACCCTTTGGTTGGCAATCTCAAGCCCAAATGGTGTCAGTAATTCCAGAGCTGGCAGGCACGGGCTGCTCTCCTCCCTGTCTCCCTGGCACAGACAGGTCCAGCACCAGCAGTGCCAGGGACAGGGATGGGGTCAGGTGGGCAAGGCTGAGCCCACCCTGGTCCCACCGGCTCTGGGGGCCGCAGGAGGGGACTGTCCCAGCTTCCCCTCCTTGCTGTCTGTGCTCCCGTGGTCAGGGAATGCTGGAGGAGATGCCCCAAGGTACACACGTTCTCCTTTTCACCATTTTATCCACATATCCACCCATATTTCCATTAAACTTTAGCTATTCTATTTTCTAGGTTACTGTATATTCTATATTATTCTATATTCTATACTATTCTATAATCTGTATTGTTGTATATTCTGTTACTCTATGTTCTATATTATCCTATTAGCTATATTATTCTATATTCCATATTATTCCATGTCCTAGTTTGAAGGACAGGTGTCTGCCTCGGCCGGGAGGGCAAAGGATGGTAGGGAGGCTTTGCTTCAGGAACCCCCCTGGGGCCATGGATCCCGGCGCCCCAGCAGGACTCCTGGACAAACAGCAAACTGGGACAGCAGGACGTCTCGGTAGGCAGGGGGAGCGGGGCTGCAGCGCAGTGAAACCCAGAGCAGTGCCCATGGAGCCGCGGGGGCAGGGCAGGGGCAGCAGCCCGGCTCCCAGCCCAGCAAGGAGAGGCTGGCTCAGGATCCCGGGCCCCCCGAGCAGATGGTAAAATAGGTCTCAGTTCAGAGCAGGGCTTCACTCACGGCAGAAGAAACAGCTCCACATGAAAAGGGTCCAGCAGCAGCAGCAGCAGAGACTCCTCTCCCCCAAAAAGGCAGAGCAGCTCCTCCTGTTCCCTTCCAAAGCGCAGCTTCAGCTCCCCTGGTGCTGCCCCCACCCCTGCCTTTTATCAGCCCCTCTCCTCCGGGGCTTGGCCACAATCCTTTGCTTTTCTTAAGTAACCAGTACTTAGAGTTCGTTAGCAACTTAATGGGAAAAAATTTTATACGTTAAAGGAAACAAAAGGAAAGAAAAAAAACCTAACCCCCAACATTCCATAATCTATATTATTCTATAATCTATGTCATTCTATACTCTACATTATTCTATATTCTTTATTCACCTTATTTGTCTATCAATTCTATCTTTTATTAATATGCCAACCCTCCAAGAACCCCCCAGCGAAACCCCAGCTCTCTCCCACCTCCTTCCTTGCAGGTTTTCATGCCTTTTACTTGATTCTTTTCCCCATCTCAGCTGTTCCTGTTTTCTTCCCTTTGCTCTCCCGAGTGTCTTTGTGTGGGGGCGGTTTGTATGAGGCTCATTTGGGAACCAAAGGCACGAGCAGGATTGTGGTAATTGTCTGTTACACTGCTCCTCGTGGTTACCTCATTCGCCAATTCCTGACTTGATTTGACAATGAAAGTTAATGCTCTGACATATATTTTTATGTTTATATATATGCACATCTTTAAGTATTTTCCCTTTTATTCCTTGATTAGAACTGTGAAAATTTTCAAAGATTAGAGTGAAGTGCTTGGCTGGGATCCTTCTGCTGGCTGCAACATTAGCTTTAATTGCCTGCTAATAGCTCCAGGGTTCGGCTGCATCTTCCCATGCACAGCCAGCAGGGCCTTTCCAGGAGAGTTCTGTGGGATAATGAACCCTCTCTCATGGGAAACAGCCATGCTGGAGGCAGGGGGAGGCTCCCGGCTGTGCAGAGCTCCCAGAACCTTCTCTGCCATTTCAAGAGATCAAATTTTTGCCCGGCCTGGTCCCTTCCCGATGTCTGGAACCTCTGACCTTTCCCTCCTCGTGTCCCAGCTCTGTCTGGCCCTTGCTGTCTGCCCAAACTGGGTCTCTGCTGCATGAAAGACAGACAGAACGTATTGTCCCAAGTTGTGTCACCCCTGAGGGCCAGCCTGTCACAACATCTCAGTCTGTGTATGTCTGAAGAGCTTGCATGGAGAATCCCATAAAATCCTGAAAGGGTTTGGGTTGGAATGACCTTAAACCCCATCCCATCGCATCGCATCCCATCCCATCCCACCCCTGCCCTGGGCAGGGACACCTCCCACTGTCCCACGTTGCTCCAAGCCCTGTCCAACCTGACCTTTTCAAAGCAGTTTGATCACTTTTGCCATCATTAAACCTTCCAGGGGACTCCCCTGTCACAGGCACATTCCTGATGCACACAATTTTGAGACCATTTGTTTCCATGTTCTCATTTTGTTTCAAAGATGTCAACGTGCTTTGATAAGTCAAGAGTGGCTCATTTCAACTTTTGAGGTTCGTTTTAATTTCCTTTTCAACTTCCCCTCCCCAGGATCCCTTTATTGTTGGAGCCACATGGAATTTCAGATGTGAAGCCTCTTGTTTGATGCTCAGTGAGAGGGGGTTTGACTTCATCAAACCAAAAATGACTCAGCAGAGGTGGAGTGAGCAGCTTCCACAACTTCCACAGAACAGGGTCAGGATTTTCAGCACTTTGGAACCTTCCAGTTTGAGTTGTTTTTGTGCATGTGGTCTCATTGCTCTTCTTTTGAGGTTTGATGGCCTTAAAAGATTAAGGCAGAAATAGCAGCGTTTCCCATGGATCCCAAATCTTAAACCCCAGGTGATCCTACAGAACTCACCCAGTGCTGTTGGGATGGGGTTTGGTGATACTGTACCAGAAGTTAAAACCGGGCATTCCCAGAGTTTGCTCTGCAAGTTGAGGGTCTAAATACCAATCTGGAGCAGATTTTTATCTTCTCTGGATCCCCTGAACCCCTCCCAACTCTCCATTTTTTATATTTCTATAGGAGAGGGGCTGTGAGAACCTGGGAGAGAGGCAGATCCCACCTGGAATGCCAGGAACAGGTGTTCTCCCAGACTGGGAACCGCTCTGGAGCTGGGAGAGCTCCTACCTTTGGCCACCTTTGGCCACATCTCTTTTTTCAATGATTTGCAGCTGAGTTAGGAACTAAGAAGAGTGAATGAAACTCTCTGTGTGTTAGAGGTCAAACAATCCCCAAAGCAAAATGGAACTCCTTTTCCTGTTCCCAAAGTAGCTGAGGGGTGAGGTGCAGCTCCCTCCCTGCCCAGCTCAGCGCTCCTGGGTGTTGATCCCGACTGAACCAGGTGTGCTGGGCACCAGAGCTCCCCGTTCCAACAGAGCCTCTCCCTGGGCAGGTGTCAACAGGGACAGCTGCATTTACGGCAGCTTGAACCCAAAATGGACCCATGTTTAAGGCTTGGGTGTTTCAGGCGCTGAGGGGTGCCTGAAGTGCTGACTGTGCTCTGACAAACAGGGAAGAGCTGCCTTTGTCCAGCAGCTTTGTCCAGGGAGACCTGGGAAACGCCAGAACTGGAACTCCATGAAAGAGGAAAGGGGCAGGAAGGGCTCTGGGAGGCCAGGGGGTCTCTCCTCTGCCTCCAGCCAGGAAATGCTGCCCAACCCACCCTGAGAGGGCTTGGAGTCCCTTCCCTGAGCAGAGCAGTCTCTGCCCCCTCCCCGGACAATCGGCTCAGCACTTCCAGTAACAGCTTTAAACACCGCCTGTCTGGTGGCAGAGCTGAATTGCTCCTGCTGCAATTTAAGCCCATTTCTTCTTCACTTTCCACCAGGGGCACGGAGAAGAAATTCCTCCCTTTTTCTTTTCCCTTCTCCTATTTCAAGGTTGTTATCTTGCCATTTCTTCTTCAGGCTAAACCGTCCCTGTGTGTCCATTTCCCCTTCAGGCCGTGTTGTCAGGGCTGCTGACAGTCCCTGGTTTTGGTCTCTTAGTCCCTTCCCACTCACCCACAGTTTTCTTAAAGAACAGCATTAAGAACCAGATAATTCCTAATTATGTCCCAGCCAAGTACTCAAGGTTTATTCAGTCAAATTTTCAGGCAGGTCTGCACCTCATTGTTTTGCCTTTTGGGTCTCCCATTCCTGGCTTTGGACTCCAGCTCCCATCCAGACCCAGATTATAATCTCTCATTCCAAAGGGAACCTTGGGCCTTCGTAACTAGGGAGTCCTGGACTCCCTAAGCTTGAGCCCAACTTCCTGAGAAAACACTGGGTTATAACTAAACATCGTATTTATCATCATTTTACTGCAGTTCCAGGTTCTCTTGGAAAGGTTTTGACCGTAATGACGGGAGAGGAATCAATCCTTGGAGGTCTCAGTTCCTCTCCCCTCACTGCAGGGAGTGACTGGCTCAGAGCTCATCCCTCACTTTTCCACAGCTGCTTCAGGGCAGGTGATTCCAGGGGAGCCCAGAACCCCCTGCCAGGCTGACCCCAAACGTCCGGCCTGCCCTGCTCCTTGGAGGAGGCCAGCTCTGAACTCCTGGGGCTGCTCTAGCCCACAGATCCCCTTAGAGTACATTAGATGTGTTTTTATTATTTTATTTGGTGGAGTTGTTGTAATCCAGTTATCCCTCCCTCTCCCCTTGGTGGGCACAGCCAAGCTCAGGTCAGGCTGTCCTGAAAACAATGAACACCTCAGTAAACCTGGCAGGGAACAGTGGGAGCTCTGCCCTGGTGTGGAGCTGAGTCTCCCCTGGAAGTGTCACCAGCCCATCGAGGGACACTGCCAGGAGGTCTCAATTTAAACTCTGGATGGAACTTCCTGATAGTTCTGCACCCTAAGGAATACCAGATTCAGAAAGGGGGAGGCTGGGAGGATTTGGGGAGGGAGGAGATTTTGGAAAGGTGGATTTACTGAGGGGGAAGCACTCGCACCACAGGCAAGTCCAGGTTTTTTGGGGTTGGTTTTTTGTTTTTTCTTCCCAGCAGCAGGTTTGGGCTGGGGGCAGATGTAGGAACCAGGATTAAAGAGAGCAACCCAAATCCAACTGCCCCTGCCCATTCCCACAGCTGGATCAGGGTGCAGAACAGATTTTGCTTTGGGCTGGGTGAGTGTTCCAGAACTTCAGGAAAAGCAGAAGCAGAATCTAGGAAGGGTTTCATCCAAATTTTCTTTTTTGCACCACACATGGTGCTCTCAAAATCCCGAATTTAATGTGGTTCATGGGGATCTGGAAATGAGATGTTTTGTTTTGCTTCCTCATCTTTTGATGGCAGATTAGGGAAATGTGAAGCAATTTCTGAAAAGAAACGGGAAGAAGAGAAGCTCTGAGAACACTGAATTCCTAAATGCTTTGGAATACTTCAAAGTGGGAGACTCAGGGACATCAATATGGATTGACCAAACATTTTGGTGTAAGGAAATCTGCAGCTTTGGCACAAGAACAATCCAAACACAGGAGTGGGAAAGAATTCCCTGGGGCCGGGTCTGGTTCACTCCCATTGGGAGACGACCTCACAGAGAGCTCCAATAATCAGAACTGAGAGGGTTTTCCTCAGTTAATTGTCTGCAGGGATCCCCCTGGGAGCAGCAGCATTGCCAGCAGTGCCAGAGACAGGAGCAAATGGGCTCCCACCAAGGATGTGGAGTCAGCTCTCAGCTGAGATGGACCCGCCCTGTCCTCTGAGCACAGAAAATTCCCACCTCTGAAGGCCCAGCCAAATTTCTACCACCTGGCAAAAGAATTTTGGGCAAAACTTGTTTTTTCCCTCACTACAAAGCTGTAGGTTGGGAGTGATGAAACAGAGTCTGAAACTTCCCCTGAAAGGAGCTGGAAAAGTAATGGAACAGAAAATAAAAAGAGACTGAAAACAAAAACCAATCTGCCATTAATTTTTTCCAACTTTTTGCTTGACTGGAAAAATTGAAAAATTTTCAATTCAGGTTAACCCCAAATGTATTTTTTCTTCCATTTGGCCACTGAACCAAGAAAAGCGTTGTCTCTCAGCTCTTGCTGGCACCTCTCTTTGTTCAGTGCTGTGGTTCATTGCCCCCGTTTTTGGGAGGCGGCTCCAGCTCTCCAATTGTGGCTGCTGTGCTGGGGAGGCCGTGGAGCAGAAGCTCCACTGGATGATTATGGGTTATTTTGTTTTAGTGGAGGAGAGGAGAATAATCACTGGCCCACACTATCATTTGTGTCCCCTCTCCACAGTCAGAGCCACCAAGGACTCACATTTAATGTCATTACCCAGGGATCCCAAACTGAGAGCTCATTTCAGGGAAAAAACCTTGTTCTGTCAGTAAATGCCACTTTTGATGAGTGAGATGTTGCTCAGGAATGTGTTGACTTCAATCATGTTTTATTTGAGAAAAAAAAAGCCACAGAGTGGAACTGTTTTGATTTTCCTTTTGAAGTGATTTTTCATTTTAGCCTTTTTTTTTTTTCCCATTGGTATTAAAATTCTGTTCCATTTTAAAAAGTAGAACAGGTGGGAGACATTTCAGTCATTAAACCCAAGAGGTTTAAGTGATCCCCAAAGCTTTTGCATCTGCTCAGAATTTTACAGGGGGGGAAAAATCCCATCCCAGAACCAAAAAGTAGAATGAGAAATAGTGAAATCTCTCAGTAGAATTATGAAATCACAGAAAGGACTGGGTGGGAAGGGACCTTAAGGGTCATCCAGTCCCTCCCCCCTGCCTTGGGCAGGGACAGCTTCACCTGGACCAGGTCAAAGAATGGGCAAAATAATTCCTGCAAAGGCTTAAAATCCCCTACAAGGAGGAAAGCCCTGACCCCAAACTTGATATAAAATCTGTATAGGGTTCTTTTAGTCTATATAAAGTATTTTGGGAGCTCTCATTTCCCATGTGGATCTGGGGCTCTGGTGACACCCAAGTTAAATGAGAGACTTCCAGTAGCTCAGGGATCCCCAGCCTGTGGTGGATCAGAGCTTTGGGGATCCCACAAACACCTCACATTTCATCCTGTGCCCCCCAAACGGGGCTGTTTGTGGGGTCCCCAGTGCCTGAGGCTGGACTGGGGCACGGCACCCTCACATCCCCTGGGCTCAGCCTGGAAGGGGGGAATGGGATGGGGGAGTTTCATTAACCTTTTAGCAGGGACAGCAGCCAGGGAAGGGCTGGAGCTGGGCCAGGGCAGGCTCAGGCTGGAGATGAGGGAAAGGCTCTTCCCCCAGAGGGTGCTGGGCACTGCCCAGGCTCCCCAGGGAATGGGCACGGCCCCGAGGCTGCCAGAGCTCCAGGAGCCTTTGGACAGCGCTGCCAGGGATGCTCAGGCTGGGATTGCTGGGGGGTCTGGGCAGGGACAAGGTTGGATCCATGATCCTTTATCCCTCCCAGCTCAGGACATTCCATGATTCTGGGATTTTTCTTCCTTTCCCTCCTGCTCAGACCTTGTGCTTGGCTTTATTCTGAAGCCACTCAAAAACCTCTCCTGCACCTCCTGAAGCAGCACCAGCTCCACCCCAATTCTCCCCACAGCTCTGTGGCGGCAGCTCCCAGCTCTGCCTCTCCCACAGGCTCCCATGCCTTCCCGGGATAATAAATCCCCCAATCCTCCTTCCAGCTCAGCCTTTCCCCGCACCTTCAGGGCTCTGGCAGCCACTCCCTCCCCACCTTTTGTCAAAACACGGCTCTGATGCGAGCCCAATCAGCCCGGGATTGACGTGGGATTGACATGTGATTAACGTGGGATCGACATGTGATTGACACGTGATTGATGTGTATCGACATGTGATTGACACATGATTGACGTGTGATTGGCAGCAGCCCAGGCAGGGCCAGGGCTGGCAGCCTGGGGTCACAGGCGGGAGCAAATAAGGGAGACCCAGCCCGGCCAAGCGCGTCCCTGACACCCTGGGAACAACCAGCTGGGAAAGGTGCTGGACTGAAGGTTCCGTTTGCACCCCCTGATCCCCAGCCGGCCGAGCCCGGCAGTTTCTGCCTTTCCGGGCAGATTTCAGGGCTACCTTTCCAAATGGTCCCAAGGCTCCCTGCCCTGGGCGTTCCTCGGTGTTGATCCTAAATTTGTCAGGCACTTGGGAGGGGGGCAGGGCAGAGCAGCCGAGGGTTCTCTGCTCACCCCGGGTCCTGTTTCCCTCCCCTCCTTAGGGGGGCTCAGTTTTCCCAGGGATCCTGCTCCTGCCAGGGGGGACACCAATAAATCTGTGCAAACACTGGTGGGTACAACCCAGGGCTCCTCCCACGGCGGACAGAACAGAGGCATTGCACAGCTCAGTTTTCTCCTTCCTCCTTTGGAAAGGGAATTTGGAGACAGACAGAAATAATTCCCCATGCCATCTTGATTACCAGGAGTGGAATTTCTTCTTTTGATTCACGGCACATTAAAGCTATTCAAACAATTCCTTGAAAATGATATGGCTGAACTGAACCTGGGCAAGTGATCAACCAGTGACCACAGCACAACCTGGGGAGAAAAGTCTTTCTTCTGCTGTGGCACTGCCAAGTGACAGTTCCAAATGGGCCTGTTTTGGGAAAGAACTGACATTTTTCATCCCAAAATAGCCCCACTGAGCTGTGTCAGGGGAAGAATTCACTCAGCCAAAGGGTAACTCTGAAAAGCTCTCACTTCAAGCCTCTCTGTGAGGTTCAACCCTAGCCAGCAGCTCAGTCCTACCCAGCCACTCCAGTGGGATGGGAGAGGATCCAGAGGGTCAAAGGGGTGTTCCCAGGCTCTGTGCTGAGTTTGGGGCCACTGACAGCCTCAGCAGGCTGGGGGCTTCCTCCTACAGCCAGGCTGTGGTAGACAACACCAATCCAGGCCTGGGGTCTGGCGTGGCTGCCCATCAAAAACCAAAAATGGGACTCAGGAGCTGCCGGGCAAATCCCAGTCCCATCCCTCTGCCCCGCCAGTGCCAGGTGCTGCCAGGGAGCAGCCAGTGGGCACCTCCAGCTCCCTGCAGGCCCTGCTGCTCCTCCTCACCCGCGGCCCTGGTGTGCAACCATCCATCAGATCACTCTCCCCGATAATTGCAGGGAATTGTTTTGGCCCCCCAGGCTCAGGGGGGCTTTGGATTTCTTGCTGTTGTCACGGCAGGTTTTTAACAAGTGCATGAAAGTAACTCAAGCTGTGCTGCCGAGTTTCAGAGCCGTGCAGGGCAAGGCAGCACTGTGATTTCTGTGCTCCAGCCCCACTCCCTGGGAAAGCTATTTGTGGAGATGCTTTCAAGCTCCAAATCAATGTGCAGTTACTGTTTACCATGAAAATGAACATTTCAGCCTCTTCCACTAAAAGGGAGAGAAATTTTCGAGTCACCTGCCATTTAAATGGCATCTCGCACACAGTCACTAATTTAATGCAAATCTGATACAGTTTCCTTGTATTTGTCATTTCAGAGCATTTTTGTGCTTGTAGTTTTTATGCAAATGCTGCTGCTCCAGTGCTAACTGGGTCTGTAGAGTGATCACTTCAATACCAGTAATTACAGCTGGGGTGTCTGTGCTGCCTCTCCAGGCTCTCTGGCACCTCTCTTTCATTGCTGGGAGAGAAGTGAGATCTCACTGTCAGTGGGGCTTTGTTTGCAGTGCCTTTCTGCACTCCACTCTGATCAATATCAAAATCTCAGCAAATGTTCCAGGTCCAGGTGACAATAAACAGAACCCTGTGGATCTGGGGAATAGCAACAAAGCCTGAGGATGGAAAAAAAGGGGACTTAAAGCCTTGCTCTGCTCTTCAGCAGAAATGGCTCATCTGACTCCAGTGGGGGCAGGCACAGCCCCCTGTCCAGCACTCCTGTCCTGGCTGTGTTTAGGGTGGAAACACGGAGGGCCTCAGGGATTTATTGCTTGGCAAACAGGAGAATGGCCTTGGGGAGTTTCCCAGGACAGCCAGGAAGAAGAGAGGAGCCCCCCTGATTTTTGTGGCTCTCTGATGTCCCTCTTGACCCCTCAGCCAGCAGAGTTTCCTCAACACCAACTGCGCTGCTGCTCCTTCCTACAGAATTCCAAAACACTTTCTCCCTGTGGTAGCAGAGCAATCCCAACCCCAGTTTGTACTGGTCCAACTGGAGACCAGCCCAATTTGTTCAGCAAATGCTGCCAGCCCAGGGTCTTGCCCTGGGTCCTGCTCCCAGCACCAGGCACATCCCAGCTCTCAAATCCCACAGGTTGGCTCTGGGAAGGGGATGGAGTGAACTCGATGACAGCTGGAATGAAACATGACATACAATCATTGTCGAGAAGAGATTAACGGGCAGCCTTGGGGACAAAAAAAAAAAAAAAAAGGAGAACCTTTCATTTTGTCCTCAGTGCTCTTGACAGGAGAATCATCTGTGAGTTACTCCAAGTGCAGTGAAAGCTGAGCTGAGCGCTGCTGTCTGCAGCTCCTCCAGCACCCGGGAAGGAGGATGAATCCCCTACCTTTCTGCTTTGATAGAGATAAGGCTGAAATACACTGCAGATTAGGAGGCGCTGGGGCTGTGGGCAGGTGCTGGGGAGCGGGGCAGAGGCTGTGAGTGCAGAATGTAAACAGCAACACCGGGAGAAAATAATTGAAAAGCGTCTGCCAGGCAGAACGAGAGACCGGGAGAGGTCAGCACAGAAACCGCCGGGATCTGGCAATTAAATCCCTGGCACGGAGGAGCTGCTGCTGCTGGGAACAGCTCTGAACTCGGAGCAGAGTCGGGCACCTTCTGTACTTGGCACTGCATGGACTGGCACGGGGGAGCAAACGAAGAGCGTCCGTCGGCAACACCTGGGGAAAACTGAGGCGGGGGCAGCGGGTGATGTGGGGAGGGATTTTGGAGCAGCACGTGGGTTTTCCTGCTTTTTAAGGCAAAGCCTCATGGACTTGTTTATCCTGCTCCTCAGAAGGGCTGGAACGGGCTGGGGGATCACGGGCACCCACAGCTCCCACTGCAGGACAGGCCAGGGAGATGCTGATGTTTGGGATGGAGAATGGGCTGCTCACCCAGGGCCATGTGGCCCCAGGAACAGAAGTTGCTGGTCCTTCAGAGGAGCCAAGGGCACAGCAGTGTGCTTCAGCTCGCTCTTCTCCAGGATCCTGCTCCCTGAGCCCAGTTCAGGAGTTCTGGTGCCAAAAAGCCGGGAACCATCAAAGCCACGTGTGCAGACCACAGATCTCTGAGTCCAAGGGGCTGCTGTGAGCCTGGATCAGAGGCAGAGTCTCCTGATGGAAACTGGAAAACTGCCAGGGCCAGGCTTTGGGCTGATTTACATGAAATGCAGATAAGCACCATCAACCCCTTTTAATTCTGATGAGGCACTCGAGTTGCTGGATGGCAACTCAAAGGCTGCAGGGAGAAGGCAGCAGGATGTCCCCAGGGACTGATGGCCCCATCGTGGAGTTTTCCACTGTTCCAGACTGTGCTGACCCATCCAGGACCCTCGGGAATGTCCCTCATTTGTCACTGCCAGGTCAGCAGGCTCTGACCACCCCCAGAGTGCTGTTCTTGCAGACAGGATCCAAAATGGGCCTGGTGGAAATCGAGTCCTGGAGTGGTTTGGGTTGGAAGGGATCTGAAAGCCCATCCAGTGCCACCCCTGCCTTGGGACACCTCCCACTGTCCCAGGCTGCTCCAGCCTGGCCGTGGGCACTCCCAGGGATCCAGGGGCAGCCACAGCATTTTATGGAGTGTGACCCACTCTGTCCTGTGCACAAGTTCAGGAATGTTTAGGAACGAGAGTCCACCCCCAGCTCTGGGTGTTGCATTGGTGTGGTGAAGGCAGAAGGAAAGAGAAAAGGTAGAAGGGAGGATGGATTATTGTGAGTACTGAGAGAGGCAGATTATTACGGCTTTGCTGAATCACCAAAAGGTTAAAAAGGGGGCATCTTTCGAATACCTCCAAATTGTTCTTTCTGCTTTCTTGAAGAGGAGACAATGGAAAAAACTAAATACAAATGAAATTAAATCAAATGAGTTCCTGGACTGCTAAACACGGTATTTTACCCCTATTTAAAACCTCCCTCAGGAGACAAAGCTGATTTAATAAGCCTGAGAGATGCTGTAGTGATGACTAAAAAGCCTTGATGAAAGCACAGCTTGGCTGGGGCTGCATTAGCCTGGGAAACTTGTTCCATCTTCTTAAGAGAAGCCTTTTAATCCATTCTTGAGATGGAAAGAGAGGATCAGGCAGAAGACATCCATGAAGGGAAAAAAAGCTCCGTGCATTTAACACAGCTTTGCATGGAAACTGCTTTAATTGCAGTGTTAATTGCAGGTGGGACAGTTTAAATGGAGAATCCAACGGGAATGCACTGGAAGGCAGAAGTACCTTCGGTCCTGTGTGTCCAAAGCTGCAGTTTGCAGTGCCTGACACCCCGATGGATTTACAATTCCAGCAGCCAGGATGGGGAAGGGACAGAGGTCCCTCCTCAGAATGGGGGGACAACTCCTGCAGTTCAGTGCTGACACCCCAGACCTTCCCCAGGGGCAGAGGCTGCAGGGAGGAACCACCAGCTCTGCCCCGAGCCACTGAGACCTCGAGGGACCTTCTGGGAGCCACCAGCAGCTCCCAGCCAATGACAGAACCCTGGAATATCCGGAGTGGGGAGGAACCCACAGGGATTACGGATCCAACCCCGGCCCTGCCCAGACCCCCCAACAATCCCAGCCTGGGCGTCCCTGGGAGTGCTGTCCAGTGGATCAAACTGGAGATCAAGGAGCTTCCCGGTCCTTATTCCATCCAGCGCTGTCAATTCCAGCCCCACTAATCCCACCCCAAATGCTCTCAGCTGTGATGGTTGAGCTCAAGCTGCCCTCCCTCCCGCGTTGCCCCAGTCCTGCTTGTCTTGCACAACACCCGGCTGGAATTTGGGATTTATGAGTGCATGGAGGGAGCCAGAGGATCCTGATCCCACCCATCCTGCTGTCCTGCAGTGGTTGTGGCTCAGGGAAGCTGCTCTTTGCCTAAATCTGCCTGTGTGGGGCTCAGGGAATGCTCTGGAATTGTTCACATCCAATCTTTTCCCACTGAAGGTGAACACAGACCTCCCTGCACACGCTGATGAATTCCTGACCTTGGAATAAAAACACAGGAGCTGTTTTCAGCAGCTGGATGGCAAAGCAGCTTTTCCAGGTGTTGGATTATTTCTGTCACTTTGGGACTGCAAAGGAACTGTCAATGTGCATTTATTTCACCCCAAAACCAGCAGAGCAGCTGCCCCACTCAGGAGAAGGAACTCTCACCCGCAGATTTCTTGCTCATTTCGTGGTTTCACATTCTCAAGAAAAAGCCTCCCTGCAATTCTCCTGTCACAGGAGTGCTGACAAAGGCAGAGGATTTGGTGTTTGGAGCAGAAAAGCACAGGGAGAGGATGAGAGAATGGTTCAGGCCTTGGCTTTGGACTCTGGGAGAGCTCAGCTCCTGCACTGCTGAAAGCTGTTGTTTATCTTGGTGGCTAAATGGGGATTTAGCCAAAGAGACCTTTTTCCCCCTTAACTTTTGCAAGTTTTAGTGAAACCTGCGATACTCCACACGTATCCACACTTGGAGACCCTTTTGATTTATTAGTCAAATGTTTTCGCTGAAAAGTTTGACTGAAAAAATAGAAAAGCTGTGCCATGATTAAAATTTTCATGAAAAAGAAAAAAAGTCAATGTCTGTTTAAACATCTTATTTCTAAAAAAACAAAGTCATCAGTAAATCCGGCAGCAATAACAGCAGCCAACTACTAAAAGGTTTGGATTTATAAATCCACTTACAAGAAATATTTCAATTTCTAGTCAACTTTTGCAAGACATCACCCCATAACAAAAGCAAAGCCAGACATGCCATGAAAAAAATCAATGCCTGTTTCAGGCTCCAGGCTTTCCTGAGCTGCACTGAGGTGAAATGTAAACCCTGCCAACGGTGAGCTCTGACAGCCCTTTTTGTGCAGCAAATGCAAAATCCTTCAGCAGCTGCTGAGAGGAGCTGTTTGAATTGCATGGACACGGCTGGGTACAGCAGCACCGTGTGACACTGAGACCTGAGGGGACAGGGAGGGAGGGAGGGAGGGAGGGACACCTGAGGAGGTTCAGTGCCCCCAGCACTGAGGGGCTGCAGGAACAGGGGATGGTTTGAGCAGTGTGTCCTGGTTTGAAGGACAGGTGTGTGCTGAGGAAGGCAGGAGCCTCCCTTGGAATGGAGAATGTGAACCCCTTCCCTCCGAATTATTGTAATTTTGAAATTAAGGGGCTCTCAGGCGAGGATATAGGAATAGGAATAACAGTTCTTTACTAGTATTTATAATAAAGTGAACAAACAACAACTCCTGTGGCACTAAAAACAAAACAGAAGCAGGAACCCGGTCCCAGCCCCCTGGGCCTGCAGGCACTGTCCCCTTGGGTGCAGTTCCGGTCACAGCCGGCAGGGGGCGCTGGTGGCGCTGGGTGGGCGGGGCAGGTGCGATGATTCTCCCACGGCTGCAGGGGGCGCTGTGGCGCGAGCTCCAGCAGACACGGGGCACGGCCGGGAGGGGAAGGGGTGGAGGACAGGCAGGCTTTGCTTCAGGAACGCTGTCGATCCCGGCGCCTCAGCAGGACTCTCGGAAAACAGCAAACTGGGACAGTAGGACGTCTCGGTAGGCAGGGGGAGCGGGGGCTGCAGCGCAGTGAAACCCAGAGCAGTGCCGATGGAGCCGCGGGGGGCAGGGCAGGGGCAGCAGCCCGGCTCGGCAGAAGAAACAGCTCCACGTGAAAAGGGTCCAGCAGCAGCAGCAGCAGAGACTCCTCTCTCTCCAAAAGGGCAGAGCTCCTCCGTGTTCCCCTCGGAAGTGCAGTTTCCGCTCTTCTGGTGCTGCCTCCACCCCTGCCTTTTATCTGCCCCTCTCCTCCAGGGCTTGGCCACAATCCTTTGTTTTTTCTTAAATCTCCAGTACTTATGCTGTTCCCACCCCTGCCTTTTATCAGATCTTCTCCTCTGGGCTTGGCCACAATCCTTTGTTTTTCTTAAGTACCTAGTACTTAATAGTCCATTAGCGGCTCAATGGGAAAAAATTCTATACAAAAGGAAAGAAGAAAAACCTAACCCCCAACACAGTTGATTCCTCCTGGATGGAGATGGAGGGGTTCTGTTTAAATGAGTTATTCCCCAGTGCTTTATGCCCTGTGGAATGGCAGTAAATGGCCTTGGATCACACAGAGCAGCAGGGGGCTGGGGTTAGGGGTGAATCCCACACATTGCTCAGAGCCCCCAGGACAGAAATCCCAGCTCGGCTACGTTTCACTCCAGGAATACACCAGGAAAGGCAAAACCTTCTCAGAGAATGCAAACCCCTTCTCAGAGAATGCAAACCCCTTCTCAGAGAATGCACAACCCTTCTCAGGCTGAGCTGGGGCTTGTTTTGAGTCGAGACCTGGAGGTGGTTGATGATGCTTTGAGGGGCTGAGTGTGGGGAGGGCAGGGGAGGCTCCCCGGGCTGTGCTGACAGAACCAGGACATTCCTCGGGGGCTTTGTCCTCGAAGTGCTCAGGGTTTGTCCCTCCTCTTCCCCCTCCAACTCGGATTTAAGACAACCTGGTGTCAGAAATGAGTTACATGGTTCAGAGAGTTAATAAGGTTAATGATCATTAAGAAAGTTAATTAAGTTGTAACAAATAAGTTAATTAATCATACTGATTGTTTAAAAGTTGTAGTTAATAAATTGCAGTTAATTGTAGTAACCCCCAAAGCCTAAAAAGGCATCTGTAAAAAATATGGTACTTGCCTTACCACGCGGAATCACCCCTAGACAAACCCAGAGAGGGCTTCTTGAATGTTCTAAGATTGCCCAATCAGCAACTTACCCTTCATGCAAATGAAGGACCCAAAAAGGGACCAATCAAAATGGAGTAAAAACTGCATAAAAAGTGCCCGAGCCAAGCTCGAGGGTCCTTTTCGCCCATTCCATCGCCCAGAGAACATTGAGGGACAGCTCTGCTGCCAGAAGAGGACCCAGCGATGGCGCGGCGGCAGCCAGCGATCAGTGCTCACTGGAGCGGCTCCTGCTCACCCAGCGATGGGCGCTGACCACAGGGTCTCCTGCTCACGCAGCGATGGGCGCTGACCGCAGGGGCTCCTGCTCACCCAGCGATGGGCACTGACCGCAGCGGCTCCTGCTCACCCAGCGATGGGCACTGACCGCAGGGGCTCCTGCTCACCCAGCGATGGGCGCTGACCGCAGGGGCTCCTGCTCACCCAGTGATGGGCGCTGACCAGAGTGGCTCCTGCTCACCCAGCCATCGGCGCTGACCGCAGGGGCTCCTGCTCACCCAGTGATGGGCGCTGACCGCAGGGGCTCCTTCCTCGTGAGCCGCGGGCCTTGGCGTGCATTCGTCCTGCGACACCCTTGTTTCAGGCTGTACAATAAAATCTGCTGAAATCACTGCATGGGGAGTCTGTCTCCCGTTTTTAACACTGGGACTGGAGCAGCCCCAACTCTGCATTGTCCCCTCTGAGCTCTCTGTCCCCATCCTGAATTAAAGACAGGACAGCCAGGGCTGTGTCCCCCTTGCTGCTGCCTGGACCTTGTGAGTCCTGCCTGGTGTAATTTAGACCCTCAAAGCTTAACTCTTATTTGATTTCATGAGTAACTCTGAGTATCAGTGACCTGGGTCAGCCCTTTGGGACCTGTCTGTCATTTGATCAGGAAATGGGTAAGGTTTGGATGCTGTTGAGATTCTCACAAGCATCGCTTCAGGACGTGCCCAGGTCCCTCAAAGGTGAGAGCATTTGGTCTGCACAGCTCCTGCCTCACCTCAGCGAGAGATTCCTGATTTCTGCCTAATTTAGGGGGCAGCAGGAGGGACACGGAACAGCACTTCCCCATCCAGTTCAGACTGTAAAGGCTGAGTCTACCAGAGCACAAACCAGTGATTGCACAATTCCCTGTGCGGAGGAGGATTCCTTCCAAAAAGTGACCCTGGGACACCTCTAGAGGTGGCAGGTGCTGCCCTGGGCAGTGACAGCCCAGCCTGGGGACACACCTGGCTCTGTGCCCTGCCAGAACCTGCCCAGGGCAGTGACAGCCCAGCCTGGGGACACACCTGGCTCTGTGCCCTGCCAGAACCTGCCCAGGGCAGTGACAGCCCAGTCCGGGGACACACCTGGCTCTGTGCCTTGCCCCAGCTTTCCACGGGGGCAGAACTGGCTGAGGTCCTGCCAGAGAAGCTGGAGCTCCGCCGGGCCAGGCTGGGAGCACGAGCACGGCCACACCCCTGATTTTTCTTGTCCAGGGAAGAATTCCTCCCTTCCTGCTGCCTGGTCACTGCTCAGGGCTGGTTGAAAGCTCGCTTCTGTTTTTCTGACTCAGTTTCCAGGCCAAGCCCAAAGGCAGCTCTGAACAAAAGGCAGAGCACCCCCCCTGCTGCTGTGACACTCCTGCTCAGGGGGAGCTCCGGGGACAATCGGAGCCCTAACACAGGGCCCTGAGCACGAGACAGGAGCCAGGAGCCAGGCAGGGAATTATTACTTCTGCTTCTGTTCCATTATGCTTTATGCTAAAAGACTGAAATGATCAATGCTGTGTTAATAAATTTCATTCGGCTCATTTAATAGATGACTTAGTAGAGGAGTGAGTTTGGCTATGGCCAGTAATGAATTAATAACTATGCAAGGAGCACATTCTCTCACAGAAATACTTTATCCTGCCATAATTCTTTATTCCCGGGGAAACAGGGATGCTCTGCAGGGCGGTGCTGCCTCTCCGGGAGCACAGGTGTAACTCGGATTTGGAGACAGGTGTGAAATGTTCCTTTAGGTTAAAGGAGTTGCCTTCCCAATTGGCCCAGAGCTCTCATTGTTTCCTCACTAATGGCACTGATTTCCCGGTGCTTTGCAGGGCGTGGGCCTGACAGGAGAGCTGGAAATGAAATTTGTGAGCTTTGCTCAGCTGCACCCAGGACTCAATGCCTGGCAGGGCTGGGCTTTGCAGTGCAGATTTTTCAGCTGCTGCCCCAAACCCCTCCAAACCCCGCTGGACGATGCAGCAAATGGAGAATGGACTGGATGTACCTTACGGGTGCTACAGGTGCCTTCCAACTCCAGATATTCCGTGGTTCACCCCCTTGAAACCCCTCAGTCTCCCTCAGAGTGGAAATGTTTCTGTAGCACTTCAGCTGCCCTTTCCCAGCTCAGCCCCAGCCGTTCCTGCTCAGGCTGGCAGTGACTGATGGGGACAATTCCTGCCCACGTGCCCTGGCAGAGCCTCTTCTGCAGCTGCCGACAGCTCTGCTGCCTCCAGAGAGTCACGGTCCCTCAGCCCGAGCCTGCCTGGCTCTCCCAGGCCCAATTCTCCAAACTTTTCCATCATTTCTGTGGCTCCCTGGCCAGGATGTGCTGCTGGAGGTTCGTGATGTGCACCAGGCTGATGGAACACCCGGACCAGGCTGGGCTGGGGCTCACCTGGGGCTCACCCGGGGCTCACCTGGGGCTCACCTGGGCTCTCTCTGGGCAGCCCTGGAAGCTGCAGAGACACCACAGAGGGTTCCCCTGAAGCTGTGTCCCCATCACGGCTGGGACAGGCAGAGGGAGGGGACAAAGAAGCAGCTGGAGCTGCTGGGGCACCAGTGCTGTGCGGGAAGCTCAGGGGATGCTCTGCACGCAGATCACAGAACCCTGCAATGGTTCGGGCTGGAAAAACTCCCACCACTTACCCCAGAGAGCCCCATCTGAGTGCTGGACACTCCCTGTGTTTTATCCAGTCCTACCCAATCCCCACACCTGGAAACAGCTGGAAGCTGAGGCAGCAGGGCAGGGCAGCTTCTGGAAGTCCCCTCCCAGTCCCAGGAGATCCCCAGGCACAGAACCCCTCTCCCCCTCTCCCTCCCTGCACCGCAGTGACTCCTTGGGCTGGGTCTGTTCCTGGGCTGCTTCTGGAAGGGGAACAGGAGCCAGGGAGGACTCAAAAAGCAGGGGGAATCAGGAATCAGGGAGGACTCAGGAGCCAGGGTTTCCACACACACCTCCTGACCCTGCAGATCTGGGTCTGCTCCTTGCCAGCCTTGTGTCCTGGGACACCAGCACTGCTCAGGGCTTTGGGATGCTGAGAGCAGAACACCACACCAGACCTGCTGATATCCAGCAAATACCCTGGATGTGCTGCTTCTACACAAAATGAGGTCATTTGCCTAAAAAAAAAACAACCCAAACCCCACCTCCAGGATTAAAATTGCTCCTAATAAACAACAGGGTTCCCTCTGCCTTCAAACACAGGGCTCAGAGCTCCAGCAGAGATGGAGTGACTGCAAAAATTCCATGATTTTGTACCTCGGAGCAGGTGGGTTCTGCCCCAAAGTCCTTTTTGTCCCTTCCTCACCCACGGGCAGAAACAGGCAGAGGGACCCACCCTGTGCCCCCAGAGAGCCCAGGGACCCGGACACCACGGGGCTGTGGCAGGGGAGAGGTTGTAGAAGTACCTGAATGTGGAGTCCTGGGGAGGAGCTGGGTTTGGAATTGTCCTGGGAGCTGAGCAAGATCTGCCCTGGCCCTGGGGTGAGACTGAGCAGCCACTCAGCTCTGCCAGGGTTTGTTGTTCAGGGCTTTTCCTGCTGCTTCAGGGCCTTCTCCTGGGAATGGGATGTCCCAGTGCCTCGGGAGTAGTGTCCAGCTGGGTCACAGAGCCATGGAGTGGTTTGGGGTGGAAGGAACCTTAAATCCCATCCAGTGCCAGCCCTGCCATGGCAGGGACACCTCCCACTGTCCCAGGCTGCTCCAGCCCGGCCTTGGGCACTGCCAGGGATCCAGGGGCAGCCACAGCTGCTCTGGGAATTCCATCCCAGCCCCTCCCCACCCTCACAGGGAACAATTCCTTCCCCAGAACCCATCCATCCCTGCCCAATGAAGTGACAGGAATGTTTCACAGAGTAAGATTTCTCCTTTCAAAACACTGACCTTCCAAATTCCCCTCATTTTAACACAAAGGAAGAAAACTCTGAGCTTTCAGCCTCCCCTTCCCCTTTTTTTTTTTGGCTGGGATGGAAGTGATTTAAGTTTCCGTTGTGGCTGTTGAGCCAAGGAAGTGCCTTTCTCTCTGTGCTGCAGCTAATTTAGAATTGCTGCATAAATTGTCACTTAGCTCGGTGCCCAATATCTGACTGCAGCTCAGCTCATATTAAAAATTAGACAGGTGCTAAATGCAGGTTTAATGTTTGCACTTACAAGATGATCCTTCTCCCACTTCTTCTGTGATGCCTCCCTTTCCTGTGCCAGAGAGAGGAAAGGATTCCCAAAGAGCCTGGCTCAGTACTGCAGCTGGGGAAAAGCCACCCTTGGCCTTCCAACTCCTGCCCAGCCCGGGGGGCTGCTGGGATGAGAACTTCTCACATCCCTCACCCCAAATCCCTCACCCCAAATCCCTCATCCCTCATTACAAATGCCTCATCCCACAGGTTGGAACTGCTCCTGTTGCTGTGGAGATGGGAATGGAGCTGGGAAGGGTCTGGAGCCCCAGGAGAGGCTGAGGGAGCTGGGAAAGGGGCTCAGCCTGGAGAAGAGGAGGCTCAGGGGGGACCTTGTGGCTCTGCACAGCTCCCTGCCAGGAGGGGCAGTGAGGGGGGGTCGGGCTCTGCTGCCAGGGAACAGGGACAGGAGGAGAGGGAACGGCCTCAGGCTGGGCCAGGGCAGGCTCGGGGTGGATTTTAAGGAAAATTTCTTCATGGAAAGGGCTGTCCATCTGTGGCCACAGCTGCCCAGGGAGGTTTGGAGTGCCCATCCCTGGAGAGGGTTAGCAGCCTATGGGTGTAAGGTCCGGGAGGCGATAAAGAAAGGAGCCGAGTCTCGTGGTGCAAGTAACAAAGCAGGAACAGAGCTGAACTGATTTATTCATGCTGGAAGCTTCCTTTTAAAGGGGATTCATTCAAAGTTCCCGGCCTGCCACCTGATTGGCTTGGGTTAATGCCTGGGCAGGGCCTTACTCATTGACGTGAGATGGATTCTATTTTAGAGATATTCGACAGACAGCTTGCCTGGTACCAGGGCAAACTGCACACTGTGACAGCAGCCCTTTGGATGTGGCACTTGGGGACATGGTCAGTGCTGGCATCAGCAGTGTATCCAAGGGCTGCATTTGATGATGCCAAAGGTATTTTCCATGATTCCGTAGAGAATCTCCCAAGGAATGGTGCCAGCCCTGTGCAGGTCCCGGGGATGGGAAGGGCTGCGAGCTCTCCGTGCCCAAAGGAGGGATGGGCTGTGAATTCCACGGGAATTCAGGTTTGTGGGTTTGGTTTCCCCTTTGTCCAGCTGGGTGAGGAAGCCCAGAGAACCTCTGAGGTCACTGGGAAGGGACATTCTGGGGTAAATTGCTGCAATGAGAGGAGCTGGAGGGACAAAATGTTCCTCAGATGTTCCCTCACCCTGCAGGATGCAGCAGCACCTGTGCCCCCTAAGAGAGGGTTTATCCTGGAGCCCTTGTGCACAAACCCTAATCAACCCAGGCTTAGAACCAGAACTGTCCTCAAAGTCCTGAGTATCTTCCACCCCTCCCGCATCCTCACTGTGCAGACCCCCCTGAAGAAAAGCCCTGAATTTTACACCAAATTCCATCCACCAAAAGACACAGGAGCCCCACAGGGTGATCTCCAAGGGCCACACGGAGCCGTTGCTGTAGATAATCCCAACAAAGATTAATGCCTCAGAAAACGTTTGTTCCAGGAGCTCAGGCCAACACCACAAACCATCTGTCAGAGCCAGGACAGCGGCCACAGGGCTGGGGGGATCCACGTGGCACAGGAAAGGATGGATTTGGCACCAGGCTTGGAGCAAGGGCAGATCCTACAGCTGCAGCCTCGGGAGGGGCCAGCAGAGCAGAGGAATAATCCCGGTGTGATGGGAGATGGATGGAAGGGGAAGAGTCTGCACCAGCCTTGTACTTGAAGGGCTTTCATGCAGCTCATGGAGTGTCCTGAGGCTTTGGAAGGAACGGGTTATTCCTGGCATTTTGGGGCTGGTGACACCCCAGCCTGTGGGGTCCTGCAGGGAAGACTCGATTTCCCATCAAGGGGCTGTGGTTGGCTCTACAAATCCCACAGGAAGGCTCTGGCTCCATCCCCCTGCTCTCCAGAGAGCCACGAGGTCATACAATAGTTCTCATCCAGAGATCTCAGGGCATTCTTTTCCAAAAAGAGAGGGGCTGGAGGTGCTGGAGAGCTGTGCTTGAGGGGCTGTGGGGGCATCAGGGGACACTCCTGGGGTCCCACAGAGGGCCTGGAGGGGCTCAGGGCTCATGGACTCATGGAGTATCCAAGGGCTTCAAAACTCCAGGGCTGGCTCCAGGCAAAGCCCAGAATGCCAGAGCTCGGGGTCACTGAGCTGGCAGCAGCCACAGGGCAGCAGAGGGGCAGGAAAGGTGAGCCCAGAGCCAGGGAGGGCAGATCTGCCTGGAAAGGGCTGCAAAAATCCCCAATCCATGGCCCCGTGCACTGAGGGGCTGCACACGAAGCCGGAGCCTCCTGGGCTGGCACAGTTTGGGGGTGAGCACTGGGATTTGTCACTTCACCCTGCAAGGACCTGGGGTTTCCAACACCCAAAAACCGGACTGCAAACAGGGGGTTATTTGGGATTTCCAGCCCCTCAAACACAAGGACAGGCAAATCCCTTCTGCAGCTCAGCATCAGGAATCTTTTCCCAGCTCCTTTAGTGGGTAAAAGGGAGTTTTCTCCATGAAAAATGCTGAAGCAAAGCTTCTGATGGGAACTTTGGGGTTTTGAGGACAAAAACCCGGCAGCAAAAATGCAATGTCCCAATATGACATGACATCCTTCTTCTAAAGCATTGTAACGTAATTGATACAAAGAGTTAAAACTGAAGCTTCTAAAAGCAGATGTGAGAGGATTTTTACTTTGTTTTGTGGGAAGGTAAAATTAAGGTGGTGTTGTGGTTTTTTTGTTTATTTTTGGTGATTTTTTTGTTTGTTTTGTTTTTGTTTTGTTTTTTTTTTTCTTTTTGTGCATAGACAATTTTTAAATTGTGAAATCCCCTGAGGAAGCAGAGCCTGCTCTGGGATGTCTGGGGGATCACTGATGATGGAAGCAGGGACATGAGGATATGGCAGGAACAGGACTGTTAAATCTCCATTATTTCCTTTCTGCTCCCAACTCCCCACCTCTGCTGAAAGCTCCAGCCTGGAGCCTTCCCTTTGGAAAAGGAACAAACGCAAGCTTCGGGAGTTTCTGGAGTAGAAAGTTGGAAATTTTGTGGAATTGTGGAATGGTTTGGTTGGAGGGACCTAAAGTTCATCCCATCCCACCCCTGCCATGGCAGGGACACTTCCCACTGTCCCAGGCTGCTCCAGCCTGGCCTGGGACACTGCCAGGGATCCAGGGGCAGCCACAGCCTCTCTGCTCTGAGCCCGTGCCTGAGCTGGGATTTGTTAAACCAGCTGCAGGGCCCAGGCCCAGCCCCAGCACGGAGCAGCAGCAGCTTTGGGACTCACTGGGAAGGGAAGCAGCCCTGGAACTGCTGCCCAGTCACAATCTCACTGCTCAGCCCCATTCATGGGACACTCCAAGGTATCGACAGAATTGTCGATATTTTATTTTTAGTTCTCCTTTCAGATGCTTGGTGAGAGTAATTACAGAAAAGGAGGTGTGTAAAGGGAAGGTATTGTGAGCCTGAACACTATTTTTCCATTTAGGGTTGCTGAAAGTGCTTGAAAGTTTCTGCAAATGGAAAAGAAGACCCATTTATTTTCCAAGCATAGCGCTGGCATGAGAAGCCCAGTGGGAAGTGGCTCTCAAGCACAAAGGAGTTGTTTCACTCAGCTCCTCAGAAGGGCACTCACAGCACAAGCTGGGGGGGCTGAAGGTGCAGAGGAATTGAAACTTTGGAACATCTGAACAGCCACGAGCTCTGCACCAGCACAGGGCACGGAATTGGGGTGGGATGAAGTGAGAATGACCTTAAATCCCATCCCAGCCCAGCCCAGCCCAGCCCAGCCCAGCCCAGCCCTGCCATGGCAGGGACACCTCCCACTGTCCCAGGCTGCTCCAGCCTGGCCTTGGGCACTGCCAGGGATCCAGGGGCAGCCACAGCAAATCTGGGAATTCCATCCCAGCCCCTCCCCACCCTGCCAGGGAACAATTCCTTCCCAAGATCCCATCCAGCCCTGCCCTCTGGCAGTGGGAAGCCATTCCCTGTGAGGAAGGAGGAAGGATCTGGCCTTGCTGTGCCCACACCTTCCCTGGCAGCACTGGCTGCTCTGCCAGCAGGAGCTCACTCTCCTCCACATTCCTGAGCTCCCAAAGCACGGAATGCACTCCTCATTTGCTTTTGGCCTGGGTGGAGTTTCCAGAGCTGTTCTGGAAACAGGAATGTGAATAAAAGCACCAGAGATGTTTGAAATCCTTGATCAGAGTGGTACTGTGGGCAAAGAGTAGAGCCTGGGGCAGCTCATGACCCCCCTGGGCTTCATTAGAGCCTGGCTTTGTAAGGCTCCAGGAGCTGGGGCTGCTGGGTTTTGGTTTAGTTTTGGTGGCCTTGTGCCTCAGAAGGGTGTTCTGAATAAACTCCTACAGCATGTTGTGAAACGCTGTGCACCTCTGCCCCCTCCCCATCTCTCCTTTGTTCCCTCCCAAGGAGCTCTTTCTCCCAGTTCTCACGGCAATTTCAGTTTCATTCCAGTGTCGCCCTAAACCCCGCGGGGCTGTGAGCACTGCTCGGGGCTGCGAGGAGAGAGGCTGCCAGGGGAGGGGACAGGGGGACAACACAGCCTTGCCAGTGCTGAGGGTCGCTGCCAGGTGGGCTGCAATGGGATATTTTCCCATGGTATTTACAGGGAAGAGGAGGAACCCTCCAAACTGGAATGGCCTCCCTTGTGGGAGCACAACCAGCATCTTCTAGGGTAATCCTCAGCCTCCAAGTGCCAATGCCAGTGAGCCCATTACAACCCCTGGATCCGGGAGCTGAGAAGTGGGTGTGGAATGTGGGAGGGGGATCAAGAGCACCAAAGACCCCTGAGGTTCCCCAGCCTGTTTCCAGAAAGGTCCAGAACGCTGGGCGTGGTAACTAATTGGCACAGAAAGTGAGAAAGTTCTCTCCAGGGAGAGGAAAGCTGAGCTATAAAAAGGTCAGGGACAGGCTGACACGGATTTCCACACCAGCTGTGTCACTTAGCAGCAAACCCCTGGGAGCTTGTGCAGACCCTCTGGCCTATTTAGCTCCTTTTGACCACAACATCCCTGAATCTTCTGTGCTCCCTTCCCCTTACGGGAAGATCTCATTTGCCATCAATATTCTCCTTCCAGCAGCACAAAGGAAGCCCCTGCTCCTACTTTGGAACATTTTGTTGATCACAGAGCACCTGAGGCTGGCACAAAGCAGGGGCCCAGGAGGTTGGGATGGAGCATCATCCCTTCAGGGAGGGCCCCTCTGGAAAGCAGGGTGTGTTTGTGCAGGCACAGTTGTTCCTCTGTGTTCTGTCCAAGCGCTTTGTGCTCCTGAAAGGCTCTCACCCGGGACACTCAACGAGACAGATTAATTCCTGTGGCTCCTTGCAGCAGGGCTGGGCTGTCACTGGCGGGAGAGAGCTTCGATTGTGTTATTCCCTATTGTCAACACGGGCACTTTATAATAGATTTATGGCTAATAAAATCTTTTAGTAGGAGAGGGTCCTTGAGTTTCAATTCTGAACCTTTGGCCCTTGCTCAAATCACCGGCAGATGCAACATTAATAAAAGCAGCAGCACATGGGTGCTAAAGAGGCATCTGGCTGGGTCCTGGAGAGAGGCAGTGAAACACAGCTCAGGGATCTTTACATGCTGCTCTGGCCTGGCAGAATCGTTCTTTCCATGACAAAATCGTTCTTTGCAGACATGACAGAGCACACCTCACGTCCATGGAGCCATTCCCAGAAAATGCAGCAGTTTGGGCGTTGATACTGCTCAACAGACCATTTTCATCTGAAAACCTGGGGTGAATTCACAAATGGGGAATAATGAGGAGAGACCTGAGCCATGGCTGGGGAAGCAAATAGGTGCAAAATAAAGGACAGGCAGAGCTTTGGGGAAAGCTGCCTTTATAAAGGATCTGTTTGCAGCCTAAGCTGCAGGAGGAACTGCCAGGATGCACCAGGGATCTGCCAAACTCTCCCTTAAACTCAGCTGAGGGACTCTGGCTACAATTTGATCTCATGTTGGGCTCTGTGCTGATCTGCCCTCACCTCCTGAGCTGTCACTGAGCTGGGGCAGCAGCAGCAGAGCAGGGACAGAGCTCCTGCACTGCCCGGGATGGACCTGCAGCCCCTCCCCTGCATCCCGAGCATCCCCTGTGAGCAGGGAGGGATGGAGGGCGGGGCATGGAGAGCAACAGGTCTGGGCAGCAGCCCTGACTCCGGACAGGAGCGACGGAGCTGGGGAAGGGTCTGGAGCCCCAGGAGAGGCTGAGGGAGCTGGGAAAGGGGCTCAGAGGGAGAAAAGGGGGATCGGGGGGCACGTTGTGGCTCTGCACACCTCCCTGCCAGGAGGGGCAGTGAGGGGGGTCGGGCTCTGCTGCCAGGGAACAGGGACAGGAGGAGAGGGAACAGCCTCAGGCTGGGCCAGGGCAGGCTCGGGGTGGATTTTAAGGAAAATTTGCTCATGGAAAGGGTTGTCCAACCCAGGGCACGGGCGGAGTCCCCATCCCTGGAGGGATTTAACAGCCCCGTGGATGTGGCACTTGGGGACATGGTCAGTGCTGGCATTGGCTGTGCTGGGTTAAAGGCTGGACTCTGATCTCAGAGGACTTTTCCAGCCTGACCAATTCCATGACCCCATAAACCGCAGGCTGTGCGAGCTCTGCTCTCCCTCTGCCCTGGGGCTCTCGGGGCTGATGCTGCCCAGCAGCAGTGACAGGACAGAGCTGTCCCAGCGCAGCCAGGGCGCCCAACCCTGCCAAAGCAGCTCAGGCGTGGTGTCTGTGCGGGCAGGGGAGGGACAGCGGCACGTGAGGCAGGCTGAGATGAGAGGCACCCACATGAACCCAGCGCCCTGCAAGTGAGTTCTGCTGCTAATTAAATCCTTGCTCCCGATTATTTATAGCCCTCTGTTTACTGGCTCATTGGTTTTAGAGGCCATGTTAGTTTTGCTTTTTGCATGTCCGAGTGAGCGGGCAGATTGTCGCTGATTACACAGAGAACAAGAGAGTCAGTGTCAGGGTGATCTGTCACAGAGGGGCTGTGAGACAGAGGGATGCTGAGCCTGGCTCATGTGGTGCAGGGGACGTGTCACCCCTGCCAGTGGCATTTTGGGAAGCTCAGGGCTGGATCTGTGCAGATTCTTCTGCTGGGTGAGGGTTTGAGAGGAGACAACTGAGGAGCTGCACCCAAAGGTGTCTGAAAGCAGCAGAGCCAGGGATGGAGAGGACAGAAGGGTGTTTGCTGCCCATGATGAGAGAACTGTGGGACGTTAATTACAATTAGCAGCCTTGCAAGGCAGCTCTTCACACGTGCAGCAGGCACAGGGAGCCCTCAGGAGCTGCTGGAAGGGCTGGAGCTCTGTGTGGTTCCAGAGCACACAGCCCCGAGGAGAGCTGAGCCCCAAGTGACTCTGGATCAGGGAGCCCCACAGGTCCTGTGGGGTGTTCAGGGACATCAGCAGGAGCTGCCTGGATTCTCCTCCTGTTCCTGCAGCTGCAGGCAAGGCAGAGAAGAGCCTGAGCCAGGGGAGCTGCCCTGCACTGAGTGAGAGCTGCCAATCGAAGCTGGGGCTGGCAGCTCAGGGAGCCCCAGCTCCTGCAGTGCCCCTGCTGAGGCTGCTCCACCCTGAGCGTGGCCACAAACCCGGGCACCACACAAACGCCCAGGGGAGCAGAGCTCAGCCTGCAAACACAGCAGCTCCCTGCAGGAGACACAGGGCTGGCTTTGTGCCCCCCAGAGCGTGGCTTCGAGGGGTTCAGATCCATTTCCCAGTGATCGACCCTTCCATGGTGTATTTAGGGGGCCCTCCAGCATCAGTAACTCAACATCAGCGTGTCCAGCCATGGCTCTGGAGCTGGGTCTGTGCCTGGGGCTGCTCTGGGGTCCCCAAGGAGCCAACAGGAGCCCGGCAGTGATGGGAGGCTGAGGCTCAGAGACCACGTCCATCAGTCCAGCACTGAAATGCTGGGAAAACCAGGCAGGAACAGCTCCAGGCTGAGCTAGCACATGGATAATTCCAAGGGTGTCTGCTGCCACTCTGAAGGCAGATCACAGGGATGTGGTGGGAATTGCACTCTGAAATCAGGAGTGGCTGTGGGGAGATCACAGAACCACTGAGGCTGGAAAAGGCTGCTCAGGGGAGCAAGTCCAGCCTGTGGGTCCCACCACGGAGTGCCACGTGGACTTGGTTTTGGATGATTCCAGGGATGGGGCCTCACCACTCTCCCAGGGAATGAATCTTTGCTGCTATCCAGCCTGAGCTCCCCTGGCTGGTGCTGGGTCGCAGCTCAAGCTGAACCCCTGGCCAGGTTTGAGGCCACCCCAGTGCCTGTGCCCACTTGTTGCTCCAGCTGGGAAGTGGCACCAGGGCTCTGGCTGGGGGTACCTGAGGGTACCAAAGCTGCCAAACCAAACCTGCCCCAGGCCCTCTAAAGTCAGACACAGATAAAACCCCTGTGATTCTGTGTGGCTGCACAGGGACATTTTTATTGCTGTTCCAGAGCATTCTCCCCAGTGTTGATTCACACACTGCTCTGTCAGCTTGCACCTGACCTTTGAATTTACTGTATTTGCTAGAAGGGAAAACAGGCTCCTTCCCTCTCTCTCCCGGTTGTTTTGTGCTTAAAGGAAATAGACTTTTGTTTCAATAATCATAAATGCAGAAGGTTCCCCAGAGGGCTGTTTGAGACTCTGAACTAGTTAAAAAGAACATTTGCATGAATTAAAGAGCAGCAACGAGTCACCACTGATCTAAGCTGCTTTCTGGTGCTTAGCTCATGTCTGGAGGTGGGGAGCAGCGAGACAGGCCTGCAGGAGGCAGGAGAGATGGGACCCAGGCTGTTTATTCTGCTCTGGGAGCGTTTCCCCACAGCAGCAGCAGCAGCAGCAGCAGGGTACAATCCCTGTCCCTCACACCGCAGGGTGACTGTGCTGGGCCAGGGACAGCCACGTCCCTGCAGTGGCTCTCACTGCTTGTCTGTCACAGCCAGCACCGGGGCAAGCAGGGAATGAAGAGACTTCACTCGGAGCTGCTGCAGCACATGGGGGTGGAGGAGCTGGGTTGGAGCT
Source organism: Picathartes gymnocephalus (assembly GCA_013390045.1). Taxonomy (NCBI): domain Eukaryota; kingdom Metazoa; phylum Chordata; class Aves; order Passeriformes; family Picathartidae; genus Picathartes; species Picathartes gymnocephalus. The sequence continues at coordinate 46,190 of WEKY01032792.1, forward strand.
TCAGGGACCTGGCTGGGCCAGCTTTTCCAAGGGCTTTTCCTTGGTCCTCCCTCTGGAGACCCTGGGTGAACCCTGCATGAACCAGACTGCTGAGGGGTGGCTGAAGTGCACCCCACACCCCAATTTGTGCAAATCCACAGCTCTGAAATGCCCAGATCCCCTGCAGGGCACACAAAACTCACCCTGCTCCTGCCTGGGTCTCACTGGGGCACCTTTTGTTATAGATGTTATTATCTGTTAATTGTTACTGGCTGGAGCTGGTGCTCAGGCTGGAGATGAGGGAAAGGTTCCTCCCCCAGAGGGTGCTGGGCACTGCCCAGGCTCCCCAGGGAATGGGCACGGCCCCGAGGCTGCCAGAGCTCCAGGAGCCTTTGGACAGCGCTGCCAGGGATGCACAGGCTGGGATTGCTGGGGGGTCTGGGCAGGGACAGGGGCTGGGCTGGATGATCCCTGTGGGAAGATGAGGATAAACCCCTCCAGGGACTGACTGAAGCCCCCAGTGCTCTGCTTATAGAGCTGACACAAAATGGGTGTGAAAGCACATCCCCTGCTGCACCTGCTGGGACTGAACCTCCTGGTGTTCCACTGCAGCTCCAGACCCAGGCTGTTGTTAAAATCATCATGTTTGGGGAAGTCAGCATCCTCTGAAACAGCCCAAAGAGCCACTTGGACAGGGACTCAGATTTAAACCCTCTTTTTGATGCGAGCAAAGCTCTTGCTGAAGGCAGCCCCTGCACGACGAGACACCAACGTGCCAGGGGGATGATGCAGAATTTAGGAGCTCCACGAGATCAGATCCCAAACACCCAGGCCTGTGTGGCTCAGGTGTGCCTGGCTTTAAAGCCTTGTGGGGGAGTGAAACTTGGCTAAAAGTTGTGCTCAAGCCTGTGAAGCCGGGCTGGGTTTGATCTATTATTCACAGCCCAAAGTCTGTTAATTTGCACAAGAACAAAGCCAGGTGAAGGGCAGGGTTGAGGGCAGAGCAGGGAAAGCCCAGCAGCAGGGCAGGGGCACTGCTGGGGCAGGGTTTGATCAGGAATTGGGCATGAGGCCACAAAGAATTCTCTGGTACCAGCGAGTCCTCACTGGGTGGTGCAGGATGGAGAAAATCTGGGCAATCCCAGAAGGGCCAGGCTGGGTTTGGTCCCATCGGGGTTTTGCAGAAGGGGAGGAAGGGCTTTAATTGAGATGGGGGAGTTTATAACTCCCTAGTAGGGGATGGGATCCTCCTCAGCATGGACTGAGCTCCAACAAACAGCCCCAGGGGCAGGAATAACAACGGCTGTCAACATCCTGGCGTGAGGAGGAGCTGTCTGTGACCCAGTGACCTGCCCCACATCCCGTCCCTGTGCTGCCGTGCTCCTGCCCGTGGATCCCCTGTTTTTCCCAGGATGGAGGAGGTGCTCAGGGTCCCAGCCCACCAGAGCCCTTCCCTGGCAGCTCTGTGCTCCTGCCTCACTGGCAGAGCTCCCAGGGCAGAGCTGGAGACTGAATTTCATTCCAAGCCCGTGCTGCAAACGCTGCAGAAGGAGCTGAGCTCTGCTGCTGCCCTTCACAAGCAAATATTTATTTTGCCAGGCAGGCAGCACTGCCTTTATCTGGGAGAACAGCACTTTTCCCAGGGGCAGGGCAGAGCAGGCCGAGGTTTCACAGGCTGGAGCTGTGATTTGGGGAGCAGCTCCAGGAGCTCCCTGCTGGCATTCCCAGCCAGATCAGCGCCCAGAGCCTGCCTTCAGCAATGCCCCCTTGTCAGAAAGGGACAAGAGAGACAAAACCTCCCCAGGTGGGAGCTGTGGAGCTGCTGGAGCACTGCTGGGTCCCAGGGACACCCCTTTGGTCACTGCTGTCCCTGCCAGGAGCTGAGCAGGGCTTTTCCTCTGCTGGAACATCACCGTGGTGTTAAAACATCAGCCCAGGTTCTGAACCGCTGTCAGATCCTCCATCCCCCCCTTCCCTGCATCACTGGCACCATCTGCCACCTGTCCCGAGCCACAGCAGTGGCACAGCAGTGGCATTTCCTGGTTCCCACCTCAGAGGGGTCTCCTCTCAGCTGTTTTACACCGCAGTGGGGTCTCCTCTCAAGCTGCCCTCTCTCAGCCACGGGAGGAGGCAGAGCCCTGCCCGCTTCAGTGGTTCCGAAGGATTTTAAAGGATTCCCTCCCGCTCTGCAGAGGCGTTCCCGGTGCCTGGGATAAGGCAGTTCCACCCCGATCCCAGCCGCGGGGAGCCTGGAGTGGGGCTTTGTTCCTGCCACACGCCAATTCCCCCCGGGAATTCGCTCATAGCCGCGGGGAGCTTGGAACAAAGAAAAGGGACTTTCAAAGTTTGCTGGGGAGGGGAACAGTCCCGCTGCTTCACTGAGACAGCTCTGGCTCGGCCCAAATCCACTCGAGCAGGGCTGGGATGCTCAGTCCTGCTTTCCCTGCAGGATTCCCTGCAGAATTCCCTGCCAGATTCCCTGCAAGATTTCCTGCAGAATTCCCTGCCAGGCACATGCCGCCGGGCTGGGGGAGCAAAGGGAAGGCAGAGGGTGCCAGAGGAGGGAGGATCCAGTTCCCATTCCCAGCCTGGAGCTCAGACACATCCCCTGGGTCTGTGTGTGGGAGGGGGCCGTGCCCAGGTTGGGAGGGGCAGGTCCTGCACCACGGGGGCGTGGGAGGCTGCTGCCAGGGACAAGGGACACTGGTGGGGGACAATGAGGTGACATCACAGAGCCCTGGAATGGCTGAGTTGGAAGGGACCTCCAAGCTCATCCAGTCCCTGGAAAGGTGATTTCTGTTTTCATGGAATCACTGAGGTTGGAAAAGAGCTCCCAGACCAAGTTGTGCCCCATCCCCACCTTGTCACCAGCCCAGGGCTCTGAGTGCCACCTCCAGGAATTCCTTGGACGCCTCCAGGGATGGGGACTCCAAACCTTTCTGGGCAGCCCCTGCCAAGGCCTGACCACCCTTTCCATGGAGAAATTCCTGCTGAGAATTAGAACAGAATTCCTTCTTTTAGTGCAGTCTCCGATCCCCCCAAGTTCTGGTGCAGGTGTGACCCAGGTGTGGGGACAGCCAGGGCAGGGGCTGAGCTCCAGTAAGGGATAAAATGTGGACTCTGAGCAGCAGGATCCACACCTGGATCCCGGGCTGGAGGCTTTGGCAGAGGAGCAGCACACTGGGATGGGGAGGCACAAGTGCCACATGTGGGAAGGGGTCACCGAGAGCACAAAGCAAAGGTTTCTCTGTGAGGGAAACATGGAAATACCTGGGATTACAAACTTCCTATCTGGAAAAAAAAAAAATGCTGAGTTTTCTTCTATTCCCAAACCCTTGTTTATCCTGCACAAGCCACGGGAAGCAGGAAGAGGCAGCACTGTGGGTCTGTGATCGATACACCCAAAGCCCACTCTCACTTTGATCTCACACCAGGCCCGGGGTGGGTTTTGAAATGTAAATCGGGCATTGGAACACTTAATCTTCCCCTGAAGCCTGACTGAGGGGCAGACTCAGCCCTTGAAAGACTGGAGGGCAACTGAGCTGATCCCAGAGCTGACAGCGGGATTTCACCTTCCCCTTGTCCCATCACCTGTCCCAGCAGGGTCACCTCCCCCTGTCCCAGCAGGGACACCTCTCCCTGTCCCAGACAGGGTCACCTCCCCCTGTCCCAGCAGGGACACCTCTCCCTGTCCCAGACAGGGTCACCTCCCCCTGTCCCAGCAGGGACACCTCTCCCTGTCCCAGACAGGGACACCTCCCCCTGTCCCAGCAGGGACACCTTCCCCTGTCCCAGACAGGGACACCTCCCCCTGTCCCAGCAGGGACACCTTCCCCTGTCCCAGACAGGGACACCTTCTCCTGTCCCAGGCAGGGACACCTTTCCCAGGGTGCTCCAAGCCCCAGCCAACCTCTCAGTGAGGAAATTTTCCCTAAACCTCCCCTGGCACAACGTGAGGCTGTTTTCCTCTTGTCCTCCCGTTTGTTACTCGAGATAAAACCTGAGCCCCTGGTGGCTGCACCCTCCTGTCAGGGCGGTGTGGGGATACCAGGATTTCCTCCAGCACTGAGAAGGAGAATTCATTAGGAAACAGGAGGCACCCAGACACTTTTGCAAGAAGAGGCTACACTAAATGAGGCTCTTTAATGAGATAGGCAAGTTATAATCAGCATTTCTGATTTCCCTGGGGTTTGTGTGGTGCAGATGGACAATAACGGTCCCGGGACTGTGCTGGGAGATTCCCTGACACGGATTTCTCTGGCAGTTGGCACAAAGACTTTCCCAATCACCGGTCCCCAGTCAGCAATTAACACTGAGACAAACACCAGCGAAGAAACAAACACCCAGCAAAGAGACAAACACCCAGCAAAGAAACAAACATCAGCAAAGAGACAAACACCCAGCAAAGAAACAAACCCCCAGCAAAGAAACAAACATCAGCAAAGAGAAAAACACCCAGCAAAGAGACAAACATCAGCAAAGAGACAAACACCCAGCAAAGAGACAAACACCCCGCAAAGAAACAAACACCCAGCAAAGAAACAAACACCAGCAAAGAGACAAACACCCAGCAAAGAGACAAACACCCCGCAAAGAGACAAACACCCAGCAAAGAGACAAACACCCAGCAAAGAAACAAATACCAGCAAAGAAACAAACACTCAGCAAAGAAACAAACACCCAGCAAAGAGACAAACACCCCGCAAAGAAACAAACACCCAGCAAAGCTCTTGAGGGATTTTGGAGGATCCAAGGAGGGACCTGCTCAACCCCAGAACTGCAGGGATGAGTGGGAAGGAGCAGCAGTGCCGAGCACAGGGAGTTTTCGAGGTTGAAGCCAGAAGTTTGCAGGTCTGTGCTCTGCTCTGAGCACGTTGGGATCCCCTTGGTGTCCCCTCGTTGGCAGGACGGGCTCTGAAGAGCTGCCCAGGGGTCAGAAGTGGCAGACAATCTCCTTGTACCTGGGACAAGGGCTGTTCCTGAGCTGGGATTGAGGGATCCTGCAGGGATTGAAGGATCCTGCGGCTGGGGCTGGGATGGGGCTCAGGACCAGGGAGGCTCCTGTGGGAGAAATCTCAAACTCTCCTCTGCTCCTGGCAGGGAAAGACAGAAGAAATGATAAAATGTGGGGCAAACACTCACCAAAGAACGTGGCAGTTTCTGGTGACATCTGAAGCCACTTTTCCTGTTGGATCCACAGACTCCCTGCCCTTTAATGAGCATTCAGCTGTTGGGACTCGATTCTCCAAACTGGGAGGGTTGGTTGGTTTCCCTGCTGGAAACCGAGGCTGTGCCAGGTCCTGGCAGAATCCCCACTCTCACCTGAAGCTCTGGAACCCCTTCTCTGAGAGTGACCAAGGGGCAAGGCCAGCCTGCCCTGACTCTGCTGTCAGAGCTCTCCCAGGACCCACAGAACTCCAGGCTGTCCTTGTTTATCAGGGCAGGGAGGGGAGGCTGGCTCTGTATCAGCCCAGCTGCCAGGCAAATAGAGCAGTGTTCGTCACCATCATCATCATCACCATCATCACCATCACCATCATCACCATCACCATCATCACCATCATCATCCAGCTCTTATCTGAGCAGATCTTGGCCAGAGTGACTGTCCCCAACACGGCCAGTCCTGGCAGAAGGAAATGAGAACTCTGTGACTCAGAGGCCTTGGCCATCACTGGGGATGGCTGATGACAGCGCCCAGTGCAGGGGAATTGCCCAGGGAGAGGGAATGAAGTCTCCTCCACTGAATCCCAGCAAGGTTTTGGGAAGAAAATCTCCATCACAACCCAGTGCATAGCCTCGGGTTTGGATCTTTGGGGTAGAACCCCCCTGTGAGTGACCAGGTGGTGCCTGAACATGGATCAAACCACCTGGGAGCCTCTGCAGCCTCCTCTGGCACCTCCACTACTTCCAGCAGGGACAGAGGTGTCCCAGCTCCCTGGGTTTGGGGACAGCACAGCTGGAGACACAGCTAAGGAGCAGAAGGTCAGAGAGACAAAAAGAGATGGGTCTGGGGGCACCAGAAGGTCAGAGGAACACAAAGAGATGTGTCTGTGTTACGTGAGGGGGCCCGGGAGGAGAAAGGACGACACTGACCCTCAGTATGGTTTACAGATCCAGCGAGATTTATTTCCCAGGAGCCCCCTTTTATAGGGGGTCATTCAAAAGCTCCCAGCTTGCCTCCTGATTGGCTCAGGTTATAGCCTGGGCAGTGACGTACGCTGTATGCCATTGGTAGAGGTCTTTGACAGACAGCTCAGCCAGGGGCACAGACAAGCTGGTATACTGCAACACCTCCCCTTTTTCCTTTTATTAAAAATGCAGAATGTTTCTGTTTGACTCTATCGGCACGGGCCCTTTGCAGATTGAGTGGCAGGAAACAGCATAGGTCTAATTTGATTGATGCTTTCTGTCTAATTTAATAAACTTGTTCTTTTTCAGTTAGGGATACGTCCA
>WEKY01032795.1:16526-34144 GCA_013390045.1 Picathartes gymnocephalus
AAAAAAAAAAAAAAAAATTGCATATGAGACATTTTGTGGGACCTTCTTAATAGCCAATAGATTAAGTAGAAAAATTTAGTCTAAATAATGCCGGCTTCAGATAATTGCGTTACGTTTCTGTGCTGTTCCAGATTTTCATTCACCTTGTAGAATGTACAGACACTGTATTTATTGTGTGGTGTCTGAAATTATTGAAACAAACGGATACATTCTGGATGCCAAATAAGAAAAAATACAGATGAGGAAAGGTATTGCCACACTTGGTGATTATTGGGAGATATTTTTAGCAGAAAAATACAAACTGTTTTTTCAAAATAGCTTAGACTGCTGTGTTCAGCATAACCCTGAATTTTTGTCTATTTGCCTTGCTGAAAAGGACTAAGTCAGCTTTATGTAATGGACAGTATACATTTTCTGGCTCACGTCCTTCTCACTTTGTCCTGTGCAATTTGTTCGTGGACAGGTTTGAGTCACATTTGGGAAAAGTAGCAAATTGAAGTTCAGTCAGGGAATACAGTGACTGAAATAGTTCTAGGTATGACGTTGGTTTGGGCTGGGTTTTTGTTGTTGTAATTCTGTAGAGAGGTTTTGGTGAAATGAAACACCTTTAAGATGTCATTAATCATGACAAAATTACTCTATGGATTAAAAGTCTAATTTTTGGGTTTGGGATGGGTTGGGGTTTTGGTGTTTTTTTAGTTTTAGTATTGGGTACAAGTGAAAATCAATCATAACAATGCAAAGTTCATAAAGTATTGAAAATTGATACAAAACTGCTAATGTACTTCAAAGTTGCAAAAGTAGTTATTTAGAATAGTGCAATCAATGAACAATATACTGTCTATGATTTCATGCATACATTTTGAAGAGGACAGAATATCAAATTACTATTCTTATTTAAATGTCATAATAAAAAGTATTTAAATTGTACATCTTAGCAATTATGTACATTGTCAAAGCTTGTAAGGTAGGCATAGGTATTAATATTGTACATGATATTTTGTAGTAGCTTTTGGGAGTGATTATTGAATTGTCAGCCAAGAATGCTTATGTGCTGTAATTTTGGGGAAATGATAATAATTTCTTTCAGAAAATACTCTCTTCTTAGATTTCACATAGGACATAAACTGTAGAAAATACACTACTGTAATTAAATAGTCAAGAATTATCTCTCTGTTACACACAGAAAAGAAATTTCCCTGAGTAATCCATTCCTGTGTCATCTGGGGCAGTCTCAAAAGTATTGGAAACAATTTGCTTGAGGACTTCTCTCATGAGTACAGAATCCTTCTTACTATCTAAAGTGACATCATAAACTCCTGTTGCATTAAACTTGCCTTAATACATGCCTAAAAGGTTAAAATCTTACAATTTAGATCCAGTTCACTAGATGTGAAATGTAATTGTTAATTTCTTCATGGCTACCTTTGCAAAATGTGTAATCTTGGCTTGTTCCTATGCCCTCCAGCTATTTTAGTTTGTTACAGCTTTATGGTCAAGTCCAACCGAGTTTAATGGTATTGATTTCAGTATCATATTTTTTGTGAAAACCCCTCACAACTGGTAGCTAGTTGTATCACCTAGTTTGTGAGGGTGGAAATGGGGAAATGGGCACGTCAGTCTTAGTGATATCCCATGGCCTGATATTTTTCTAAGTAGATCACATTGCGTGGCCAACACGAGGGAAAGTGCATCACCACTGTCCTTGCTTTTCTATTTATTACAAAGATTTTTGGAAAATCTGACAGCCATCGTACAAGTGCAGGAGGTCACAGCACATGTTTGCATAATGAAAAGCATGAGTCTTCAGGTTTTTCAGGTGGTTCTTTAACATCAGAGAATGTGGGGGGTGTGTGTATGGTTTTACCTTAGCAGTTGTGCATGCGTTTGCCTTTCTCCTGCACTGAGGTCTCGCAGGCAGAGATGCTTCTCAGAATTGATGTTGGAATCCAAGGCACAGAAAATCCTCAAAGCCTTGGGTCTGCTTACTCTGAGTATGAAATATGCACTGCATTTGACCTAAAGTCTTGATATAGAAGTTATGGAATAAAATAAAAAGTTCAGGGTGTGGTCATACAGAGTAAAGTAATGGATTTCTATGGGACAGTACCTAATTGGATGAAAAATGCTGCAGTGCGACATCTCCGAAATGCAGGTATGATTAACTATTGGTGTGAAAGTATAAACATCTGTACGTTGCAATTATCTGTTGGTCAATTAACTTTTAAGAAGCCTTGTAACTTGCTATCTAGGGCTCACTTTTCAGATTATGTTCGACTTCTGCAAGCCTCTGTGAGGGAGTTGGCAAAACTCCTGAGAGATTGTAGCAATAAATCTCACTTGAAGCATATCTAAGTGAAGGCGTCTCATTCCCAATATAATCCTGAGAAGTTACCTCTCAAAAGTGACAAATTCTCTTTGTATTTGATTTCTGCAACGAGAGATGATCTAAAAGGGTCTAAAATTGTATTGTAGAAAAGCCAATTATTTGTCATGCAGTAAGTACTAGGTTGACTGCTGTTCAGTCATTGTTTAATGCAATATTTGGTTAACCCCACAACATTGACTCAGAGTTACAGAATCATTAAGGTTAGAAAAGATGTTCAAGATCACTGAGTTCAACCTCCGATGGAGCACCACCATGTCAAATAAACCATAGCACTAAGTGCCATGTCCAGTCATTTCTTGAACTTCTCTAGGAATGGTGACTCTATCACCTGCCTAGGCAGCCCATTCCAGTGTCTCAGCATTACTCCAGTGAAGAAATTCTTCCTCATATCCATCCTGGACCTCCCTGGGTCCATTTCTTCTCATCCTGCTGCCTGGGAGAACAGGCCGACCCTCACCTGGCTACACCCTCCTCCTTTCAGGCAGTTGTAGAGAGCAATAAAGTGGCCCCTTGAGCCTCCTTTTCTCCAGGCTAAACACCTCAGCCGCTCCTCACAGGATTTGTGCTCCAGACCCTTCCCCAGCCCCACAGCCCTTCTCTGGACATGCTCCAATGTCCTTCCTGAATTGAGGGCCCCAGAATTGGACACAGGACTTGAAGTGTGGCCTCACCAGTACAGAGTGAGCTGACTCCTCTCCCTGCTTGTCCTGCAACTCTGTTACAGCGGTGTTCAGACATGGTCAGGTGCTTCTGGCTTTGCTCCAAGGAAGCCCCAAGGTTCACGTGAAAAATTCATTGTATGTTGTTATTGCATCAAAATCTAGTGTTCTAATGTAACAGTTTTACTGCAATAAATTATATTTTATGATAAATGTTGCTTACCACTCTAGGGAGTGTAGTGTGGCTTTGTTCATCGTGTGGTCAATAACCATCAGCAGGCTCGTGGAAACGCCTTAATTGACAGACAGTGCAAACGTGGTCATCCAATGGATGAAAAATAAAAGGAATGGAAGCAAACCTCACTCTAAAATATGCTGAATTATTTTTTTATAAAACATTTCTGAGAAACACTCCATATGCTTTACAGTTTAGGTATAATGGACATCATTTGTGGATATAAGTTTGCCTGTGTTTATCCAAATTCTTCACTTCTTACTTAAAAAAATATGCAGTTGAGGTGCCAAGAAGAAATAATCTCACATACACTGAACTCCTCATTCTCTTGAATGGAAAATATGTTAAATTAATACAAGTTCTACCTCCTCTTTTAGAAATAAATTTTTAATATTGTGAACATGTTCCTGACATACTAACTCATGTCAAAATTTTTCTTAAAAATAAATTCTCTATTAATTTTCGATAAGGTCTGCATGTGACTGGGAGAAGGTCCAGCAGCACTTTTATAAGTATCATATCAAATATTTTGAGTACACCTACATGGCCTACAGAGTGAGATGGGTTTTTAGAGCAATTGTTGGCCAATGCACTCAAATCAGCAAATCATCCATAATCAATTATTGTAAGTCTGACACCTAATTTTTCCTCTTTTTCTCCTTTTTAAAATGTAATTTGTTTTAATTTTATTAAAATCTCTCAGAAAGAAAAAAATAACTGCTTTTAATGCTAGATGCATACTGCCGGTCCAAAGTTAGCTAAGACAATGTTGAGATTTCTTTACAATTTCTGTATCAGCAAACGCATGTTGAAACTCTTTCCCTAAAAAAAATGTAGTTTCAGTGTGATTTTACTTACAATCATCAAAGAGTGATTCAGAGAAGTAATAAATGAGACTATTTCATTTTCCTTCCTATTGTAGCAGAATGTAGGATGATTCTTTTGTAAATGAGCGTAATTTGTGTTGTGTTTAGAATATCTTCAATGTACGCGCTTACTGCTAAATGCCACGTTAAACTACTTCTGAGAATGCTTTCTCATTTTCCAGTGAAGGACAAAGTACAGTCTCAAGAGTTTTTCCTTACAGGTAAGAGAACTGATTTTATACATAATAGCATTGATTTTGATTTACAATAGGAATGGTAGAGAATGAAATTTTGTGACCACTTTATTTCCTTTTGGTGTATATTTACATACTCTAACTAATTCTTCTTCACAGCAGTCTTGCAATATAAAGGAATAACAGAATTTTTTTAAGCCCTTACTCCCTCCTTTCCTCCCTCCCTCCCTCTTCCTGGGCTGAGATTGAAACTTCTAAAAATATATTGACTTCATAGAAGGGAACAGTTTTGTTTAAGGGTAATGCATGCAAGCCTCAATTAGTTTAGTCAAGCTAGATAGTGTAAAAACACTTACAAGCAGCAGGAGATTACTGAGAATAACAGCTCTGAAGCCTTCAGATCCTGCAATACTCAGTCCTGGTACCGTAGCTTAAAGTGCTCTATCACATTATGCAGATATTAACATGGATGGCTGAAAAGAATCAAGCACTTGTTTGTTCCTCCATCCTGTTAGTGATGGACTCACATCTTTAATTAAGATAATGGCAAAATACATGTGGAGCCATAGGTTGAAGTCTCATCTTTCTTTTAAAATCTGGGAAGCAAATAGAGGGAATCCTGAAATACGCTTGTTGTCTCAGTATCTGCAGCTTCTCATACAGTTTTCATCTTTCAGTGATATTTTTATGGAGTTGTTGATGACTCCCATTCTGAGTATATCTTATTAAGATAAAATTTCTGTGATGTGGTTAATAGGAGAGGACAGTTGTTGATCTGGAGAAGGTTTACAGGGCTGCTAAGAAGGAACTCTACTGTGTGCCAGTTAATGTAGGTAAAGAAGAGTTATGATAGCTCTGAAAATATGCTACCACTGCATACATCTCAGCTAGTTTTGTTGATATTTAGTTTAGTATTAGTTTAGTGATCAGGAAACAGATTTGACCTTTTTTATTCTTTAATGTACAAAATACTATGTTGGCAGGTTTTTTTTGCTTTGAAGGGGAGGCATAGATCTTGCTTGCCAACTCTCAAGTGTAATGAAATAGAATTGCAACCATTATGTGAATTAAAGGTGGTAGCTGAGAGAATTGGAAAACAGTATTAAAAATAATACAGTTTTTTAGCCTTTATTCTGAAACTGGAGAATGTATCACTCTGGCTTTCCAAAAATGTGACTTGTACTTTTTTAACCTTTCTTCTTGCCATGCCTTGGCACCAAGAGGCTGATCTCAAAAGACTAGGATATAAATGTGATTCCTTTGAATTTATTTCATACAAGGAAGCACAGAAGAAACAAGTAACTGCCACCTCATTTGTTGTAGCTCAGAAATTTAAATGTACACATCTGTGAGATCTGTAGCTTTAATTAATGAAACATGCATCTTCATATCCTTTAGGTTTAGTTTATTCAGCAAACATAACATTTAAATGTGTACTTTCATTCAGAAGGTTAAATGCAAACTCACTTCAATTATAGTAGGTAGCTTTTTCTCTTTGTATAAAGGACTAAAGATGCATTCACTCTGTGAATAATCAATTTTTTGTGTACAGAAAACAAGGTTTTCAAATCTAGCAGGCATGGCTGTGTATTTTCTGAGTCAGATCTGGTGGCTCATAGGCATGTAATTAAGGCAAAATCAGGAGTAGGTCTGTATCACTCCATGCTGGCTATACATACTGCTCTGCTTCTACTTGGCAGAAATACAATGCAGTTATGCTAGGCAAAAGTATTCATACAGAAATCTTTCTCCAAGAAACTGTAGTCAGCTGGGCTGCAGTTTCCAAGACAACGCCACTATCCCCCTGAGACTATCTCTGGGTTTTTTTCTTCTGAGTTACTTGGTGTATCTCCTAAGGTCAGTGAATTAAGCTATCAGGTGAAAGCTGGTACAGTTCTGTTAGACACCTTTTTAATAATGAAACTAAACCATTTCAACAGCCTAAGTCTAAAGTAAAACATCCTTTGATTCATTATTACCTATGCATTTTATGTATTTTGCTAGAAAACTTTAGATAAACTAGCTGTCATTTTTATTCAGTTGACTACAAAGGTGTGTTATGTAATGGCGTTCTTATTTTTAGAAGCATTCATATATCTGAAATACAATAATTCACATGTCAGGCTTCTACAATTTCTGAAGTGTTTTCTGGGAAAAACCAAGATTGAAGAGCATTTTTAGAATAGAATCAAGAAGAGACTACAGTTTTGGATCAGCTGTGTGTGGGACTTCCTAACCCTTCCCCCACCTTGTCTTCACAAACCCATTTCCATTAATACTCACATGGATGCAAATTAAATTCAGCTACATGTGAGAATATGTCCTGATCCGTCTTATTTTGAAGTCATATATCTTACTGTGTATGGGTTTGCTTATGTTTATCTGAGTGTTAGAGCTGTCACACGGCATAGTAATATAGTAAATATGAAGGATATTGTAAACCTGCAGTAGGTGTGAGAGGTTTCCAGAGTGACAGATTCCATGTTGTACTGAACCTGTGTAACGAATATAAAACACAGCCACTGCTACTTAATCTGAAAAACTTTGACACAATACAAACAATGCTGCAAATGTCTGCTTAAAATACTGAACAATACTTATCACCACTCCTTAGCAACACTGTCATTCTTTACCAAAGACAAGTGTTTAAACCAAAAAATTATGGAATTATGTTATTCTTACTTAGACTTACTGATCTGACATACTTACTGTCACTTTATTCAGTTAATGCAGTGGTTCTTCATTGCAAAACTTCTTATGAAACACCTTCCTGTTCCTGAGTGTGCAGGCTTGTGAGCCTGCCAGGGGACCTCCAGAGGCTACATCCTGGAGAAATGACCCTGAGGCTTTGACCCCTCCTATGGACTCCTGTAGGCCTTGATCATAAAATGACAGTTGTCCCAGTTCCATTCCCCCTGTCACTCTACCCGGGTTCCACACCCCTGCTATCCATATATATTCAGTCTCTAGCAAGTTCTTTGTGTTCTGTACCCCTGTTGGCTGCTGGCCCGTTGGCCATCACACCCCCAGTTTATTACATAAGGCCAGTTTCTGGCAAGTTCTCTGTTTTGCACATCCCCGTAGGTTTGTACCCCTGTTTGTCTACCCCACTTGTTTCCCTGTTGGTCTCTGTCGCTGCTTTCCCACCTGCCCTTCCCATTGATTGGTTGTTACCATTTGCTCCGCCCCCTCTGTATCCATATAAAACCCTGGACTCTCCACTCATCCCTGGTTCTTTTGTCCCTGGACCCCTTCAGTGTATAGGCGCAATAAGCTGCCGCTGGATCTCCACACAAAAGACCCTTCCTGCCTCCGTCACTTATAGAGCTATCTGTGGTGTGTGAGTGTGGTGCGTGCTGTACGCCTGACCTGAGCGCTCTCCACTTGGAGATGCTTCAGGAAGGTCGTGGCATTCCACCATCCGTCTGCACCGCGACACGAGTGCTCATAAAATGTGCTAGGAATATGTGAGTGGTGGTAAAGTGTAGTGGCGGAGGCCTTCTCTTTTGTTTCATCATTAATTGAGATGACATCTCAGTTGTTTTGACTTCGCTTCTCAGGTACAGCTGACAAAGCCCCACTTCATATTTAATTATCTGACTCATAGAAAAAAACCCTTAACATTCATTGCAGAAAGGAGAGATTAGAAGTTTCTCAAGTCCAGGACAAACAGAGATAGATGGATTTTTGATGTGTAGTATTTCCTGCATCTTTTGTGTTAAATTGCAGCAATACACTGCCATTTCTAAATGCAAAAAAGAAGGAAACAGGTAGTTGTGTTCTGCTGGAACAGCAGTTCTTATTGCAGTGGTAGAAAACTGATTTATGTTAGAACTTAACCTCATTTTTCAAACCTTTTAGGACTAGAACTTAACCATGTTACGAGGTTGTGGTTTCAGAGTAACTCCTCCCTGCTTACTTTGAGCAGCAGTCGCTCAAGTCTTCTGTGTGACAGGGAAGGTACTAAACTACATTTTAATGTAGTCTGAAGAAAAAAGGGATTAGACATGAAAAGGCTTTTATGATTAAAAGCACTTGAACTTCACATATTTTGTTTTAATGTCCTGAGTTCGGCTGTAGCTGCAGGAAAATGAAGGCAGGAACGACAAACAGGATGAGCACCGGAGCGTGTCCTGGCGACAGCAGGGGGCGCGGCGACACCTTATCCTGGGGCTTTAGGGACGGGAGCCACCTGGGGTTGCCGCGGGGAGCCGGGGATGGATTGGGTGAGTGGGTGGATGGATGGATGGATGGATGGATGGATGGATGGATGGATGGATGGATGGATGGATGGATGGATGGAGTCCCTCTCTGTGGCTGTGCCAGGAAAATGCTGTGGTTAAAACACACTCCTCTTAATGAGTCATGCTGTCTAGAGTACTGGATTTTTAAGATGAAATGATGTCTGAATCCTAATCCTAGAACCAAAACAAAATAAACAATAGTTTGCATACTGCCCAGACCCTGTCCTGTATTAAAAAAAAAAATTACTGGACATTTCTTTGCACCAAATAGCTTTGCTTGTAGGCTTGTTTTCTAATGGATGAAGCACTGATGAAGGTGATATTTGAAGTCCTCAAGTGTTTAGGGACTGTATGTTTGTGGGGGAATACTTAGTTAACAGTGATGAATCCCATATTGAGTGTACCTGAGTCTGCCCCTGTTCCCTGATGATCTCCACTTGAAGTAACAATGGAATTCAGTGTGTATTATTGTGCTGAGTCATTAGAAAGGATTAGCACAATATGTGATAAAAAGCCACACGTGGTTGTGGAGGGCTGGCCCAGAAACAATAAGCTCACAGCAGCCACTCTAGTGTGAAAAGGCAATAAAAGTGCAACAAATGGCAAAGAGGTGGGTAATATCATGTATTTTAGGGCTGTTGTGGTACTGCTGCATGGTCTAGGAGCCTTCCAGTGGAAAATTTATTTTGCAGCATTGCAGGAAGTGATGTTACCATTGCTACTGCTAAAATAAACTCCCTGTGTTTTCTTGAGTACTGAAACATTTATTTTTGAACTCACAGACTGACAACTAGCTGTTCAGTGGTAAAGACTCACAGATTGATTGAAGCTGGATGAGACCTCTGTAGGCCATCTGATCGAACCCCTGCTCAGTCAGGGCCACCCAGAGTTAGGTGCCCAGGACCATGTCCAGATGACTTCTCAATATCTCCAGGGATGGAGTCTCCAGAGCCTGCCTGGGCAACCTGTGCCCATGCTGAATCACCCTCCCAGTGAAAAAGTGTTTCCTGCTGTTTGCGGGGAATTGTCTGTGTTTCAGTGTGTGCCCATTGCCTCTGGCTCTATCACTGGGCTTGTCTGGAAAGAGTCTGGCTCCCTTTTCTGTGTGCACTCCCCTCAGGTACTTGCACACCTTAATAAGATCCCTCCCGAGTCTTCTTGGAGCTCCAGGCTGAACAGCCCCAGCTCTCTCAGCCTCTCCTCAAAGGAGAGGTGCTCCAATCCCTTCATCATCTCTGCAGCCTTTGCTAGACTCTCTCCAGTATTTCCATGTCTCTTGTGTGCCGAGGAGCCCAGAACCAGACCAGCACCCGGGTCTGGTGTCACCAGTGCTGAGTAAAGGGGCAGAATCTCTTCTGTCCCCCATGCCAGCAGAGCTGCTCCTCATGCAGCCTGGGATGCTGCTGGTGGGGTTTTTTGCCACAAGGGCAGACTGCTGGCACATGGTCAGCTTGGTGTCTGCTAGGACCCCCAAGTGCTTTTTGTGAAGCTGCTTCCCAGCTGGGCAGCCTCTGGTACCTGAGGCTGTTCACTTAAGCAGGACTGTGCCCTTCTGGTTGAACTTCATGAGGCTTCTGTCAGACTATTGCTCATTCTTTGTGAAGAAGTGTAGATTTTTTCAGAAAAGGTGATAGAATTTTAAAAATTAATTCTAGAGGTAAATGTTACAGTATTTTCCATAAAAAATCCACCAGATTTTGTATCACTGTGCCAGAAGATAACCGTGAGAGTTTTCTTCTGCTTCCTTGCAGACTTGAATCATCACTTATCAAGCTCATCTATCTCAGCCCATTATCATTACGTAATATAAGGATATTGTACTTAAGAGTACTAGGAGTCCACACTAATGCAATGAGGATTTCATGTGTTATTTCTGGTATCATAATGAGCATTTATCTCTTTGTGTGATACAGAACTCCGAACTGGACCTCTGAAATAATAATTTGTAGCATGATGAACTGGAACAGCCCCTTCAATCTGATGTTTGAAGGACTTAATTTTTAGGATTTTCCCCTGGTCAGTTTAATCCAGGCCTTTAATCCCTGACCTAAAGCCATGCTGATGGAGGGGACCTGATAGGGAAGAGAATGCATATGGCCTGAAAATACATATAACACTGTATGATACAAATATTTTTAAAATTTAAGATGTTATCTTTCAAAAAAAAGTTTTCTCTATATATAGCGGTTGAGAGGAGGGACTGTTGAAAAACAAGTATTTAAATAATAAATGAGATAATGCATGCTGAAAATGGTACTGCTTAACTTGCTTTGCAGATTCTTATACCATTTTTTGGCTGTGGAAAGCAAGAGGAGCAATATTTTGTGACAGATTTGTATTATTAAGTCTTCAGCAACAACATACCCTGAATGGAGGAAATATTGTGAACCTCTAAAAAATTTCTGTAAAAGTGTTTTCTATCATTAATTGTTTACTATTTAAACATTTCTTCATACCAGATGGAATGCAGTTAGTGTCTGGAATTTCAAACTAATAGTGATTGATTTTCAGGAAACTGACAGAATGTCTTTTACACTCTGTAGCTGTTTTCTCAGGCTGTCATCCTGATAACTTTGAAATATTCATGATTTTACTTTTTATTATTTCAGGTAAAGAACATTATAGATCTGCATGGTGTAATGTATTCATAGCAGAGGAAGAAGTTTGGGAAGATTGTAACCAACTTCAACACAGTGTAGTTCAGAACTGCTTTTTATTCTGCTCTTGATTGTCAGTATGTCAAATTTGCCTTCCAGGATTGCAGATAAAGCAGTAAAAGGATGTTGACTTCCAAACTGATTCCCCCAGATACTTATTCTAGAACAGCATAGGTGGAATGTAGAAAGGCTGTTTAAATGAAAACTCAGATGCCAGAGGACACC
The DNA here is from genome assembly GCA_013390045.1 of Picathartes gymnocephalus. Lineage (NCBI taxonomy): Eukaryota > Metazoa > Chordata > Aves > Passeriformes > Picathartidae > Picathartes > Picathartes gymnocephalus. The sequence continues at coordinate 27,996 of WEKY01032795.1, forward strand.
GTGTAACTTGCAGGGGGAGGGCCTGTGTGTGTATTTCACTCCTTTTTCTGTTTTCTACTCCTTTGATCTTTAGCTGCAAATATAGCTGAGGATAGCCATCAGATGCTCTGGTGCAACTCTTCACAGAGATGACTTAGTACCTCATATTGCATTTTAGAAATAAAGGTGTGATTTATTTTTTCTTTGTCCTCCTGTTTTGTAATTTTTCAGTAGGCGAATGTTGGAGGACAGTTTTCAGTCATTTCTGGAAATGCACTTAAAATACAGGACTTAAAAAAAGGCTGGCAGGGTTGAAAACATGCAAACTGCTGCATACTCTTGGATAAAGCAGTTCACTCTGGTAAAACAGGTGGTGGTAAATATGTGTTAGTGCCACCTGAAGCAAAGAGTTTGACTCTAATTAAGAATAAGAACTTGTTCTCAGTGATATTCCAGAGTCATTTTTCCTCTAACTACACCCATTTCTCTGACCCCTGTAAGGGGTCCACAGCTGTCCACATTTTGTGATTTTCAGCCTTTCTTGTAAATCTGTTTTCAGAATTTCAAGGGTAGGAGCTGAACTGAGGAGTTAAGTTCATACCACAGTTAAACACCAAATCAGTTTAAGATTCCTTTGACATTTGTATTACATTTAGACCACCAAGTTAAATTTGAGGGATGTATATCTGATGTGAGTATTGACAGCTACGTCTTAAAACTATTCTGACATATTGACAGAGTGTCTTCAAATGCCTTACAAGTAATTTCACTGAAGCCAACAGAGATAAAATGGTTCTTATTAAATGAGAGTCTGCAGACATAGCAGTTGTTCTTATTTGACTGTTGACAAAATTTCTTGTTCTTGTTAATTTGAAGGCGGTCAAACTTGAATGTCATGATCATTAGAAAACTTCAGAAAACTGTAGAAAACAAAACCAGTTGCTATTACCTAGATGCACCCTTGCCTAAATGGACACCCCTGAGTCTGGTGTATGCACTACCCCATCCAGCTGCAAAGGCAAGCAAGAACATGTCTTGTAATGTTTCTCCAGCTCCAGGCAGCCACAATTCTTGGCTTCTTAGGAAAGAATTTTCAAAATGCATTTTTCTGAAATTATGTAGTCTTGGTTTTGCTTCTTTTATTTTTCCAGTGTTTGGTTTGTTGGTTTTTTTTTTCTTTATAGCTGTAGTCAGTATAACATCATAAAACCAGATGTGTTACCAAAGCCAGATAATTTTGCCTTTTTTTTTTCACTGTCTCATCTCAGAACTAAATGGAGAGTGCTGAGTCGAGGCAGATAAACAGTGAAACAATTCTCATCTGGTCCCTAGCAAATGGAATCTTCTCAGGAATTTTTGGAAGGTATTTTCTCAGTGTTTTTAGTGGTTTGAATATGCAGATGGCTTAAACTTAATGCTGTGTAATTAAAATAACTATAGCCCCCATTGCTGAAACTGCCCACTCTGAGTTACAATTTGTAGGTTTTATTTTGGAACACTGGCTAAAGCACTGACCACTCTACAAATTGTAGGTTTTATTGGGGGATTTTCATATAAAAAAATTATTGTGGTATTCATTATTTGGTTTCTTTCAGTGCAATTGAAACCTCAAAGAAGATAAATTATTCTGCCATTAATAATAAGGTAGAAACTATTTCTTTATATATGTATGAAGACGTGAAAGCACTCCAAATATTCTTTTCTTCTTTATGTTTTCATTGCAGTACTTTGTATATGAAGCCACCATATAGCAATGCACTCATATGAAACCTTGAGACCTCTATATATGATTGTGTCAAATCACTGGGGCTGTTCCAAACATGGCTTAAGTTTCTACAAAAACAGTATAACATTTTAAATAGAACATTTTTAATTGTTCCTCCCCCTAGATATTGTCTCTCCAGTTACCATCAAATACTCCATGTATTAAATATTTGCTTCCATTGTGTATGAACCTAGAAAAATGCAGAGTAACATTTAATTTTAAACATCTTATTAGTATCAATTTGTTTGGGATTTCTTATAGTTGAATTAGTCACAGTGGTAGTCATATTTAGTAAATCTGTGTATGGCATATGTCTTTCACGTGGTATTTTCTGTGTGTTAGATCTAGCCCAGTTATTAAATTTTAATTTGTTACTGGGAAGAAAAACCCAACAATGCACACAATAATATATGGAACACCTTTTACTTCATCCTTATTTTCTTGCATACTTCTTTTGCAGTTTTTGTGAATGAGGAGAACTAATAGTGTTTGAACTATCCATTAATTTTCATAAGGTGTGTAAATAGCTTCTGTTGACAAATTCATGGAGTCCAAACAAAACATTTAGAAAAAGTTTGCAACTATTGCTTTATAATACCCAGTTGTAGACAACAATAAGTTTAGGTAAGCCAACATGGAGAAATATTGAAGTGTTGTATACCTCCAGGTGCTTCTTAAGAAAAAATTACCATCTTAGGGAACGAAGGAATTTTAACTGTCACATAGTTGCTAAGGCATACCTGGAAAATAAACGCATACTGCAAACAGTAAATTATTTCGTTTCTGAATCCTGTTCTGGTCAACAACACTGCTCTAAGGGTAGGTTACTATTGCCATGAAAATAAATGTATTTGTTATTATCATAGAGCACATTTTTCTAGAGTTTAACTGTGTACCAACCAGTCCTGTCCTCTGTAATTTGACAAACAAAGCACAAAATTATGATGATGATAGTTTGATTTTAAAAGTTTTTATCCAACCTAAATAATTCTGTGATTCTAAAATGAAAGGGCAACTGACAGCTGAAGTAGCTTCCTAAAATCATATGTCTTGGGATAGAGCAACCTCCCAGTGATGAGTGGAGAACGCGAAGCTGGCAACAGGGTCTCTTAGAGTGTAAGAGAGACCCATGCATGCACTGTTCAAATCCATGCTTTCTACTCTTATCTACTTTTCCAGAACTCGAAGTCTGTCACTGACATCAAAAATTTGTAGAATGAGGGTTGCTAGATCTCTGTGTCAGGCAGCAGATTCCATGTGAGTCTGATGGACAAAACCAAGGGCACAGCAGGACATTCATACATTATGCATGGAGCATAAGAACATTACTTGCTGAAAAGTGTATATTCCTAAGGAGCAGACAGCGCCATTTTTGCAGTTGTTTGTGGCAGTACAACTAAAATTTAAGGCTTTTTTAGTGTGCTGCAATACATGCTGTTCTGTTCTAGCTTGGGTATATAAAAGCACAAGGTGATAACCACATTAAGCTTCCCACAGTCTAAAAAAACCCCTGCAGCAACACAGCTAGAGAGCCGAGCTGGGAGCACTGCTGAACTCATGACTGAAGTAGATATGCTAACACTGCTAGGCCGCAAGCCTTGGGCCTAGTCTTGGCAAGAGGAAGCGGGATTTTGGAAAGAATGCTTAGCTTGCAATAATTTACATATTTGTGTTAGGCTGTGCATAGCTAAGACTGGGAACTATAGATAAGTGATAGTTGCTTAAGCTCACACTAAAAGGTGTATAAGATGAGACTGACCAATTAATAAATGGACTTCTTGCACCCATGCATCGAGTCCCCGTCTCTTTGTGCCATCACCTTCAATTGGTGCCCACAGTGTGAGGACAGTTTGCTCTGCTCTAGCTGAGCGTGACCCGAGGTGACACCCCACGGAATTCCAGAANCCCCACGGAATTCCAGAAGGATGCTGCGGGGCAGCGGGAAGCTGGCCAGCAAATCCACCCTCCTGGGAAAGGAGGTGAGCTGTGGGGAACTATGGGGCAGGAAATTTCTGCACAAGAAAGAGACTTTTTGCACTTATGATAAAGCCGCTAGAAAAGCATAGCAAATTTTTGTCATCCCACGACTTAAGAATCATTTGGACAGTTACAAAGATGCCTAATATTACTTAGCCATGGAGGGAGATAAAACAGCAGTGAATTTGCTTCCTTTATGGAAAAAATTTTTGAGGCTCTTAAAGCTCAGGAAATATTTAATGCTGCTAGAGATAAAAAGGATGCTGCTTGCCCCACTGCTGTGGAGGCTCACAGCTCTCAAAGCTCTTTACAATCTGATGAGACTGTCTCTTGCCCAGTGCAGCTGGTTCAAACTATGCAGCCTCCTGCGGCTTCAGCACCCTTGGCCGCCACCCCTCTTCTAACACCGAGGGAGAGGGGCTCCTCTTGATATGTAAGGGCACTTGCCACCGGCAATTACCCAGATGACAGTGAGAATGAGGAAAAGGATCCCTTTGATCACGGAGGAACTGAACCAGAGAAAGAACTAGATTTATACCCTCCTGATCCCCATGAAAACTGGGTTCTTTTAAAATAACAAGCATTAAGGGAGGGGGAATTGGACATAGCCAAAAAATTTGTTGCACCTGTGATTTATTCAGGGACATGAGAGCGAATTGCCCAGTGGGAATCACTGTCCTATTCCACTATTAAAGATCTCTGAAAGACACTGACTGATCAGGGTATAAACTCTCCATATTTTACAAGCTTGCTATCTTCTGTGTTTGCTGCACACATACTTACTCCAAGGCGCTGTGCTCCGAAACAAATAGCTCATCTGCAGCAGAAACAAATAGCTCATCTGCAGCAGCAGNAGCGAATCTGCAGCAGCAGCCTCTGCAGATGTTAACTCCACAGGTCCCACTGCAGCAGTTGCCAGCTCCATGGATCCCACCCCAGCAGACGCCTCACGGAGGGTCGCCTCAGATCTGCGCCCAGCCACTGCAGGCAGCGCCAGAGTGGACTTGGCAACCTCTGACACAGTAACGTTACTTGACTCTTCTATTCATTTATTCCCTACAGGAATTTTCGGACCTCCAGGTCCCCAGAAAAGTGGCCTAGATTTAGGGAGATCTACCAGCATTTTAGGACTATTTGTTCTCCCTGGGATCATAGACTCAGACTCTAAAGATGAAATTAAAATCATGGTTTGGACCCCTTTTCCACCTTGTATTATCCCCCGGGGGAGACATATCACACAATTAGTTCCCCTTTCACATGATTTGCCACCCCCTGCAGAAAAATACCAACCAAGGGTGGGAGGATTTGGCTCTACGGGGACCCCACAAATATTATGGGTACAGCCAATTTCTAACAAATGCCCGACTTGCACACGTACCCTGTCCTTTCAGGAACACCAGATAATACTCACAGATATCCTCGATACTGGAGCTGATGTGACTGTCATCTCTCAGGCTAAATGACCTCCTTCCTGAGCCCTCACAGAGGTACCCCGAGCCCTGACAGGGACGGGGGCAACCAGTTGCAGTTATCAAAGTTGCCACCTAGTTCAGGTGGTGGGGCCAGAAGGACACACAGCTTCTGAAAGCCATTTGTTTTACCAGTGCCCATGGTACTGTGGGGACAAGATGTACTCTCACAATTGGGTTTTAAAATTCAGTCGAATTTTTAATAGGGGCCATTGCAGCGCGTGACACTCTGAAATTGACCTGGAAAACTGATAAACATATCTGGGTGGACCAATGGCCCCTGCCTTTACCTAAATTGCACGCACTCACTGAACTTGTCTTGGAACAACTCCGCAAGGGACATATAGTACCTTCTACCAGTCCCTGGAACTCCCCGATCTTAGTAATAAAAAAAATTGACTGGCAAGTGGCGTTTGCTCCAAGACCTCTGCCAAATTAATGCTGTGATGGAAGAAATGGGGCCTCTCCAGCCAGGCCTCCCATCTCCTACCATGATCCCCTGAGACTGGCATTGATTTAAAATATAGCTTTTTTGATATTCCACTGCATCCTGACGATGCTCCTAAATTTGCTTTTTCTGTCCCAAGCACAAACATGCAAGCACTCCTACAAAGGTATCACTGGATTGTTTTGCCGCAAGGGATGTGCAACAGTCCTACGACTTGTCAGTGGTTTGTTGCAAGGGTCCTTAGCCCAGTTTGCCAGAAAATGACTGATGTCCTTTTGTACCGCTACACAGATGATATCCTTGTAGCAGCACAAAAAGAGGAGGTGATGGAGGAAGCCTGAGGAGGCTGGGGTACCTGACCCCACAGTGGAACCCTGGGGGGTTGCCACCTAAACGATATTATAGCCCATTGATTCATTCCTGCCAGGGTGAGAGCCACAGCCTCATCTCTGCATTCTCCCTATATGGGTCTGTTTGGAGTTCTGTTATCCCATTGGTGTTTGGCTTGTTG
>WEKY01032796.1:18744-29725 GCA_013390045.1 Picathartes gymnocephalus
ATTCTATCTAATATAATAGAAATATATTCTATTTAAATATAATAAATAACCATAGAATATAAAAAAATAACAAAATAGAATATAGAAATAGAATATAAAATTCTATAATAAAATAATGTATATATAAAATAGAATAATAAAATAGAATCTAAAAAATAATATAACAAAACACGCAGGTAGGTTTTACGTCTTTAACGACGGCTGTTGTACCCACGTCTCCGTTAAGCTATGACGGGTGCAGAAGAATTCCCATAGAATCGTGTTTGCAGCTGATGGGATCATTAACGGATACATTGGTATATCCATTAACGGATATCGAGGATGCTGTTAGCTAGCTGTTGGAGAAGAAGGAGGCTGCTGCACTCCCCTTTTGGCCGCTTCTGCTCGGGACGCTGAACGCTTCGGCACAATGGCACAGACCGTCCTTTCTCACCCGCGCGAGGCCGGCGGGAATTGCAATAAATAACTTTACGACCGGCGGGGGCTCCCCCATCTCCCCGAAAGACCCGCTAGAACCTCTCTGCCCGTTCCAGGGGGATTTCCCGCTGAAGGCCGAGCGGGTGATCCAGGCGGTCATGGCCATCTGCAACGCCCTGGCGGCCGTGGAATCCCAGGAAATCACGGCCGCCCTCAACCAGATGCCGCCCTGCCCGTCCCGCATGCAGCCCAAAATCCAGAAGGTGAGCCAGGGGCACCTGCAGGGCTCGACGGGGGCGGAACTCAGCCAGGAGCTGGGAATGGGGGGAAAAAAATCGTCACATCTGGCTCTCGTCCCTCCTTTCCACCACGTGGGATAATCCCTGAATAGCTGGGAGCTGCCTGGGTCTGGCGGCTCGGGGTGGTTACGTAAAATCCGCCTTGGCAGAGCTGCCTTGGAGCTCACGGGGCTCTGTGGTTTCTCTTTTTGTTGTGGTTTTTCTTTTTATTTTTTTTGGTGGTTTTTCTTTTTTTTGTGGTTTTTTTTTTTTTTTTTTTTTTGGTGCTTTCTCGGGGTTTTTCGTGCTTTCTCTTCTTTTTTCTTTCTTTTTTTCCTTTTTTCTTTTTCTCTTTGCTGCTGTTGTTGTTGCATTTTAATTTTTTTTTTTTTCCCCTTTCCCTCCACAGGATCCAAATGTTCTGGCCAAGAGGGAAAATCGAGGTATTTTCTCTTCTCCTCCTGCTCCCCTTTCTGGGCTCAAGTTCGTGGTGCTTTTCATGTTCAAACACCTCCTCCCCCTTCAGTTCTCAAGGCCAAAAATGGGTTGGAAACCGGTCTGGTTAATTAAAAAAAAGGGAATTTGGCGGGGGTTGTTGCTCCCTGTGAACTCCAAATGAGAAGTTTGGAATTCCCTCTGTCATTAATTCATCCCTGGGTGGGGGGAAGCAGTGCAGGGGTTCTAAATCCAGATTTGAGGGATGGATCCCTGAGGAACTGATGGATCCCTGAGGGATTGATGGATCCCCGAGGGATTGATGGATCCCTGAGGGATTAATGGATCCCCAAGGGATTGATGGATCCCTGTCCATGTTTCTTTGAGGAACTGATGGATCCTTGAGGGATTGATGGCTTCCTGTCGGTGCTTCCCTGAGAGATGGATGGATCCCTGAGGGATCAATGGCTCCCTGGGGGATTGATGGATCCCCAAGGGATTGATGTATCCCTGTCCGTGTTTCCCTGAGGGATCCAGGACTCCCTGTCCACGTTTCCCTGAGGGATCCAGGACTCCCTGTCCGTGTTTCCCTGAGGGATCCACGGCTCCATGTCCATGTTTCCCTGAGGGATCCAGAACTCCATGTCCACATTTCCCTGAGGGATCCAGAACTCCATGTCCACGTTTCCCTGAGGGATCCACGGCTCCATGTCCACATTTCCCTGAGGGATCCAGGACTCCATGTCCATGTTTCCATGAGGGATCCAGGACTCGATGTCCACATTTCCCTGAGGGATCCAGGACTCCCTGTCCGTGTTTCCCTGAGGGATCCAGGACTCCATGTCCACGTTTCCCTGAGGGATCCATGACTCCGCGCCGGTGTTTCCCGCAGAGCGGATCGTGGAGAGCCTCACGGCCGCCATCCTCAGCCTGGTGGAGCTCTACTGCAGCACCTTCAACGCCGATTTCCAGACGGCGCCGGCCGGGAGCCGCCAGCTGGGCGTGGCCCAGGAGGCCCGGCTGCTCTCCTGTCCCCTGTCCTTCACCGTCTACGCCACCCACCGCATCCCCATCACCTGGGCCGCCAGGTAAGGGCCTCACCTGGCCACCCTTCCGGGTCTTCTTTCTATCCCAGGTGTTCTCAGGAATAATAGGGAGCCACCCTGAGTGTTCCGGGTTGGGCTCGCAGGGGAGGGAAAATCGGAATATTCCGGGTTAAGGGGTGTGAGGGATGCTGAGGGTGTGGGAGGGAGTGGTTGTGAATTGTGGGTTATCCTGAGAGGGAAGGAAGCATCGATTCCAGCTCCTGGGAGTCCTCAAAATCCCAGCATGTGACTGGGAATGCTGGGATACCCCAAAATACCAGTGCGTGCCTGGGGCACCCCGAAATACCAGAACATTCCTGGTCATGCTGGCACTGGGATACCCCAAAATCCCGCCGAGTGCCTGGAAATCTGGGACACACCAAAATTCCACCCTTTGTCTGGGAATGCTGGCACTGGGACTCCCCAAAATCCCAACCCGTTCCCAGGAATGCTGGCACTGTGGCACCCAAAATCCCAGCACATTCCCGGAAATACCAGCACTGTGACACCCCAAAATCCCAGAACATTCCCGGGAACGCCGGCACTGTGACACCCCAAAATCCCAGAATATTCCTGGAAACGCCGGCACTGTAACACCCCAAAATCCCAGCACATTCCCGGAAATACCAGCACTGTGACACCCCAAAATCCCAGAATATTCCCGGAAACGCTGGCACTGTGACACCCCAAAATCCCAGAATATTCCTGGAAACGCCGGCACTGTGACACCCCAAAATCCCAGCACATTCCCGCGAACACCGGCACTGTGACACCCCCAAATCCCAGCCCATTCCCGGAAACGCTGGCACTGTGACACCCCAAAATCCCAGAATATTCCTGGAAACGCCGGCACTGTGACACCCCAAAATCCCAGCCCGTTCCCAGGAACGCCAGCACTGTGACACCCCAAAATCCCAGAATATTCCCGGAAACGCCGGCACTGTGACACCCCAAAATCCCAGCACATTCCCGGGACCGCTGGCACCGCCAGGCACTGCGAGGTGTCACCGCCGCTCGGGCCGGGCTGGCTCCTCCCGGGGCCACCGGGGGGAGGTGACAGATGGCCCCACGCAGCCTCCCCGCGCCAGCGGCGTGTCCCCTTTGTCCCGCTGCTCGCTGCCCGTGCCCGGGGGGGACCGGGAGGGGACCGGGAGGCGACCGGGAGGGGACCGGGGGGTGGCGACAGCGACGCCGGCAGAGCCGCCCTGCCGGGGACCCCTCGCCTTTGTCCTTGTCCTTAATGTATTCCCCTTGGTGAGTGGCTCCGAACAAAGCGGCGAGCCTGGGAAATGCCGCCAGCCCCTGACCCCCGCGCCCCCCAGCCCTGCCCGGATTGTCGCAGCCCTGCCCGGATTGTCGCAGCCCGGCCCGGATTGTCGCTCGGCACCTGCCACATGGCAGGGCCCCCCCGCCCCCCACCCCGTGTGCCGGAATGCGCCGTGCCATATGGCACTGGGGACACCGGGGGTGGGGTGGGGAGAGGGGGGTGGTCCTGTGCTGTCCCCCTTTCCTAGTCCTTGGGGCTGGGTTTAGGGGCTCCAATGGTCCGGGTAAAGCCCGTTTCCCATCCTCAGGGAAGGATTTAGGGGTTCTGGTGGCTTGGGTAAAACTTGCACCCCTTTCCCAACCTCGGGGCAGGATTTAGGGGTTCCAATGGTCTGGGTAAAGCCCCTTTCCCATCCTCAGAACAGGATTTAGGGGTTCTGGTGGCTCAGGAAAAGTTCCCCCACTTTCCCATCCTCAGAACAGGATTTAGGGGTTCTGGTGGCTCAGGAAAAGTTCCCCCACTTTCCCATCCTCAGGGCAGGATTTAGGGGCTCCAATGGTCTGGGTAAAGCCCCTTTTCCATCCTTGGGACAGGATTTAGGGGTCCTGGTGGCTCGGGAAAAGCCCCTTTTCCATCCTCAGAACAGGATTTAGGGGTTCTGGTGGCTCAGGAAAAGTTCCCCCACTTCCCCATCCTCGGGACAGGATTTAGGGATTCCAGTGTTCTGGGTAAAACCCCTTTCCCATCCTCAGGGCAGGATTTAAGGGCTCCAATACTCCGGGTAAAACCTGCACCCCTTTCCCATCCTCGGGACAGGATTTAGGGATTCCAATGGTCTGGGTAAAGCCCCTTTCCCATCCTCAGAACAGGATTTAGGGGTTCTGGTGGCTCAGGAAAAGTTCCCCCACTTTCCCATCCTCAGGGCAGGATTTAGGGGCTCCAATGGTCTGGGTAAAGCCCCTTTTCCATCCTTGGGACAGGATTTAGGGGTCCTGGTGGCTCGGGAAAAGCCCCTTTTCCATCCTCAGAACAGGATTTAGGGGTTCTGGTGGCTCAGGAAAAGTTCCCCCACTTCCCCATCCTCGGGACAGGATTTAGGGATTCCAATGGTCTGGGTATAGCCGCTTTCCCATCCTCGGGGCTGGATTTAGGGGTTCTGGCGGCCCCACCCGGCTCATTTGGGGTTTTTTCCCCCCCAGCTATGAAGATTTCTACCTCTCGTGCTCCCTGAGCCACGGCGGGAAGGAGCTGTGCAGCCCCCTGCTCACCAGGAAGGCGCACGTGCACAAATACCTCTTCCACCTCATCATCTGGGACCAGCAGTAAGGCCACGCTGCCTTCGTCCTCCTCCTCCTCCTCCTCCTCNCTTTCCCGTACAGCCCCCGGGCAGCCTGAGCGCTCGGAGCTCCGGGGGCTGTACGGGAGAAACGCGAGGAGGAGCTCGCTTCGGGGGAGGGGGAGATGGAGCCGGGGCGTGGGTAAGCCGCTCCCTTCTTCCTCCTCCTCCTCCTCCTCCTCCTCCCCCCTGCGTTTTCCCGGCTGTTGGAAGCTTTGCTGTCATTCCCCGGGAATAGCAACCCCACAGGGAAAGGGGATCCGCTCCCAAAATAGCTCCGGGAGCAGGCGGGGAGGCCGAGCCGAGCCCTGGCACCCAGGGCGGCCCGGGGAGCTGGGGATGGGGTGGGCCGGGATAATTTTAGAAGGCGCCGGTGCCCCAAGGACAGGCGGGACGGCGGCGGGAGCGGCGATCCCGGGGATCCATCCCCGCTTCCCGCGGGATGTAGCTGCCGACCCCGGGCTCCCTGGGAGCGGCACAGAGGAATCCCAGCCCCCGGGGGTCCCACCCAGCCCGGGGGGTCCCTGGGAGCGGCACAGAGGAATCCCAGCCCCGGGGGTCCCGCGCAGCCGCGCCCCCGGGGTTGCGGGGTAAGGTCAGTGCCCGGCGGGGCTCTGCGTGGAGGGCCCTGCTCCCTGCGGTCACCTCGGGTGTCCCGGGGCTGGGACAGCAGCAGGTGGCTGTCCCCAGCCCTGCGGGGTGCTGGCTGTGCTGTGGGGCTGGAGGGACAGCCCGGTGCCAGCGGCAAAGGGGGCTGTGGGGCCGGGCTGTGCTGGGGCATCGCAAGGAGGGCACAGGGAGAGCCCAGTCCTGGCACTCTGAGCCCAATCGTGGCACTGTCACCCTGTCACCCTGAGCCTGTCCCTGTCACCCTGAGCTCATCCCTGTCACCCTGAGCCCAATCCTGTCGCCCTGAGCCTCTCCCCACACCCTGAGCCCATCCCTGTCACTCTGAGCCTGTCCCTGTCACCCTGTGCTTGTCCCTAAACCCTGAGCTTGTCCTCATACCCTGAGCCCATCCCTGTCACCCTGAGCCCATCCCTGTCACCCTGAGCCTGTCCCTGTCACCCTGTGCTTGTCCCTGTCACCCCGAGCCTGTCCCCAAGACCCTGAATCCATCCCTGTCATCCTGAGCCTGTCCCTGTCACCCTGAGCTCATCCCAGCACCCTGAGCCCAATCCTGTCACTCTGAGCCTCTCCCCACACCCTGAGCCCATCCCTGTCACCCTGAGCCTGTCCCTGTCACTCTGAGCCTGTCCCCGTCACCCTGAGCCCACCCCTGGCCTCTCTCCTGCAGGATCTGCTTCCCAGTCCAGGTGAACCGGCTGCCCCGGGAGACCCTGCTCAGTGTCACCCTCTTTGCCGTGCCCGTGCCACCCCCGGGTGGCTCCTCCGACGCCAACAAGCAGCGGCGAGTCCCCGAGGCCCTGGGCTGGGTCACCACCCCCCTCTTCAACTTCAGGCAGTACGTGGGGTGTGCCAGCACCCCAGGCATGGCCAGGGGCTGGGCTGGCATCCCTGGGGGGGACAGGAGGGTCCCCAGTGCCATGGGGACAGTGAGGGGCTGGGCTGGCATCCTTAGGGGGGCACAGGAGGGTCCCCGGTGCCGTGGGGTCCCCAGAACTTCGATGTTCCCAGTGCTGTGGGGTCCCTGGCACCCTGAGCATGGTGAGGGGCTGGGGGGGACAGGAGGGTCCCCAGTGCCATGGAGACCCCAGAACCTCAATGTCCCCAGTGCCATGGGGTCCCCAGTGCCATGGGGACAGTGAGGGGCTGGGCTGGCATCCTTGGTGGGGACGGGAGGGTCCCCAGTGCCACGGGGTCCCCAGAACATTGAGGTCCCCAGAACTGCAGTGTCCCCAGTGCCATGGGGTCCCCAGTGCCATGGGGACAGTGAGGGGCTGGGCTGGCATCCTTGGTGGGGACAGGAGGGTCCCCAGAACCTTGGGGTCCCCAGCACCTCGGTGTCCCCCAGTGCCATGGGATCCCCAGAACCTCTTGGGGTCCTGGGCATGGTGAGAGGCTGGGCTGGCATCCCTAGGGGGGGACAGGAGGGTCCCCAGTGCCATGGGGTCCCCAGAACCTCGGGATCCCCAGAACCTCGGGATCCCCAGAGCCTCGGAGTCCCCAGAACCTCCATGTCCCCAGTGCCACGGAGTCCCCAGCACCTCATCTCAGCACCAGCAGCAGTGCCACCCTGGTGCCCCAGCAGAGTGGCCCCCCCAGTGCCACCCTTTGTCCCCTCCCAGGGTCCTGACCTGCGGGCGGAAGCTCCTGGGCCTGTGGCCGGCGACTCAGGACAACTCCAGGGCCAGGTCCAGTGCCCCCAACTTCAACCAGCCCGACAGCGTCATCCTGCAGGTACGGCCAGGCATCCCAGGGGCACCTCCCCCCCTCCAAACCCCACCTGGGGGTGCCCTTGTTCCCTGATCAGTGTGAGCTGGAGCAGAGGCCGGACAGAATGAGAGGAATAAAGCAGGGATTTATGGCAAGGCCTTCCAAGGGCACAGCCTGGCAATGCCAGAGCCCGGCTGCAGCCCTGCCAGGATGGGCCTCGAGATGGGCACAGAAAAGGGGCCTGGGCACGGGGTTTCACACTTGGAGAAGTTCTGCTCCATTTGCATCTGGAGCTGAACTGGCCAATTCATCACTGGGAATGATGGAGTTCCATCCTCCTTGCTCGGCCTCCTCTTTTTGACGCTGTTGGTGCTTTTGGGGCTGAGGTTGGGAAGGATTGTCCTGGAATGTTGAGCTGGAGAGAATTGTTTTGTCTGAGTGCCCTGGGAGGAGAGCTCAGTGACACTGAATATGGAGCTGAGAGCTGCACACTGAAGCGAAACACGGAAAAAAACCTTAAAACTTAAGGCATCACCCTCACCCTCTGCCTCTGCCCCAGATCGACTTCCCCACCTCGGCCTTCGAGGTGAAGTTCACCAACCCGCCCGCGGCCGAGCTCAGCCCCAGGTACGACTTTGGCAGCCTGGGCGAGGAGGATCAGCGCCAGCTGCGGGAGGCCATGCAGAAAAAATCACTTTATTGGTAAATAAACCTGGGGGTGGCATTGTCCTGCTGGGGGGGGGACAGCGGTGACACCCCCCCAGCGCTGCCCTGGCACGCACGGGGGGTGTCCGAGGGGCTGATCCTCTCTCCGGGGCTGGAGTTTTCTGGAGCTGGGTGTTGTGCCCTGCTCTGCCCTCGCTGATGTCCCTCTGCAGGGACAGCTGACCGGTCCCTTGGCCAGCCTGGCATGGCCAGAGCTGTCCGGGGGGATCCGGTGTCAGCAGCTGCACAAAGTGCTCGGCCAGCGGGGCTGGCTCGGGGGTCCCTGGGCAGGGGGCATCAGGTCCTGGCTGTCCCTCCGCAGGGTCCTGCTGTCCCTCAGCCCCTCCTTTCCGTGGGTAGGGCTGTGTGGGGAGGCAGGGAGGGCTCGGGGGGGATTTATTGGGGTTCCAATAAATGATGGGGCAGAGAGGACACAGAGGCCGTGCTGCCAGCCCTGTCCTATCCATGCCTTTTGGGGACAGAGAGATGTCACCTCCTCATCCTGCCAGCCCCATTGTCTCCACACACAGTGGGGCACAGGAATGTCACCTCCCCATCCTGCCATTCCCATCCCATCTGTGGGTTTTGGAGGCAGAGGGGACACACATTCCCACCCTGCCAGTCCCATCCTATCCATGTGTTCTGGGGACACGGGGATGTCACCTCCCCATCCTGCCACTCCCATTCTCTCCACGCACAGTGGGGCAAAGGAATGTCACCTCATCCTGCCAATCCCATCCCTTCCATGTGTTTTGGGGACACAGGAATGCCACCTCCCTGACATTCCAACCCCATCCCATCCATGCGCAGTGGGGCACAGGAATGTGACATCCCCAACCCACCAGCCCTGTCCCATCCGTGTGTTTTGGGGACACAGGAATGCCACTTCCCTGACCTTCCATATATTTTGGGATGACACAGGAATGCCACCTCCCCATCCTGCCATTCCCATCCCATCCATGTATTTTGGGGACACAGGAATGCCACCTCCCCATCCTGCCATTCCCATCCCATCCACATGTTTTGGGGTCACAGGAATGCCACATCCCTGACCTCCCATATATTTTGGGGACGCAGACATGCCACCCCCTCTCCCTCCCACCCCTGCCAGGCCCTGCCTGACCCTGTCCCCCGTGTCCCCGCAGGCTGACGGACGCCGACCGCCAGCGGCTGTGGGAGAAGCGGTGGCACTGCTACGCGTCCCCCGGCGCCCTGCCCATGCTGCTGGCCAGTGCCCCCAGCTGGGACTGGGGCTGCCTGCCCGACATCTACGCCCTGCTCAGCCAGTGGAGCTCCATGAGCCACCAGGACGCCCTGGGGCTGCTGCACGCCACGTAAGCCACCCCTCGTAGGGGCCGAGGTTCTCTGCTGCGAGGGGGGAGCGCTGACTTCCAGAGCTGACAGGCAGGAGTCCAGAACACACTTCCCAAGAGCCCAGACACAGCGGATAGCCTTTCAATGCCCCGACGACGAGATAACGGGAAGGGCTTCCGTATACGGAAGTTCCGCGGGTTTTATTTCGTCCGCCCGCGAAGGGGAACGAAACGGAAAAGCTGTTTGGTCTCACTCTCTACAAGTCCCTAAAAGGTGGCTGCGGTCGGGTGGGGTTGGTCTCTTTCTCCAGGCAGCCAGAAGGAGAGGACACAGCCTTGAGCTGTGCCGAGGGAAATATAGGTTGGATGTCAGGGAAAAGTTCTTCACAGAAAGAATAATAAAAGTACTGGAATGATCCGGTAGGGTCGCCATGCCTGGATGTGTTTAAAGAAAGGCTGGATGTGGCACTCGGTGCCGTGGTCTAATTGAGGTGTTGGGGCATCGGTTGGAGTCAATGATAAAAAAACAAAACAAAAACCAAACCAAACCAAACCAAAACAAAAAAAAGCCCAAAAAACCAACCAACCAAACAAACAAAAAACCAAACCAAAACCAAAAAATCCCCCAAAAAACCCCCAAAAATACAAAAAAAAAAACCCTCCCAAAAAACAATTTAAAAAAACCCAACCAAAAAATCTCCCAAAACTCATCCTGGCTGCAGGTTCCCGGACCAGGAGGTGAGGAGGACGGCCGTGCAGTGGATCGACTCCATCTCGGACACGGAGCTCCTGGATTACCTGCCCCAGCTGGTGCAGGTGTGTGGCGGCACCGGGATGTGCCACGGGCTGCCCGCCGGTGTCACCGCGCCCTGACGCTGTCCCCTGTGCAGGCCCTGAAGTATGAGTGCTACCTGGACAGTCCCCTCGTGCGCTTCCTCATGAAGAGGGCCATTTGTGACCTGAAGGTCACCCACTACTTCTTCTGGTGGGTTTGGGGGGCTCTGGGAGGGATGGGGGGACCCTGAGCCTGGCCTGACCCCGCGTGTACCCAGTAGAGACAGGACCCTGAGGCTGGCCTGACCCCACTTGTCCCCAAGCCAGGGGACACCCTGAGGCTGGCCTGACCCCACTTGTCCCCAAGCCAGGGGACACCCTGAGGCTGGCCTGACCCCTCCTGTCCCCAGCAGGCTGCTGAAGGATGGCCTGAAGGACTCCCAGTTCAGTATCCGGTACCAGTACCTGCTGGCGGCGCTGCTGTGCTGCTGCGGGAAGGGGCTGCGCGAGGAGTTTGACCGGCAGTGCCTGCTGGTCAGCACCCTGGCCAGGCTGGCGCAGCAGGTCCGGGACGCCGCCCCGTCTGCCCGCCAGGTGGGTGCCGGGGGGCTGGGAGGGGTGCAGGGGGTGTGGGTCAGCCCCCTGGCCCATCCCATGCCCGTTCTGTCCCATGCCCACTCAATCCTATCCCATTCCGTTCCTACCCCGTTATGTCCATCCTATGCCATGTCCGCCGTGCTCTATCCCATGTGCCACTCACTCTATCCCATTCCATCCCATTCCATCCCATCCCATCCCATCCCATCCCATTCCATCCCATTCCATCCCATCCCATCCCATCCCATTCCATTCCATTCCATTCCATTCCATTCCATTCCATTCCATTCCATTCCATTCCATCCCATCCCATCCCATCCCATCCCATCCCATCCCATGGATCCCATCCTATCAATGCCCACCCTATCCCATGGTCATTCCATCCCTTGCCCACCCCATCCCATCCCCTCCCTTGGATCCCATCCCCTGGATCCCAT
>WEKY01032798.1:0-10131 GCA_013390045.1 Picathartes gymnocephalus
AGAAAAGCAAAGGGTCTTCTTTTTTTTCTCGAGATGTCTAGAAGCAAGGTTTTTCCTATTCCTGGAGTAAGGATTCTCTTCTATTTCTGGGAGTAAAAATTCTCTTTTATCTATCCCTGGAGCAAGGATTCTCATCTCTCCCATCTCTGTGGTATGGTTCTCCCATTACCACAGTTACTTCAACATCTGCTTGCTTCAGCACAAGTGCCTTTGCTCAGGTTGTAGTTAGAACATTGCATCCCCCCTATTGCATATATGAGTTACAAGGAATAGTCTAATATTATAGTCTATTACCATGACCTTACAGAAGAATTTCAGCTTAAAGCAGCTCCTCTTTCTCCTCCCTCTGGGTTTAGCTCTTCTTCACTGACCTCGGTGTCTCCATGTTGGTGTCATCTGCTGGGCAGTGGCCGAAGTTGCTGCATTCTTTTCCCAGGGAGGCGGGGGAGGTGGGGGCTGCAGGATCTCAGCAGCCAGGTCAGGATTTAGCTGTGACAGGATCTCTGCCACACCTGGCCCCGGCCGAGTGGGCCTTCCCGGTCCAGCCTGGCCCGGCTCTGCGGAGCCGGTAGGGCCCGACAGAGCAGGCCTGGCCTGGCCCGGGCCCAGCCAGCCCCGCTGGGCCGCGTCAGGGGGCCCTTGTTACCTCTTTGGAAACCGGAAGAAAGAGAGAGATTCCCAGGCTTCTCCTTTTTTAAATGGAGAATCACAGAGATGTACTTAGCTTCTTAAGCAGCTAAACAGAGTGTCCATCTTAGAACTAGCCAGCCAATTGGTTCTCTCATACCTGCAGGAAGTAGTTAAGTTCCTTACGGGTAAAAAAATTACTTTTTCAACCCACGACAGTACACCTTGGACAATAATAGCATGAATGTGGGAAGATAGCAGCCCTTTGGGGAAGACATTGCACATCAAGTCATTAATTGTAGAACCTTTTACTATAGTTCAAGGCATTTATAATGTATGTATCTTCTTCTGATTTGTAGAAGAGATATACACTGTGTTGCTTTACAATTTGTAGTAGCCTATAAAAGGCAAGAACTAGGCTGCCATAAGCCTAGAAGAATAATCTAAAAAAGGCTCTAAAGATCTGGGAGTTATCTTACGTTTCTATTACAAGATGATAACCATTACAGGTGCATTCCAGGCTGTTTGACATTTCATTTAATTATACTCAAAATTTTATATCCTCTAATTTTGTACCTAAAACATGCAATACATTTACCTAACACTAAAAAAAAAAAAATCCCCAAAGATATGAGGAGTCAGAACCAGATTGATTTTTGAGGCTTATTTGTCACTATGAACAGAGATCAGAGCTCAAAGAAGAGTGACTCATGATGTCTGTGCTCATTGCAGCATGACTGACAGTTTGCAAGTAAAGAAAGACTTCTATTTGTCTGGGAAGTTAGCAGGAAAAGGCCATTTTATTCAGACAAACTAGGGCTGTATTTTGGAAAACATTGCATCCATTTTTCCAGTATTGGGGGGCACTAATACAGTTTGTACACCCAAACCAACACTTGCCCCAATCTGAGCACTTTACATTTATGTATGTCCTGACTGCACCCTTTTCCTTAACTTTGGCCTTGATATAGAGCCTACTTGGAGCAATGTAAAAACCTTTGACACTGGTGGAATTTGGATCTGATAAAAAGGTGCATTGCTATGTTTTATTGCAGCAAAATGGCTTTTTGGCTCCTTAGTAGCAGATCTATATATGGATATTGGCACTTCTCATTTAATCTTCTATTTTCAAAGAACTCCTTGGAATGCCCAATTTCCAGTAAACCACCTCTAAAAGACTTCAAATGCCCCTTATATTTTGAAGTGCCCTTAGATTTAGTTGCTTAACTTTGAAGTGGAAAACTGCAGCACTCTAGAATAGAATTGTTGAACAATATTCTGGTTGGTTTCAGTACAAGTCCATTATCTTCCTGCAGAAGGTGGGAATATATTTCCTTTATCTTGTTTTTCACTCTTTTGTTACATGATTATAGACAAACATACATCGTATTTATTTGATTGTGTTATGTTGCGAACTACTACAGAAAGAACAGACCAAAACAGGTAAAAAAAAACCAAACCAAGACAACACTTTTCTATTTCTAAGATTGCAGGTCTGCTTCATTTAGTCAGTTACACTGTTTACTGTGGATTTTAGCTGGTTACCTTGAGATCATATTTAGGCAAAAGTAAGATGACTCTTCCTTTCCAGTTCAGAACACGTTTAATTTTTGCTTTTTCTTTTTTTCAGTGTTTCATATTATTGAGACCTCAGCTAATGGCAATACCTATATTTTCCAAAGAGAAGCTGGATATTCCAGCAGATTTAAGCATTTCAGGAGAAAGTGCTAATTTTACAGTGTAATTGTACCTTGATTAATTAGTTTGGTTTTCCTAAATTTGATTCTGAACCATGGAAAATCTTTCTGTTGTGGAAGACATGCTGGGGGCTAAAACTACAGAACTGGATCAAGCTTACTTTATTCCAACACACTGAGTGGAGGATATTCCTTCTTTTTGGAGGATACATAATAAAAAGGTGAGACATTCAAGGAGTCAGAATTATCTGAAAGCTCAGGAAAACCTGAGTTTCATACAGCTGTAAGCTACAGAAGAAAATGGTGATTGACTATTGTGCTTGATGCAGAGTTTTTAGAACACGAGGGCTTATATAATTTAGCAGTGACAGCGGTAACAGCAGGAGAAAGAAATTTACTTCAAAAGAAGAAGGAACAGAGGGAGGGAGATGTTTTAACAAACCTGGGAGCTCTCTCTGGCAACAGTGCCTTA
This sequence comes from Picathartes gymnocephalus, assembly GCA_013390045.1. NCBI lineage: Eukaryota > Metazoa > Chordata > Aves > Passeriformes > Picathartidae > Picathartes > Picathartes gymnocephalus. The sequence continues at coordinate 2,797 of WEKY01032798.1, forward strand.
CAGGATTCAAATGCAGAAGGCCAGACTTGTCTGTTGATTGCTGACTGATCTGTATTTTTTCTTCTGCCAAAGTTAGTGTATACTCAGCTTTTAAATTTAAGATCTGCCTTTAACTTTAAAGGAATAAAGTCTTGGATGAATTTTCTCAAACAGTTGCTCTTCAAGGAATAAAAGAAAAGTAACACACAGAGAGAACAAAACCTTAATGCATTAAAACTTTTTTTTCCTCTGGAGGTGTAGAACTGACAATGTAACTCCCTAGAATCTCCTTTTATCCACATGGCAGTTATCTCCCTGTACACATCTGACTCCTCCATAGACAGAAGTGTGAACACACTCTAGGATAACTTTCCCTTAGCTGCTTTGATCTGCAAGTCAGATGATGCAGAAGAATATCTAGAGCAAAGAATCAACACCATGGGAGCTTTAATGATCAGTCAGCAGTCATAAATTAACAAGTCTGTGTGTTGAACAAAAGCAGAAAGCGTCACTATTCTCTTTCTAAGGTGAGGTTGGTCTCCTTGCATCCCAAGGGAATCATAGCATTTGCCAGGAATCCCAGTCATCTTTTCTTACGTGGTTAAAACTCCACTGGTCCTTTGGTGTCCTACACCAGCTGGTAGCACCTACAAGAGAAGTTGCCTGAATGTTTACTATATCCCATTGGTTATTAATGAGAGAGGAAAGAAAGAAAGAAAGAAAGAAAGAAAGAAAGAAAGAAAGAAAGAAAGAAAGAAAGAAAAAGAAAGAAAGAAAGAAAAAGAAAGAAAGAAAGAAATGGAAAAGTTGTTCTCCTCTTGTAGGATTTAATTGCTCTCTTTGCTGAAATGGGAATAGTATTATCAAAAATGTTTAAATCACTGTATGTTATGCTGAATATGTTGCATATTCATCTTGAACTCATCCATGAGGTAGCAATAAAAGCTGAGATTCTAGCCTGTATTCTCTCTCAGTCTTTATTCATAAGGATCATGCTGGATGAGAATCAGCAGATTTCTAGATTATTCACTGCATATACTTTGAACAGTCCTATTCATCTGAGGATTTTGCTTCCAGAAGTAAAGTAATGACCCTATAGATGTGATTTCCAAAACAATGGTTAGCTTCAATGGAATTTCCCATCCATTTTAGCGTATCCCTTTTTTGTGACTTTAGGAATCCTGACAATGATGCACTGCCTAACTAAAATAATACCTTTTATGAAAGGTATCAAAGTGAGGGGAGGTAATGTTGGGAAACAACACTTCAACAAAGTGTCCACGTTTATATTTTTTTCCAGCTATTAATTAAATGAAAGCACTTCTTTTGAAACACCTGTGCCATCCTTACTGATTGTAGTAATAATGAAGTACTTTTTTTCTAGAGAAGGCTTTTGTTTTCAACAGCTGTGTATTCTTGTTAGCATTGGCAATCTCTGCATACAGCTGTATTTCTGACACTCTTTGTGGCTAATATACACTATTTTGTGGTAAGCACTTATAATGTAAAATACTGTTATTATGTAGTAACTATTGAACGTCAGTTGGTACTGGGCTATAAGTTATAAAAGTAAGAGAGAATAATTATATTGACTTTCTAAGTACAAGGAATTGTCATACTTCAGATGTCTACAATAAAACTTATACTATAAATCTTATATTATAATTTTATAAATACAAGCTTTGAAAATTTATATTGGTGATGGTAAGGACAATTCCAGAAACAAAATCTTTAGCTCTTTTGGGTTATTCTATGCAATTTTGAAATGGTTATACTAGCTGTGTGAGTTGACACAGGCAGGCACCCAGAACTACCACGAACTATGGCTGAAATGCAAAGAGTAAATTTATTTCATTACCTGGCTAATTGGAGGATCCCAAAGCAACAGGCATAGACACACAAGTGGGAATGATGGCACCATTGAGCTAAGCCCATCCTAGCAGTCGGTGAGGCTGCTGTTTGCATGCATTTATTGAGGGCCTGTGTAGCCCATGCTGTCATCTCTCCTGTGCTCTCCTATGATCTCTGAGCTTTGATATTCTCCCTCCCAAGACTGGGAGCTCCAGCAGGTCTGTGAGAGTGTGTCCAAGTCCTTGTAAACACCTATGTTATCTCCACACAGAGATCCTGCTCCTCAAAACAGTCAGAGGATCAACAGCAAAAGGCACAATATACATGGTTTTCCACACTGTCACTCTCCAGGCCTTGGCATTCCCAGCTGCAAGGTCACTTGAGCCAATCAACCATACTCCTCACCGTTCTTCTGCTTCTAACCCTTTCCTCCCAAAGAGTTTATTGCAAACAAACTTATCATAGAATGCTGAGGGGTGAGAATCCAAGTCTCTCCAGTGTGGAGACAGGGATGTCATGTGGGATAGTGTCAATTTCTTGGCAGAAGTCCAAGTAGATGATGTCAATTGCTCTGCCAGATCCACCAATGCTGTAGCCCCATCATAGAATGCCACCATATTTGATGGGCCTGATTTGCCCTTTGCAAAGCCATGTTGGCTATTACCAATCAGCTTGATCATTTAAATATGATCTTCTATAAAAATCAACATGAGAAAATAAAATTTTCCAGATTTTAAAAGACATTTTCTGTAACATTTAGAGCAGGAAGTAAACAAGTTAAACATAACTTGTATTGGGTTTGGGATTGCTTGTTTGTCTTTTTCCTCTTTTGGCTACAAGACTATATTCAGCCTAAAAGTACGAATGAGTGACTTTTTTGAAAAAGGATGCTGTAAAAATGCCCTACAAGGCAATTTTTCTCATAAAAAGCCTCAGATTTTGATCAATGCTAGTACTGAAAAATAATCTAGAAATTGGTAATTACTCATTGGCCTAACCTTTAATCATTAAGGTTACTGAATGCTTTGTCATAGTCTATGGGAGCAGTTGGCCAATGAAGAGCCCTAAACTTGTAGCCTCATGCCAGGGGACCTCCATCACCCTGAGGTTTGGTTATCTGTGTCTGACTTCTGATTTGCTGACCATATTTCCTTATCCTTTGGTGCTTAGACATAACTCCTTTGTTTGATGCCAAAAGGCTGTGGAATTGCAAAGGCCCAGCAAAATTGATGCTAGTTTACAGTACTTAGTTTTGATGTAGCTAAGAAATGAGTAAAAGGGAAAGTTTCAGAACATATATGGAAGACACAGAAAACACGAAAACAGTGGGATTCCTCAGCACATTTATTCCTTAAGTAAGAAACCAGTTCTAGAAAAGGGATGCTGATATGTTGATATTCAAGTCACAGAGTTTATTGCATACATTCACCTTCTTTTTAACTGTTAATTTTAAAGCTCGTGCAAGAGACTATTTACTTTAAAAGTCATCACAGAAGTTGTAGGGTTGAAGAAAATGATATCCTGTTATCAGAAGACCTTATTTTAGATTTGCAATTTTCATCACAATATATTAATAAAATAGCAAGCTAAAGTTAATTTTAGGATGAAAGCAGTAACAGAGTGATAAAAACAGGTAAAATACCCAACCCCCCTAGGGAATCCTAGGGAATAATTACATCAGCCTTGTTTGTATAACAGCAGAAACTACAGCAATACATCAACACTTCTTACAGCCTGAGAACTAAAAGGATTTGAGGGACTGCTTATCTATGTATATTCTTTTTTCTTGTTTTATAATGCTACTTTTGGACCCAGTATATAATGAGGGCAGTGGGTATGAAATAATGTAATGCATATGTTTCCAGAGGACACAAATTTTTAACGAACTTAATGGGTTTCCTCCTTATGTGGCATGTGTTGCTCCATTGGCTTCAGCTGCACAGTAAAAGAAATTCTAGCTCTATTTCTTGCTCTGTTATTATTCTTTCACTCCTTCTGCCTCTGCTCTCATAGTCTCAAAAGAATAGAGTTTTCTTTTGTTCTGTTAAGCATGAAGTCACAGAAGAAACACTTCAGTAGGGAGAGACTTATACTGATAGGAAGAAAATTTCAAGGGGTCTGGGAACTTGTCTTTTTGTCACCAAAATCCATAAGAGTTTTATCATTAACTGCAAGAAGAGTAAATTCAGAAGTGAATGCTTTTAAAAATCCCTTAGCAAAAAGTAGCTTTTTCTTCCTCTTTTGCCTGCTATATTTCTGTCCATTTTTTCTTCCAACTGCTTCAATAAATTTCTTTTGAGTGTTATTCAGCACATACATACCTTTAACTGGAATTTTCAAAATACAAGAAATATATGCTGACTTAATGTACATATTTATACACGAAGTAGTCAATGTGGATATAGTATACCAAAAGTAGATTTTAATAGTGCCTCTCAGAACATAAGAGAGTGTGACATGATTTAATAGACTTTAGATGCTCATCTCTATTTTTGCACTACATCCACTAAATGCATACAGCACTACAGACAGATTTTTAATATTTATATTTAGGTAGAAACTTTTAAAATGTGAGGTGTGGTTTTTTGTTGGTTTTGTTTTTGTGTTGTTTTTTTTTTTTAATCAAATAGTTTATCTGATGGGGGATTTTCTGAAATATCGTGTTGCTTTAAAATTTTCACAGTGATGTTACACTGATTCTGTTAGATTGTATTCTAAAAAAACCCCCAAACTATTTCACTTTTGTATTTATTTTCATATTTTGAGTACAGAGGAATACTTCTTTGGAATTAAATGTTTACTGAATGTATCAAGTCAGCTGTGATTAATGTATTTAGTGCAAGTGACATGAAGATTTCATTTTATTTAGATTTATTTATATCTATATACATGTGCCTATTTTCTCTTCATCACCATTTATGCTCTGTGTCACATCTCCCACTCCCTGAGATTTCATGTAAGGAAGTTACCTCTGGACACTTTCCCATCTGTTCAGGAAAGTGCTGTAGAAGTTTTGCATTACATCCTCTCTATGTCACAATCATAACATCTAATGCTGTCAAAGTCTACATCTGCTGTATTGTATTTGCCAACTCTGCTTAGGTTCTCTAGATATCGATGTTTAGACAGGAGACTCCTACCCAGTTAGTCCACAACGTTCTGTAATGCTTTGAAGGGGATAGAGAGGGCAAGGATACAGACACACAGCAGGATGTAGGAACTCCAGACTTACAGTCATATCGAAGAAAAATTACTGAAAACACTATTTTCCCAGAATATTTAATTCCTTGTTTCTTTTTCTATGAAACTCTTTGGATGAACTTTTCAAAGTGACTTTGCAATCTAAGTTAATTCACAACCTGTCAGAAATTATGGCTTAAAATAAATGACCCTGGAGTTTTTCCATTCTGTTCTAGAAATAAGTAAATAAGTAAATGCATAATATAAAAAATAGCTCTAGTTGCATTTTTAAGCTCACAGTTCAGAAGAATTTTGCCAATTAAAAAGCATAGGTGTAGATTTACAATGGCCTATTTCTTTTGATATTCTATATGCAAATAGTGTTACAATTATTATGAATTAAAATATGGTAATAAAAATAACTAATTTAGGCTCCTGATCATTTAAAGTATTTGAGCTTTGATGCTTAAAGCATCAGTGGACTTAGATTCCATGCCTCCAGAGTACCCAGAAGGCTCATCAAGAAATCTTATTCTATTGTTTGTATTTTAAAATTTACTTTCATGCAGTGCCAGCTCCCAAGACATTATCCAAACAGCCCAGAGGTCATTGTATCACCCTTGTTGATTGCTATTCCACATACAGTCTTATTGCTTTTTCAAGGTGACAGTCTTTATTCCTTCTTTCCAGCCTCCCAATGTACTTGTTGGCTCTGTTACTTCAGCTCAAACAGTTACAGAAATCTGGCATGGTAAGGGACGGCAGTTGGAGAGCTGTGCTTTTTAAGAGTGGCTCTTCTACTGCTGCAGGATAGAGATGTTGTGGCCCTTGATATTCCTGGGCAGTGAGCATGTATACCAGGCTTCCTGGGTGATTGATAGCTCCTTTCGGCTCAGCTGGGTAAAAGAGTATTAGTTGTTAAAGAGCTCTGTCTGTATTTGTGCACTGAACTTTCTGATGACTGCTGTGACCTGAGCTTTTCTGGATTTGAAAGGATGGGAAGCTGCAGAGCTGGTTAAATTTGGATTCTAGTCCTCAAACTGAAATCTTTCAGAAAGAAAAATATTTTAAGCAAAATTCAAACTCTGCTGTTTGATTTTGCTTGAACAATGAGCAGCATAAATTCTTTTTATTTCAGATGAAAGAAAAACCATCACTACATTGAAGTTTCCTGTGTGTTTTGAAATTAAGCCAAATAAATACATCTTTAGAAGAAAATCCTGCTTGAAGCGACACATCAGTTCCATTGCTTTGCTACACTTCCAGTCTGCAAATCTACCAGTAAATTTGCAGGAAGTTTCGTATTCCATGTGGTAGAGTGAACAGAGCTAGGTAAGTCAGATCGTGTTAATAGAAAAGAGGTTTCAGAAGTCACTCTGAAAATCCTGCTATATTTTTTTCCCCATAGACTGTAGATACTCTTATTATTGTAGTCCTTGGTTAGAGAATAGTTTAGAAAAAGATAGAAAGCTGCTTTAGGGAAAAACACTTTTCATATTCCCTCCCTTTCACATCCTCTTATGAGCCAATTGGTCAGGCAATGAACCAATAAATTGGATCTTTAAAGTTTGGGAAGCACTGGGTGTTCAATGCTGAGTTGATAGAGAATTTTTTGGTGGTTTTTTATCATATTTTAGGAAAGTTTCTCAAAATCCAGCATGGAGTGTGTGGGAATAGGGAGTAGGGAATCAGAAAAAACTCTAGTTCAAAGACACAACATATTATTAGGGAGACTTTTTTCTATCTTCTTGCTCTATATTGGTATCTAGTATTTCAACTTATGTTTCCAATATGCAAAACATGCTCTAAACTCTGGTCATTGTAACCATCCAAGAGGCCAGTCTCCCCAGCTTTTGTACAACTATTCACTGGGCAACAGACTGCCTCTATAGCAGTGGAATTTGGGTCCCCAGCTTGGAAATGGAAGATTTTGTTTGGGTGACAAAGAACCCATATGTTCAAGATACTATAGTCCAAACAGGTGTCAGAGCATACTGAGGTCAGAGTAAAATGCTCTTATACCAACTTCGAGTGTTCCTCAGGAAGGAGCTGGAAAATAGATGAGTTACATGGCTATTTCAGTTATTGCTTAACCTTTTGTATTGTTTAAATTTTAAGCACAGCATAACTGTGAACAGAAAATAATCATACTAATTACCTTATTTCCAAGTCAGAGGAGGAACTGGATTATGAAACAGGCATGGGAGTCAGTATCTAAGCAAAGCACTAGAATAGGCAAGTAGGAAAATCTCCAGTAACAGGCTGCCATCAAAACGTCTTGTATCTATTTGTCAGAATCCAAGCACAGAAAATCCTCAAGGCCTT
>WEKY01032799.1:0-11149 GCA_013390045.1 Picathartes gymnocephalus
TACCAACAAGGGCAATAGTTAAATGCTAAACATTTGCAGCAGTTTCTTTGTTTTAGATTCAAATACGCAGTTATATGCCCATATTTTTTAAAAGGGCATCAGTTTTATTGTAGTAGTTCTTGGTTCATAGTATGACTTTGTTGTTTTACTCTGCAGTCTTGTATGTTACATGTTATAAAATTGAGCAACTGTGTGTTTGGAGACAAAGACAATTAAGAAAGAAGAGGAGCTACTTCAGTATAATCAGAGATACATGATTTCTCCAGATTTGTTAAGAACTATTTTTGAGGGTTTCTGTTTTTCCTGTTCTCTTCTATTTTGTTTAATTTTTGTGTTGAGGAGATGAGTAAGATATGCAAAGGAATATTTTGATTATATACACATACATGCTACACATATGCGGCAGGCTATTAGCAAGGCATAGAAACTTTGCTATATGAATGGCAGAAAAGGAACTGTTTTGAAAACTGTTATGCGCTGGTCAGGCTTTTATATGGACTCTAAAATAATGAAAATATAATTCCCATCCATTAGCATTTCCATGGGAAATGAGCGCGGGTATTTCTTTCTAAGTGCATTGCACAAGCACATTTATAAAATAAAGTTGACTCTGTTAGAATGATTTCTTGATCAACATTGAGAGCAGTCATTGTTTTGTTGAGAGAGTCAGTGGTGGGAAAATACTTCGATATTAAATAGGTATACAACACTGAATATCCTTATGGAAAAACTAAGTTTAATACCACTTTGTCTGAGCTTGATAAATGTTTGCATCATGTTGATCAACTCTCGGTAAAGATGTGAAGTTCCTGATAGTATAGTACCAGAAAACTTTATGGCTGTGGATTACTTACTGACCTTTTCTTTCTCGTAATAGGAGCAATGAGAAATGCTAATAAGATTATCAATGGTTTTTAAACAGAAGTGCAGCCAGATTTCTATAGAGTAAAAATGGGTGCAAACCAATCATCTTCTCCACATATCCTAGATTAAAAAGTCACAAGGAGAACAAATCAAAGCTTTTGTAGCTTGTTGACAAAGATTATCTCTTTGGAATCCTTCACAATATTTTGCTTTTATTAAAATCACTCTGCCTATTTTAGCCATAGAGGAAAAAGCAGCAAAATGTAATGAAACTGAAATGAAGGGGAAACATCTTGTGTGGGGAGAGGGAGTAGAATGTGGAGACAGACAAAAATCACAAAAGGATTTTTGATCCCTTAAAAGGCATCATACTTCTAGTCATGAAAACAGTAAACATTCTTATTATATCAGATTTAAAATATGATCTCAGATCAGATTTTCAGTGTGCATATACTAGTTCAGCATGTTTGCAGTGAAGCTGCAGATGTGGAACACAGTTGCCAAGTAAGGAATGTGGCCAACTGGGTTGTGGAAATAACCAGGGCTGCAGGGTGCCCCAGAGAGAACCATCAAATCAGGTCAGTATAGAACTGTCTGGTAGGTTGTAAACAATAAGAAATCAATGTTGTGTCTACCAGTAGACCCTTTGGTTTACTGAAACTCCCACCTGCCTAATGCATCTGGGCAGTTGGTTTCAGAAACCAGTGTCATTCAGGATAGATTTTATGTTTCTTGAAGGTCTATCATAACCAAATTGATTATAGTTCTGCACCAGGCAAACACATAAACATCTGTATGGTTGTAGATTCCCAACAAAACCAGCACTGGAGTCTATTGTTTTGTGAAGTATTAAAGGTCTGCATTTCTCATACCTATGTATTCATGGCATTTTTTATCAGGAAGTTGATTAAAAAGGGCATGATATACAACAAATATATGTTCACTTGGTATGGCTTCAGCTAGTTCAGTCTGAATTTGGCAAGTGCTGTCCCTTGCTTAGTGCAGTAGTGAAGAAAACTAGGGCAAAGCAGCAATTAAAAAAAATTATTTTTATGAGGGGTTTTTAAAAGGCTTCTGTTTTGTTCCTACTTTGCATGATCCTGCTTCTGACCCCAAAGAAAAGAGAGCTTTGGAACAGGCTTGTAATACAATTTTATAGAATTACAGGCCAAACATATTTCTCATGCAGCTCCAGTAAAATCAAAAGAAAACATCTCCTCACTCTCTCAAGATTTTGGTATTTATAAGGTTGTTTACAGACAGAATGTAATGGAGAGTATAGTTACCATTCAAAAAAGACTTTAGACAGTTCATTGAATGGCTAATTTTTTCCAGAGTCTCTGCTGATGTAGTCTCCCTCATGTCCCGTCCCCCCCAAGAGAAGTAGTGATACTGTTGCAGATGTAATACTGCAATATTTATATTTCATATCAACAGCTTGCTTTATTTTTCCAAGGGAAATCCCCTTTTTTCCTCCTGTCTCTAGCCAATACTGGAGGATATTACCAAGGGAATAAAATTTTATGCCTAATTTTAGTGTTCCTCTGCCTAATGTAGTGTGAATAAGTACCATGTTACAGCATTTAACCTAGTCCATCTTTGTCACTTTCTGAACAGTTCCTCAGTTCAAATAAAATGGTCAAAATGCAGAAAAGATCTCCAAAGATCTCCAAGTTTTGTTTTGAGGATAAATTGTAGGGAGTAGATGTTCTGGCATTCCTTCAGTGCTGAAGCAGGGCATTGTCTAACATAAGGAATACTATTGAAAGGGGTTTCCCAGGCCCTTTGTGTACTGTAAATCAGTGGCTCATCCTTTTATTTCGTAACTCCTACACCAGGATTGTTGAATCCAATGTATTAGTTTTCAGCATTGGTGATTTGTTTTAGTAACATTTTCAGAGATACTAGCAATTCCTCTGTTGTCTGAAGAGGAAAAGGCCATGTTTAAATATGAAACTATGTTTATAACAACTTTGCATACATCGTGGCTGTTATGTCCTATGCATAAATACTGAGGATTTTTTTTGGGGATATGTGCATATTTAGGAAGAAATAATAGTGTTACGTCATAGGAAATGATAAGGTTTATTACAGGGCTTTCTACTTTCTTTGTATCTTTATAATGCTCTTGGTATGTCTAACACAAATTGTTATGAATTCAGAATTGTATTTCTGCAGTGTCTTGATTATACTGCATAGTTTGATTTAAAAATCCATAAAAACAGGTTCCTTGGGCTGGGATTTGCCACTAAAAAGTAATGCATGTGCAAACACAAAGACCATTCTGGGTCTTGCTAGAAAACACCTAGAGTTTACACAGGTTGAGTTAAAATACCCTCACACATAGAAAAAGATGTCTGTTCCAGCAGTGGTAAAATGCCTGCACAGTTCATATGTTACTTATTTACTAAGAGAAAGAGATTTACTGTTCTTCAAGAATTTCACAATCCTCTGATCCTTTGGCTGTGATCAACCTGTACCCAATCTCAAACTCCAGTTTTCATCAAAATCCAGATCTCATCACTTCCAGTGATGAACAAATGTTTTTCTCAACCTTTTAAAATACTCTGCATGTTTGGATCTACTTGAGCTTAAGGGCTTTACTGTGTGTGGAGTTACTGGATCTCCATATTCCAGGAAAATAGCATGCTTCATTCCTCAGGCATAGTGGGCGCAGGCCAGGCTGCAGCATTCTCACCAGAACTAAGGTGGTTTTTGGACATTGCACATGTAAGATGGAGAGGTTGTGATGAGAGGAATGAGTAACAATGTCGCATCAGGGACAAAGAATCAAACATCAATTAAAAGGAAACTGCTAGTTGAAAAACTGAGGTTCTGTTAGGTAACATACAAAGTTTGGATGCTAAGAAAATTTAGAATTCCATGACCATTGGACATATGACCTCAAAAAAGAGAAGGAAGAGAACCTGAAAGTGGATATGGACAACAAGCTTGTTAAGAAGGATTACATAGAGGAGTTAGGAGATGTACGTGGATGGAAGTCAGGAGTACTTCCTGAACCCAAAGAACAGCTGGAAAAGCAAAAAAGCTCAGGTAAGTTTATTTTTATATGCTAGTTCTGCTAGTTTGTTTTGTTTGTTTTTTTTCCGAGCTCTAAGAACTTGTTCTTTCTCTTCAGTTCTTTCATTGCTCTCTTAGAGTATTGTCTGATTCCAAGGGGACAGGAAATAAAGAAGATGCCTTTCAAAAAGCTGGTTTATTTTATCATTCCTATATGCACTGTCAATTTTAAGTAAAAAAGACCAAAATATAAAATACACCACACCCCGTATGCATAAATATGTGCTAAATATAGATAAATATATGTGGGCATATAGAATTTCTGTGACTAAATATCAGTTCCTGGAATGCAGAGGCAATAACAATGGCAGTGAAACTGACACCTTAGAAGGCCATTAAACCAGATGGGATACAAGACTGTTAAAAGTAGTCTTGTAATTGTTTGCTAAAACTGTGTTTTCTATGAATAAAATGTATGCATGTAATAGAAACTTCATACATGCAGTTCCTGGATTTCTGAGAGTAAACCAAATTCAAAACATCTTTTTTTTATTCAGGGAAACAGAGCCATTTGGATGTTGGTTCAGAGAAGCTGCTCACTGAATTAAACAATAGCAGCTATCCATTTCCATTCATGGACTTTGAGGTTGATCTTTGCATGAACATCCCCTTTTACCTTCAGGACACTGTCAGCATTTTTCAGCAAGTATTCTTTAAATGTTGAGAGTGAGGAAGGCCTCTTCTCCTTTTACAGTATGCTACTGCCTCACCTTTATCAGCTCTGGAGAAGAGGTCATAGTGGAAAGGCTGGTAATGTGTCTAGGTGAACTCCATCTGCTCTGAAGAACCTTCTCAGGGGTCTCTGCACTTTCCGAACAGATCACTGTCTGTTCATTTACTTACTGCCATGTTTCTACAGTTGGTATCTGTGGTAGTCCACACTCTGTATGCAAGCTCTTCAAAAGGTGCTAAATTTAAAGCGGCCATCATTGACAGACTTTCTGAACTGCCCACTATGAGGCTGATCCATTTCATATCTTATGAGAAAAAAAAAATGTGGGAGAAGGATGGAGATTTTTATCTATGATCTGTCCAATCTAACAATGCCTTTTTTGTTTTGTTGTTGCTTATCAGTGACCTTGCCTGAGAAGAAGCAGATGATGATTAGAAGAAAGAAAAGAAAGAGAAGGGTAGATATTTTCCATAGGTTTGATTGGCGTTTGTGACACAACATGCTGGAGAAAAGGCACACTTGAATAGTTTACCTTGAAGACTGAGCATCTTGATTTAGCAAATGCAGGCACTGCAAAGCAGTATGGGATAAAACACCCAGTCATTTCACTCCACTCAGCAGTCACTGTGTTTCATAGACAGCTCTGCAGAGCAGGTCTCATCCCATATACCTTCTTCCTTTACCTCCTACCTGCCCAACAGCCAGCACAGATTGCCACAGTGTTAATTCCAGCCAACGCCAATGGAAAATAAGGGCATATGACAAGATTGCACGTATGTTAATGACTCATGCATCCTGCACTTTTTATTTGTCATTTTATATGCTCTTTGATATAGTTAATAAATTTATTTTTTTTTGCAAAAAATATGATGGATTTGTTGTGTTTGAAAAACTGATGTGGAACATCCTTTTCCTATGCCCATGCTTCTTGCCGAATTTAGTAAAATGTGGTTAACTTGAAATTCAGGTTTTTTTGGCAGTCATAAGTACAGCTTACTCAAAGAGCAGAACAATCAGATTCTAGGCAGTACTTCCAGTAACATATCAGAGTATACTTCTGAGGCTTCCAGGAATTGTATTCAGATTGACTCATGTAACTGGTCTTCTATATTCAGAATCATAAGTATTTCTACTCTTAGTGAAATCTAACCATTTTTGGTTTTAGAGGTGTTTTTAATTTACCAAATATACATGTATCTTTGTTTCCAGATGCCGGGTGAATCTCTTCAGAAACCAGGAAAGAAAAGATAGAGCAGCTTTTTGAGACTTATAGTTAATGAAGTAGCTATCTTTATTAATATAGTGGTCTGGAAAACTGTCTTTGCTTTGCAGTATTGCAAAAGGATTCCTAAAAATATGAGCTCTATATAGATTTCATAGTTTAATAGAAGTTAGTGAGCCACTTCTTGTAACTACGCAAAAGTCTCGCTTGTGTTTATGTACTCGGAAGTTAAGACAAGTGTGAATGGGATACCTTGTTAACTAATTTGCTTGCTTTTGTATACTTTACAAGAGTCACACCTTTATAGTAATATATATATATATATATATATATCTACACCTTTTTATAATATATAAGATAAGTCAACACAAAGTTGCTAACCACTGCTAAACAGTTAGGGTTTGCAGGTTCCCAGAGCCAGCATGCCACCAATTTCTTAGTATGTAAATGCTTTCCATTTGTGGCATTTCCATTGAAAGGCCGATATAAACTCAGCACACAATTTAGAACTGGAATTGCAATGTCCTGTATCTAAAAGCTTTGGTTCTGCCATTGATGATGCTAGATTTGAACCATTGTACCAAGGGCTAAATGTCATGAGTCTTTGTGTGTTTAAATCAGTTGTGGAGTGCTCCTACTTCATAGCAAGGTTTATTTTCTGCCTGCACCTTCTACTTTTCCTCAATTTTCTATATTTCTTTAAAAATCTGATAAAATTGAAACTCTGAATGTGCAGGGAAAACAGGTACTAAAACATGAAAATACATAAGAACTCCACTGATTTATTCCATATGTTTGTAATGGTACTGTAGACTTGAGTATGAAAACATGGAAGCATTAATATGGGGAAATGAAGGAAGAACCAGAGACTCTAAAAAAACCCAAAAACGAAAAACAAAAACCCCCACAAAGAAAACAGGAATTGGGGGAAGCTGAGTTTAAATTCCTTAAAATTCCTGAAGCAGAGCTCTGGGGTCCCACTGTGCTAAGCATTTCCTTCCAGATTGTCTGCAAATTGCATAAACGATCCTGAATTCCAAAATCCTCCTGTCTAATGGAGTCTTTTATTTGTATGGAGCTTCATGATTCCCTGTATGGAGTTCAAGGAACATCTGGATGACACTCTTAGGCTTATGATTTACTTTTGGGTAGTCCTGTGAAGAAGTAGGGATTTGGACTCCATCCTTATGAGTTCCTTCCAACTTGAGGTAATCTATGGCTTTGTGATGTGGATAACTTGAGTTCTAGACAACCTGCATTCCCAAGAGATGTTGAGTGGCACAACTGCTTAGTGAGGAATATTTCTACTGTAAACTGGAGTTTAAAAGTATTTGCTGTAGGAGAAATGGGGCTTTTTCTTACTCATCTTTATTATTTTGATGTAAGGATGTAAGAAAGTTGGGACACTCCACCTGTTGCTCATTTTTGCCAGCCAGTGGATGAATAGGAAACAAAAATTTAGGGCTAGAAAATGAGAAAGCAAAATTAGTAGCTTTCTTGACAGTTTTTGTTAATACACATTCTGAATTTATATATGAGAATTACAGATTTCCGATCTTAGCTTAATGTTTTTAAAGAAGAAAATTTGACCTCACTGTTAATTGTAACCCTTGAATGTCTGAAAAATGTCTCAGTGTTCAGTCATACACTTAACTTTTGCTGCTGAAACATCAGAATATTAGAACCATGGTAATAGCAAAAAGAATTTGCTGGACATCTGTATTAGTACAAAGAAACAGTACGTTTGCATGGCTACATTTACAGAGCCAGTGGCCTAATCCTGTTCCACTGAAGTAACTGAGAATTTCTTGAAGGGAAAAAAAAGCATTCTGTGTTAATTTCTAGGTTTTTCAGCTCTTAACTTACTTTTGCAGTATGGCTTTCAAACAATTCCATTTAAGATAGAATTATTATCCCATACTTTATAAATTGAATTCTTGATCGATTTATCATTTTGCCCAAAGTTCTGAATACTAAATTTGAGTTTGGCATTAATTGCTCTAACTCGTCCCTTGATCAACCAGTCCCTTGGTTGTGTTAAGCTTAAAAACAACATTCCCCAAGAGGTATCACACCCATGACATAAGCCAAGAAGTATTTTTCTGTCCTCTCTGGAGGCATGTTGCTGCCCCTGTTTACATGTAGCCTGAAACAATAATGATCAAAACAGTATCAAATTGAAAGGCATAGGATATCAGTATTTATTAACCTTTCTCTTTACTAATAAATGTGTAATTGATACATTCATAATCATTTCTTAAAAGATCCTGACTATAAAATAGTTTTCTAAATACAACCAGCCTCTTTTCCTTCATCTTCCTTGAAACTGTTTTGTTTGCCATGAACTATGCACAGAGATTATACTCAGGGAATTAAAATAAACAACAAAACTGAATGCAAATGAAAAACATAAAATTCGCTTTAAGTACATAAACTTTTGTATTCATCATACAAGACAGTACATAAGTTGGAATGCATTGCTGCAAATCTTGAGAACCAGCTATGTTATATATTAATAATGCTGGAAACATTAGGAGGAATCTCATGCTTTAGAAAACAAGATGTCTGTTTATTGACAGAACATAGCAGAATAAAATCCTCATTCTTGTATGACATCCTGGCCTGGGTGTTCATATTTCATAGGGTCTGTCAGTCTGCTGCTCATAACTTAAGAGTTTACAGAATTAGGGCCTAAGCATATGAAGTTTTGGGACAAAATAAACTGCATATTCACTAAAACCAGCAAACATTTTGAGTTCGTGTTGTGAAAAACTGTAAGTAGGACAATAATGAAAAAAAATCACAATATTTCTCCTTTCAAATGAAATAGTTTGATTTTCTATTAGAAATGAGTCTTTTAGTACTTCCTTAATTTATGTTACAAAATAAACTACAATTCAAAATTCTTTAAATCAGAAGATCCAGTTTGACTCTTGTGACTTTACTACTGTTTGGTTTGCCAATGATCTCATTTTAAATTAGTGAGAATGAATACATCAGCTTCATAGGACAAAAAACTTCTGGACTTGAAAGTTGTATGATTTGTGTGGTATTGTCTCATACAAGTTTGCTTAGTCCAGTGGCACTGAGATCTGTGCATTCCTATACTTTGCGTAATGGGCTTGTTTTTGCAAGCAATCAGCAGGTACTGCTTGAAAATCCCATGTCTCTGGTTAGAAGACACAAGAGGAAGGGGCTTCTTTGAACATTAGACATCTACATTTAGACCTGTATGGTTAAAAAATTGTTTTCCAACAAAAGAGCTGTAGTCACTTGAGTATCATTTATGGTTGTAGGATTCCTACTTTGTCACTGTATGGCAGAGATACAGAAAATAGATTTGGATACACCTCATTGCTTGTGTAACATTGTGCAACTTCTTCTATCTTGTGATGTGCTTATCTGAATTACAGCTAGCTTTGCATATAAATAAGCTGTAAACTGCTTTGCAGTACACCATTATCCTGATCCTTTTTCACTTTTTGTGCTTTTTTAGATCTTAAGAGAATCATAGAATGGCTTGATTTGGAAGGGACCTTAAAGACCATCTAGCTCTAACCCCTCTGCCATGGACAGACACACTTTCCAGTAGATCAGATTGCTCAAAACCCCATCCAGCCTGGCCTTGCATGCTTCCAGGGATGTGGCATCTACAGCTTCTCTGCACAGTCTGGTCCAGTGCCTCACCCAGTGAGGAATTTCTTTGTCATATCTAATCTAAACCTACTCTCTTTGAGTTTGAAGCTGTTCCCCGTTGTCCTGTCCCTTGTAAAAAATCCCTCTCCAGCTCTCTTGTAGGCTCTCTTCAGGTACTAAAGGGGGCTTTAAGGCAGAACAACCCCAGCTCTCTCAGCCTGTCTTCATAGGAGAAGTTCTCCAGCACTCTAGTTGTCTTCATGGCCGTCAACTGGACTTGAGCCAATCACTCCATGTCCTTCTTATGTTGGGGACCCCAGAGCTGGATGCAGTGCTCCAGGTGGGAGTCTCCCAAGAGTGAGGTAGAGGGGCAGGATGTTACCAGGAGGCATAGTTACCGGGAGGATGTTAGTATTAGTGATTGCATCTCTTCTAATACAGAAGATACTTTGCAAATTGACAGTGTGGCTTGAGAGCAGATCTGCAAATGTTAACACTAGCATTTCTAAGCCAGGCTACTCACTAATTTTAGCAACTTTTTTTTCAAACCATTTATTTGGGCCAACATGGAAAAGAAAGTGAGGAGGGAAAATAAGAACAGGCTCTCCTTGATGGTGATAGATAGTATGGTGTTATTTTTCAAATCTGTGACAGGTGCTACTGCTTGAAGGGATTTCAGTTTGATGGTACCTCCTGAGAAGTAATATGGAAAATAGCAAACAGGAGTAAAAACATTAGATGAGTCTTTACTAGCCTTTGCCTGGTGAGCTGGGTAGAGGGGTGTGGTTCCTTTCTCATTCCATTTGGGTGAGTTTTCTTTCCTTTCTATCATCTCCTTATTTGCTAATAAGCCAGTAAAAGGATGTCTCCATCAAAATGGTGAGTATGGGTACAGGGTGTGCAAATATACCTGAGCTGGCATTTATCACTGACTTTGTGCTGGAATAGCTGTAGAAGGTGCAGGGTTGTTGAGATGATCTTCAGTTGTTTTTGTTTTTGTTGTTTTTTTGGATTTTTTTGTTTTGTTGTTGTTTTTTGTTTTGTTTTGAAACAAACTGGCAAGAGTCAGTAATGTGAAATTTTGTGAGGCTGATAAACTTATCAAGATAAGCAATCCAGTTGGTTAAATAAGCATAATTCATGTTTCCCTCCTGTTGTGTGTTTTGCAAATAGGCTTTTTTGAGACCAGATTGATTATTAAGTACCTGAGATAGCATGTTATGATCGAGTGACATGAAACATTTGTACCTGAGATGTGTTAATGAAATGTTAAAACCGTGTTTGGTGATCTAAGAATTACAGAAGTGTAGAAGTAACAGTGCTTTATTTGATTACAAAAATAAAATTATGATTGTGGTAGTCCTTGTAGTTAATGCTCATCCAAGAGCTCATTTTGCCCTAGAAACCATATTGTGTATAATTTATAGGTTTGTAGAAAAATTGTATTGAAAAGGATATCTGAAGGTCCAGTCCAATCTTCTTCTCAAAGGCATTGAAATCAGGATACAGCCATAATAATGTCCAAAGTTCCGTCTACACAATGGCATGCAGATATTGTGGAGGCATGTGAAAGACTGTGAGAAAAAGGTGTATTTAAAGTCAGGTTGTCTAACTCTATGTAAATGTGATTATTTATCAGAAACAGAGTATGTTGCTGTGTATACATATAGATT
>WEKY01032799.1:11183-39368 GCA_013390045.1 Picathartes gymnocephalus
TTAAATGAGTTCACCTGATGTTGCCATGTACAGGTAATTTTATTTCTGGCAACTCCACATGTCAGTGGAAATAGAAACATCCCTAGAGCCAAGAGCTGACTCTTCTGTTGGATCAGGTAGCGAAAGGGAATCCGCAACATCTACGCAGGTCAGAAGGGTGGGAGGAAGTTGCAAGCTGAAGGCCATTGTATCTGGAAAATATCTTAAAAAAATCCTCTACCTACTTTCTCTGTTCTGAAACCATTTGGGAAAGGAAATTCTGGTTTTAATCATAGAAACACATTTCTGTTGCATGTTAAAAAAGACGCGGTAGGAATCAGTTCAACACCAATGGGGAGATACCATGGTTGGCCAAATAGGTCCTCCCATTTTAACTTCACATAAGGTCAAAAGTTTGAAAAAACACTTAATGTCAAGAGGCAAAACAGGTAGCCATGCACTTCATAAACACAGCTTAGAAACAAGATGGAAGTAGGACATTTCCGATTGTTTGGTTGCTTAATAAATCTCTGTTTTGTATTAAGAAATATATTGGCTTTAACATGAATATTGATACTGTTGAATAATGAAAGCTAGTGATTTTTATGTTTCCACAACTCAGCATCATGCTGCTGTGTTTCCTACCTGTTTTTATGCTAGTCATTGTGGACCCTAAGTGTTCTTGGATTTGTGGGTCAGAGGTGACACTGAGATGCCTTGATACAAAAATAAAATGGAAAAAACCAAGATTCCATTTCTTTTTTTGTGCATAGGGTACAGGTGGGTTCATTTTGTTTTCGAAAGGCAGCCTTGGACCACCTTGGACACAGTTAGGACATTAAAGATCAAACTTTCCTCTATTTACTAGTGTAAATATAGTATGTCCAGTGATTTTACTGGCTGTTTGGAAAGTATTGAACTGCTGCTGCAAGAATAACTTGAATAACCTGGAAAGGACTTCAGGCCTGGCAGAATGTCAGGTGTGAACACACACTAGAGCTACAAATTTTAATTAGTTATAAACCACCTATAATTTATAGTTTAAATTAAAAGATAAAATTTGGGAAGTCCTTTTAAAGAGAGAGCTTCTTTCACTAAAACCTCTACTTTTTAAGCAAGCCTTCAGGCACATTTCTACCCTCAAAATACTCTGAGTTTTGGCGTGATTTAGCAGTTTATAAAATTGTCACTCACCTTTAAGGTTTAGGTATTTTTTCACATGTCACACAAGCTGTGACATCTGTTTTGCACTCATAATAAAAATAAGATTGTTCTCAGCAATGTCAAGTGGAGATAAAGATGGAGTCATAGGGGATAGTGAGATGTAGAATCACTTGAAGCTGTATTTTAAGGCTGTATGACTGACAAAGCAGATGTGCTTTTTCTGCAGGGGCTGCCTCTTTCTACTGTGTCTTTACAGCACTTAGCACAAGGTGTTCAGTTGCACAGTTTGGACTGCTAGGAAGAATAACATATGCATGTTAGAAAGCCTGTAGAGACAAGACTGCTGTTTCACTGTGAGTCAAGGTCAGCTGTGGGTGAAGAATATGGTGTCAACTTACTTGGCTAACTTGTAGGAAATGCAACTTAAACTGTGTCTCTCACCATGTACTTGAGAGTGAAACAATTATGGGACAGTGTTTTAAAGGAAACAACATCCTTACTCTTTGTGTTGTCCGTATCAGTAACTACATAATCAAAACCACTGGAGATTGGTTTGGTTTTAGTTATAGATACTGTATAGTTGTCTTGTATACTGATGCCATCCAACTGAACTTTGTCATCAGTCGTGCTTTACAACAGTGTGTTCAAGAGAAGGTCCAGCCCCTTACCAGCTGTTGGTAAGATAAAACACACTATTAAAATGGTAGGTGAGGCACAATTCCCATTTGCCTCAAATGAAGGTATGTATGTGATCCTGTGCAGGGGATTACTGAAGATAAGCTATTTCAGGACATCTTTTTTACATACAATATTCCATGTACTGAAGACTTGGTGTACTTCCATCATTCCAGACAATTTCAGCCATAATAATCTCTTGATTTTTGTAATGTATGGGTGTGGATCTCTGTGGCAAGCTGAAAATTCAGCAGAAGTGTTAGTTAATTATAAAATTCCCGAATATATGATTTTTCTAAAAATATTTTTGAGATGAAAGTGTAGCAATATGTCAGTCTTTGTAGTTGCAAGGTCCAGGTGTTATTCATTCTTGGAATGAGTGACACTGTTTCTTATACCATAGGAAAGACTATGTGGTTACTCAGTTTTGTAGATAAGTGGCAGGAAAAAAAAAGGTTTTATTTATAAAGCAGAAAAGCACCTTCTAGTAAGGAGGTAATACAATCTCATATGTTTGATCTTGTTTTGGGACAGAGAAGTGAGCTAGGTGACCTTTTTCCTGTGGTCCTGTTTCTTGTGACTGCATAGCTGCAAAAGAAAATGTGAGAAATGAGAAATAAAATAAAAAAAAAAAAAAAAAAAAAAAGGCAGTGCAAAGAAGTGAAACTGAATGATTTGGGCTGTTGAATGAGGATGATCCTGCCTTTCTGTGAACATGGAGCAGGGGGATACTAGCAGGCTGCTGCAGATACTGGTAATGATCTAGTCACAGCCCTGTGGAACTTGGTGGCAAGGAATTTATCAAAGTCCAAAGTGAAAAAAGTCTTATCTCTGATTAACTTAAGCTTTGACGTGGGTCAGTCTCTTAGGAAAGCAAACACTTGAAAAACTAAGGAAGTTTTGTGGGAGAAAATTGCAAGTCACATTCTAATAAAAATATATGGAAATTTTTACACATCTGGCAGAATTAGTTGCATCATAGCAGCTGTATCATATGCATCATAGCTAGGACTATCATAACAGACAATTTTAGAGAGAAGGAAAACCATGCTCCATTATTTGGTTACTCTAGCTAATATATGGTAAATAAACAAATCCTTAAAAACCAAAGCTCTTCTTTGATTGCCAAGAGATTGGCAAACTGTTCACATGATAGTCAGTATTTAAAGACTGATCATTTATTCTTTAAACCAGTAGAGAAGGCAAATAGCTTGAGGTGATGAGGAGAAACAGAGGATAGGATGGTAGTTGACCCTATTGAATATGCGAAAGAAAGAAGGATTTCTGCAACAGGTAGAAAGAGTTCAGACCAAGTGAAGGAATTGTTACCTGAGATAATGCATCCTGTAGCCAAATTCTGATAGCATATCAATGTGCCTGTTTACCTTGGTGATTTAGCATAGCAGCCTGTTGGTGACTAGAACTTTCCTGCACAGAGTTGTTACGCTCACTATAAGCAATTCTGTGTAAAAATTAGGCCAAAACAGTTGCCTCAGATAATCAAATTGCTGTCATCTATGTGTGTAAATACTGTATAAGTTTTTGCCCCATTTGTGCAATTTTTTGCAGTAGTAGCAGTGCAGGAAAAGGAAATACGTGCATTTTTATCCCACAGTGACAGGTATTTGTGTGTTCGTATATAAATATTTCAATTTCATTAGAAATAGAGAAATCTATATATCTTACTGGTTGGTACAAATGCTCTCCAGTGACTGGTTCCCTTACTCAGACATGCACAGCTGTGCCACTCAGAAAGCTCACCTCTGCTTCTGGTGCTCTTCAACTGCTTCAGGCTTCAGAAATATGGCAGGCATGACCTGGACAGATACTCTAGGTAAAACTCTGAAAGTCACAAGCAGTTTTGCTATTGACTTTAATTCCACCAGGATTTCATTGCCAGAGTCCAGCACCTTTCAAACATTTTAATGATCAGTTGATGATGATTACTTTGATGAGAACATGCTCACCAGTTCACATAAGGATCACAGGGCAAGTTCAGCTTCTGCAGCAATCATATCAGATCCAAAGAATGTTGAACACAGTGGGAGGACTGCCATTGTCATCCGTAAATTTTGGTAAATAAAATATAGAGGGCTTCCAAAATTTAAAGGAATTAGAATTATGTTTATTTAATGGACCTAGAATGCTTACAGAACAAAATTAATTTTTCAAAGCTTTAATTAATGCTCTGAGATACAGAAAAAAATATTTAATACACAAGACAAATGTGCAGACTTTGTCAGATATTTTTCCTTGCATATGCTCTATTTCTTTCACATACTTTATTTCATAGCCTCCCTTGCCGATATTCTCTTCTTTGTTTCTTTTCTGATCGTATAAAATTTTCTGTTTTACATGGTGGCCTAAAGATGCCTATAATTCCATTTTTGGTTCTTTGTGCCTCATCCTGTGGCCACTGGCCATTAGGAAGACTTCTGAGACCTGTAGATCAGATCTTCCTCACAGGTCTGTTGGAAATATGTTATTATTTTCCATGTATCTATTTTCTTTTTTCAGAATTACCATTTGCAAAACTCAGTTATGTTTCTGTTATGCAATGATGCCTGTTGAAAAGCAGAGATCTGAAGAAAAGACCACATGCAACTATTAAAAAATAGGTCTTCTTTTTGCCCTGTAGAATGCAATAGCTGTTACTGGATCAAGATTGGAGGGCAAAATCTGGCCCTTTGAACTTGTGTGATTGACTTCCCATCAGCACTTTCTGCAGTGTGGGAGACAAACCAATCATCAGAATCAGCGGTGTGTTGTCCTGGGACCTCTTGGAGTTGGAGAATATTCCAGGACAGCAGTCAGGTTGTACCGCAGCTGAAAGTGATGATCATTCTGTCCCAGCCCATGCAAGGAGCATTTTGGCATTTGCTTCTGATGAAGCTGTTCACCTTCTCCCCTGCTATGAGCAGAGGTGTTGCTGTGACAAGTGCCTGAGGTCAAGGCGCATGGAAAACGTGAGAGAAAGGGCTCCAGAAGAAAAACCGGCTTTAAGCAGTGAATGACTTCTTTGGCTTCCATTAAAAAAAAAAACGAAAAAACCAAAAAAAACCCACCAAAAAACCCATACCAGCAAGTGCAATGCTTTAGTACAACAATAAGGATAGCTGTAATTGGAACAAATGTCTGCACTTCTGTAATTAATTAATCATTAATTGCAGTGAACATTTTATAGGTCACAAATTGTTTAAAGGTAAATGCTCCCATTATGTGAAACAGGTATATCCAAGCCATACATCGTGTCAGTTTGCTGTATTGATTTTCACCATTAGTCAGTATTTTGAGAGGAAATACACATTAGTAGATGTGTCTTGGAAATGATTAGTGTTGGCTAGAACTAAGTATAGTGCAGGTGGGAGTGTGCAATCTCTCAACCAGTACTGCTCATGCACTGTAGTGCTGGCAAGGCAGTTCCCCTATTATGCCGCTGTTGAATAGCAGCTATAATTTTACTGCAAGCTGAGTAGGGCTTCTGTGACAGAGATAAAGCCAAGGACTATAAGTAATCTCTTTACATTCAGCTATGCCTTTTGTCCTAAACTGGGCAGGGACCAAATGCTTAGAGGTGAAGTACTAATCCATTAAAACACTGCACCACATAGATTACAGAGCCTGCAAGAACATGCTCTTGCACCTCAGTATAAAGTCTGCTGTCCTCAGACATGCTGAACTAAAGCTTGATTTTTAAAAAAGTGCTAGGAGGGAGGTAACAGTCAGCTCTGGTAGCAAAGGACAGCTCTGAATGCCAAGCAGTTTTGTATCTGAAAGCAGTGCTAGTTCTAGGACTACTTCGGGAAGTCCATACTCCAAAACTTTGCACAGACCCTTATTCTCAGAGAACTCTTCCCTTGAGTCTCAGGTAGAGTGGCAAGAATATAGTCCACAACCGCCTTCTTTGAATCAAGCTTTCTAGTTTGTGTCTGGGGATTCCAGTTCTTGTATGTTTTGCACCAAGGACCCAGTAAAGGCTATTAGACTTGGATGGAGGCCACAATAGGCTCAATTAATATTTTATTCACTATAATCCTGCACCGGGTAGAATTTGGCAGTCCTGTACTGAGAGGCTGCTGGCCTCAGTTGTCTTGCGAAGTCTCTTCCTGTCTCATTGGTTCCCTTCTTTCATTGTTTATAAAAGCCATGTTTTTGTACTCTCTGATGGTGATAGAACCCCATTAATTATCTCCAAGACTGTCACTCAGCCAAAGGGATTAATTCTTCATTCTTGTGAGATAGTAAAATCTATGCCTTGTTCATTATTATCCCCCAGCAATACCCATCTGAACAGTAACTTGAAAAACAAGTTTCCCCATTTTCAAGGGCAAGAGGAAGGGTTATGGCTGATTAACCAAAGGATATGCCATCGCTGAACTTTGTTTCTGGGAGTGCTCAATTCAAAGTGCAGATCTTCACCTGCATTCTTTACACATGAAATAGAAATTACCCACAAGTCTTCAACCATTTCCTGTAGTTTAGAGATCTTAAAACAAGAAGAGGATTGCGATGTCCTAGGTCTGGTCTCTTCTGTTGTACACAGCGTAGATCCTCAATATTTTCTGCTTTGAGCCTCCCAAGTTCCAGCAGAGTGCTTTCAGCTGGCTCTTCTGAGTTGTCATGTTCTACCAAAAATGCAAATACTGTGAAGTGGATATTTGATTGATGTCTAATGAATATCCACTGGATAAATGGTTGCATTGAATTTAATAACTCAGAATTCACAGAATCAGAGAATCAGTTAGATTGGGAAAGACCTGTGAGATCGAGTCTAGCCTGTGACTTAGCACTACCATGTCAAATAGACCTTGGCACAAAGTGCCATGCCAAGTCTTTCCTTAAATAAGTCCAGGTGCTGTGACTCCACCACCTCCCTGGGCAGCCCATTCCAATGTCTAATCATCGTTTCTGTGAATAATTTCTCCCTATTGACCAATCTAAACATACCCTGTCACAGCTTGAGGCTGTTTCCTCTTGTCCTGTTGCATGCTACTGGGTTACAACCTCCTTCCAGGCAGTTGCAGAGAGCCATAAGGTCACCCCTGAACCTCCTCTTCTCCAGGCTAAATAACCCCAGTCCCTCAGCCACTCATGGGACTTGTATTCCAGACTCTCCACCAGCTCCATTGCCCTTTTCTGGACTTACTCCAGCACCTTAATATTCTTCCTGAGTTGTGGGGCCCAGAACTGGACACAGCACTTGAGGTGCGGCCTCACCAGTGCTGAGTACAGGGGGACAATGCCTGCCCTGATCCTGCTGGCCACACTGTTGCTGATACAGGCCAGGACGTCATTGGCCTTCTTGGCCGCCTGAATACGCACTGGCTTATGTTCAGATGTGGTCAACAAGCACCCCCAGGTCCTTTTGTGCTGGGCTACTTTCAGTTTATGTTGTGCTTATCCTTTCACATGACCTGTTCATACGTCTTGGAGCAATATACAAGTCTACATTTGTGGTGCATTTGTTGCTTTGAATGCTGTAGTGAGTTTTGCTCGTTTCTTGTCAGCTGTGTGGTGATGTTCTGCAGATCAGTTGGAGGCAGTTTACTTTTCTCAGCTACCCATCTGAATGCATCAAACTTTGTCTTCCTTGGAAGAATTGAAGATTTGTTAGTAGTAGGAGATGCCAACTAGTGTATTACTCAAATATTAAGGTCTTGCAATGCTTTTTTTTTTTTTTTTCCCTATTCTTTTTAAGTTATAAACATGAGTATGAATGTTGATGCAATGCTAATGTATGTGAGCAGGTGAGTGATGTAACCGTTTAGCTTGCAATGCAGTTCATGAGCAGGAGCACACGCAGAACTCCAGTAGTTTCTGTTCCTTTCTTCTCCATTGAGTGAATCTGAACCTGGTCCTCATAATTCTAACTTCAAAATAACTTTGCATTGGAGAAAAATACTATTTCTTCTCTTCCATATTATTCAGTGTTTTCAGAAAAGTATCCTAATAGGTCAACTGCCAATGAAGGATTCTTTTTCTAAAAAGCACACATCATTCATATATGTTTTCTTAATTTCTTGGGCAACTATGAGGTTAATCCAGGTACATAAGCTACTTCACTGAGGATTCATCCTTTCCAATAGAGAAAGAATTGTCCTAATTTACAGTTGTCATAAAATAAAATGTCACATTCGTGCAATTAAAGTGGGTTGAATTAACTTCTTATTCCAAAGCAGTGATGTGACCATGTAGATTTTAAACCTGCAATTTTTCAGGGTGTTGTAAAAGTTAATAATCAAATTCTTTTTCAAGCATCTTTGTGATCTTTGATACCTACATTGAAGTAGGAGGATTTTAGATATAGTAGTGATAAAATTATCAATTTATATCTATAGACTAAAGAAAAAAACATTAAGTTTTCATGGTGATTTAATTTGGATTACAATTTCTGGACATGATAAAATTCTCAAGAGTATTTTTAACATATTAGCAGATACTTTATATTAAACATCCTGTAGTCAAAATGGTGCACCTCACTCTTAGATCTCATTTAAGATGCACCAATATGAAATTAGTAAGTTTCTAAGTATTCTGGTTACACTTCTTTATTGCATACTAAGTACAACACCAATACTTAAACTTTTGAAAGGAGGAGGGGGCAAAGGATACATAATTAATCTGGTATAATTTAGTGTTTGTGCCAGCTTCTTACATGGCTTTAAAAAAACATGTTTATAGGTAGCCCATTTTCTTGATAAAACATTCAAAACAGTTTAGTAATTAATGCAGAGGATGTGTTGCTATTATGGAAAAAGCATAATCACCTGGTCTTAAAATGAGCATAGAGCAAAATGCACTTGAATTTAGTCAAATGCAAATATGAGTAGCTGAAGGAAGTCTTTAGGTAATCATTCCAGAGTATGTTCTCTGGCTTGTGTATATACACAGATACAGTGACTTATGTGAAGGAGAATAATGGACTAGTGTGTGGAATGGGGAGCCTGAATGGTTTTGTTCATGTTCTTGGATCAGACCTGGATATCAGCATTATCTCCCACATACTCAGTTATTGGAACTCTGCAATATCACGTCTCAGGACTTGGTGCAATTAGCCAGCCCTTTGTATGGACAGCACTCTCAGGCATATGGAGTGATTCTTGTGGTTTTCCAGTGCAGGGCCAGAACTCGGACTTTGATGATCCTTGTTGGCCACCCTTCCAACTCAGGATATTCTATGATTTTGAGATGTGATTTCTGTAATGCATTAACACAAATGTTTTCTGAAATATACCTCAGATATCCATGGCTGGGCACAGTTAAACACAAGATTAAGAACAGGACAGAGCATTGTTTTATAGCAAAACACAACTTCTTTCTGAGAGGCCAGGCCATTGTGTCTTGCTCAGTCTCAAGGTCAGACTCATTGCCAAGTAAGTGATCAGTGGGGGATTTTCCCTGTGTCATTAAGAGAGTTTTCTGTGTCAGAGGCTTGGAGGATTTCTCTGGAAAAGAACTTGCTGAATCATCTTAGTGTGTTCTACATGATCAGTTTCTTGCAGTTTCTGAAGACATTTCTTATTTGTGGCAAAGTTACAACCCTTGTGTTTTCCTTTGACCCAAAGCAGATCAAAAGGTCATAATACCACACCTATCTGAGAGCACTCAGGCCACACTGATAAGCCTGAGCTTAGACTGCATGACACAGTAGTTGTTTAGGGTTATAATGTTATTGAAACCGTTTGGAAGTTTGGATGCTAATAGTGAAAAATCTCTTGCTTGACCCAGTATTTTTGTTTTGGTTCATTGGGAGTATTGGAAAGACCTTGTAATTAGCTTTATTTCATGAAAACATTGAACTTCACGTATACACATACACATGCAATCAAGAAAGGCAGGAATTCCCCTGTAAATAGTGAAGAAGTTGCCTCTGCTGAACAGAAAATTTGTTATAAACAGGATTGTTATGAAAGAACAGTTTATGTTGAACTTACCAAGGTTTACCAATATTGATAGAAAACAAGAATTGGCTGAGTATAAACGTTTGCATCCATTTTGGAGTTTGGCAGCAGGCCACTGGGTGGGAATATTCCTGGTGTGTTTGGGAATATTCCTGGTGTGTTTGTTGAGTGCACCGAGGGAAAACTATCTGACCTTTTGATATGGATGATAGGGCAGACAGTGGCCTCTAGAGGAAGTTTTTGGGTACAGACATTCATTCTCACTGGTCCTGAAAGGCCAGAGACTTCTGTACAATTTCATACCTTCTTATAAGTGACCTGGTTAGATTTGTCAAAGCAGCTGAGGATGATGAGGAGGTTTAGTGACTGGCAGACAGATAGGAGAGGACATGACTACAAGGGAGCAGTGATTGTTTGGGAAGAATAGTGATCCTATACTACTTGGTAGCCTGCAAAGAGAACAGTAACTAACCCCATGACTTTGGGGTTGGGATGGTCCAAAGCAGCAATGAACTAACTCGCGCTATGTCAAGTAACAAATATGCCATTAAATTAAATTAATTTTCAAGACATGCACTCAAAGTTTAACCTGATAGCTGTTGTCTTCAGAAGCATCCACATGTGTGGCATATCTGCTCTGTATGGAAATTGGATTTGTCAAGTAAGTAAAAGAAGAAAAAAATCTTTACATATTGTTTGAAAGATAAACTCACTTGCATTTAATGTGGCTTTCTTTGTTAATTTGGGATTCAGTCTTTAAAGTGTGTTTATTACTGCTTTTCTGTTTACCTGTATTTGACATTTGAAACATTTAAAGATGTAGGTGCCAAAGAAAAGAAATCTAATGTCATAAATCATGGTATAGCATTTTATCATGTCCTTAATCTGAAAAATATTAGTAGTACCATTGAACAGAGAGAGGATGTCAGTGATTTTCAAGCTGAGTATTTTGGTCTTTGAAAGATTTTAGACTCACTGTCCTTACCTTAATAGTCTTAGACTGGCTGTCCAATAAATTCCATCAAGTCCTTCAAGTAAGAAATCTGAAAAAAAGGGAAAAATATTTTGTTAGGATTTTTTTTGGTAGTCACGGTAATTTGACAGGCTATTTGTAATATAGTGATTACAAAATTTTAAAGCAGAAGTGTAATTTTCAAGCTGTTGGTACCCATTTAATGCACAAAATGTTTATCCTGCTATTAAGAAATTGAGTACCTCAGATTTAGTAGGTGATTTGTTTTCTCCTCCAGCTCTGTGCTGTTAATCCAGGGCAATGCTATTTGTTTCTGTTTCTCCAAGGGCTGTTTGATGCATTCTAAGGTGCTAGAGACGGCTTGTTTACAAGTTACATATGCACTTTGCTCTACATGTTTGTGCACCAACATTACTTTAACAATAAAGCTGACTGGCTACGAATAAAAGAGCAAGATTGGAACTGATGCAGTGAAATTACATGCAAATATCACTTCAAATTGAAAGCATTTACTATTCATATATTGAGAATTAGTGAAGCCCTGTAATCTGGCTGTAGTGGTCAGAGCAGTTCCAGTCCCAGAGGGGTGAACAGCCTGCATGATCTGTCTCTGCTGACTTCTGTCCCCTGCTGCTTTCCTTATTTTAACAATGTCTGACCTCTGTGCACTATTGTCATTTCCCCCTTTTCAAAATGAAAGTGTACCAGAACCTTATCAATAGTAGGAAGAATTAGAGAGAAGGCTCTGTGGTTATATCTAACATGAATGTTGCAATGAATCCTTATGAAGTTTAAACAGTACAGTATTGCTTACTCCATGGGACAGATGTCTCCAACTGGGATCACTGTCCTAATTTTGCAACATAACTAGACTTCTCTTACCAAAATCTGAAGAGTGCCAGAGTGTCAATTCCCTATGCATTCCCCCCTCACCTTTAATTTACCCTGTAAGCGTGCACATCCGTGCACATATGCCTTCTCACGTGTGATCTGTTTGTATTCAGTGTAATCCCATTACTATGGTTCCCATGCATCTGGCAGTCTTTAATGTATTTATCTTCATGACAATCTTTCCAGACAGACTTGTATTTTTATCCTGTATTGCAGAGAGGAGCCTATGTGCCTTTTTCCAAAGTTGTACAGGAAGACTGTGACAGAGTTGGCATAGATATTGGACATGGCACTTGCTTATCCTTCGTCCTTTTAGCAGCAATATTGTAATCTGGCAGGAGATTTGAGTACCTTTAGTTTCTGTGTTAGGAATTCTGAATCCCTGTATCTGTTTGCAGCAGCCATTTTACTGGCACTTATGACAATGTCACACACTCAATGAGAAAATTTCTATGAGCTTTTATGAAATGTTTAACAGTTTTGTGATTTCATTCCAAATGATCTGAAAGAAAAAAAAGTACAACTAAAATAAGTATCAGTTAAAGAAAGAGTTTTTCAGGTGGAGATATGACCATGCCTTTGAGAAAACATGTCATGGTAAAGGATTGGATGACAGTGAGTAAACCAGGCAAGAGGGTAGGAGTTCAAGGGAGATTTAATCAAGATAAGTAAGATCATGAGGACAGCTGGGATATCTATGCATTGCAAACAATTTGCTTGGCAAATTTGTTCTTATTCCTTGTTTGTGAATTGTGTATGAACAGATTTTTCTTGAATTTTTAGTTATTCAAAACTGTTTGACAAATGTATCTTTTGAACAGATTTAACATATGCATTGCTGGTGGACTTTCTTTGTACCTACTATGTTCTCATTGCTATTGTCAGATGGCTGGTGGCCATAGCCACATAGTGTTGGTTCTGTTCCTTCAGTAGTCAGGGCACTGAGCTGCTGATGTGTGACCTGGATGACCACTCTCAGCTGCTTATTCCTTGCAGTGTGCATTTCAAGAACAATCCATGGATAAAATTGTTCTTAAGAATCTCTCTGATAAGATTTAGGAATACTGAACACTGTCAGTGAGGTCAAGGTCAGTTTACATGGCAGAAAAAAAAGGGCTATTTTTCCACACAGAGTATATTTGCAGTGAATAACTTAGCTAACTGTAGACACTGTAAATCCACTTTGGCAGATGGTTAAGTCTATGTTGTGACCCCCTTTTCTGCCCCAGGGATTGTTTCCTGAGTATGGCCTCATCTAGATTGGCATTTTAATCTGAAAATATTTGTTAGGATGTTACAAAGCTGTCTAGATGAAGCTAAAAAATTTCAGTGAATAAGAAATTTAATTATTACTGGAAAATTAACATATACCTCACTTGTTTTAATTTTTCATACCTCTCCCAACCTGCTTAACAGCGAGTATTATAGCAGTAAGCACTATTTATGTAGAGAACCTTATAGGTTTTATGGGGAACTTATTAGTTTTATGTGATTATCCATCTGTCATAGCAAACATTGTTTTTATTATTTAAAAAATGCAAATAATGTGGTAGAAGTGCTACTGAAGCACTGCAAGCTTCGGCGATTCCAGCGTTCTTTTTGCTAACAGAATGTATTTTGTAAAGAAGGCCAGCATACAATGTTTAATCTTTTTTGCCCTTAGCTCACAGATGCTACTGTAGGAGTATTGCAGAGGCTGACGTAGTTTTTAGCAGTTATGTTGGTGTAACTTTGTATAAAAGACACCGTGAGAAGATCTGTTAGGCAACAAATAAGGAGTAAAATCAAGTGCTGTGTAGACTTCAGCGGTTTTCATGTTATCAAGGTCTTTGGTATCAAGAAAGGAACAATTCATTTAAGTAAAGGCCATAGTGTTACTCATCTGGCTTTTTTTGTGATGGTGGTAGAGACCCCATGAAGTCTCACCAAGGTATCAAGTCGTGCAGTCTCTACTGGGAGACAGGTCTTTCTTTCCAAAGTGAAGGCAAGGCTGCATAATGCAGTTAGTATCAAGTATCTTTCTTAGGCTGTAAAGGACAATCAACATTTTTATCGACATTTATTGGGTGTAGGTGGCAAGGTGGGGGGCTGCAGGGGTGGCCTCTGTGGAAGGTGTTCAGGGTCTGCTGTGACAGTTTCAGGTGGCTCCACAGTGTACCCGCTGCAGGACACAGCTGAGCCCATCAGCCAAGGCATCTCTGTGGTATCATAAGAAAGGGCAAAAGCACTGCATAGGCAGAGAGGAGTGAGGGGGGAAGAAAAAGTGAGAAACCTTGCAAACACCAAGGGCAGAGAAAGGGGAGGAGAGAGAGGAGGCATTACAAGTACCAGGGGAGATACTCCTCTGCAGTCTGTGGAGGAGATGATGGTGGAGCAGGTATTTTCCTGTAGCTGGTGGAGAGGACCATGGTGGAGCAGATATCCATACTTCAGCCTGTGAAGGGTCCTATGCCAGAGCTGGTGGATACTTCTGGAAAGGTCTGTGGTCTGTGGGAGAGCACGTGGAGGAGGTTTATCATGAAGGCCTGCTGTCTATGGAAGGACCCACACTAGAAGAGGGGAGAAGTGGGAGGAAGAATGGCAGAGAGGAGCTGTTATGGACTGATCCCACCTGTTTCCTGATTCCCTTTAGCAGCTTGGGGCAGGGAGGACAGGAGGTAGAGGAGGAAGTGAAGAAATGAAGTTGAGCCTGGAAAGAATGTGGAGGTGAAGAGAAGGTATTTTAGTTTTTGTCTTTGTTTCTCACTATTCAACTCTATCTTTAATTCTCAATAAATGAAATTAATTTTCCCCATATTAAGTCTGTTTTGACCTGAATGGCAATTGTTAAGTGATCTCAATGTTCTTGTCTCAACCCATGAGCCTTTTCATTTTGTTTCCCCATTGTTTTGAGGAGGGGGAGTGCAAGAGCTGTTGGGTGGATGTCATCAACCTACAATCCAATTACCAAAGGTTGCAATTTAGCTTTTCTGAAAGTAATGTATCTGAAAGAGAGGATCAGTTATTTGTGCTGAAGAGCAGTATTAACAGTATATAAACATTAACAAACTAAAAGAACTGGCATTGTGGGATGGTTATAATGTTGCTGCAGGCATTTGGAAATACAGGTTGAGTTTTCAGAGTTTGTATTCTGAAATGTTCCAGGATAAGTTCTGTGCTTTAACTTACATGCTAATGTTGCCCTTCGGGTTGAAAGAATGAGAGGAAGAAGCTTTACTAGAGAAACTTTGTAACAGCAAAAGAGAAGGAAATATAGACGAGAAAACACGATTAAACTTGCAAATTAGTTGTGTTTGTGGGTTAGTTTTGTCCCTGTTCAGTTTGACATTATTGAAGTCTACTTCTTACAGGTTCAGTGAGATTAAGAACTAAGAAATTTGGATAACTGAAGTTAATTAGAGATGCAGCCTGTTTTATCATGTAGATCAGTTTACAGACCAACTGTTGAAATAAACATTCACAAACATCTTGGACTTTTCTGAGGTGGGTTTGACAGATAGACAGACAGACAGATAGGCATTGCCTGGAGGAGTTGTGGAGCTTCTGGATGCCCCATTCCTGGAAGTGTTCAAGGCCAGGCTGGATGGAGCCCTGAGCAACCTGATCTAGTGAGTGGTATCCTTGCCCATGGCGGTCGGGTTGGAACTAGATGATCTTTAAGGTCCCTCCCAATCGTTCTGTGGCAGTCACACAGGCACATATGTATATAAAAGTATTTTGAAAAGTTTTATTTCTCTGTATTTGTTTTTTGAAAAAGAAGCATGAAATCTGAACACATGCATACATGCACAGAGACTGCTTTCTCTTTCGTTCATCTTTTCCAGCTACCTGAAAAAAGTTTGTATTGTGCAGTTTCTTGCATAATTTTACTGACCAAGAGGCTGAACTGTTTTACTCACATGGAAAACTTCTATATGATTCCATGATAATAAGAGTGATATCATGCTACAGGTACTACTTAAAGAATATATTGTGATCGGCACAGGTTTATATATTTTCTGTACATTTTTATGACCACAGGATTTTTTAAGTGCATTTTACAAAGCTATGCTACATAGCATTCCATAGACAACTCTTTTAAATCTTCCATTTCTTTTTAAATGCAGATATCTTGGTTAAAAAGATCACGTTTCATAAGCTGAAGCCAAACTTTTTCTGTATTAGGATAACACTAGGAGTTATAATTTGACAGTTATTTCATGTATTCTGTGAAAAGCATGGATGATGTTGGTGCAGTGTCTAGTGAGGAGTTCCAAATCACAAATCCACTACCTTGATTAGTGCTAATTGGCATCCTTGGTAGAAGTAACAGTAGAAAGGCCAAGGACTGAATAAGCATGAAGAATGAATTAGCCTCCTGCTCCTGGGGCAGTATCCTCCAGAACACACGAGGCACCCGTGCTCAATTGAACGTGGACTAAATGTTGAGTTGACATTGCTGCCAATCTTTTACTTTTCAGGGAAAGTACAGTTACTTATGAAAAAATTATTAGGTTGTAAAAGATAACTGAAAACCTACTGTGATTATTAGATTAACAAAATAATTTTTTAATCTTTAAAAAAGATTAGAAAATAGCCTGAGGATCTAGTAGCCAAGAAAGAACAGGAGAATGGAATAAAACTGTAGGATTAATCTGAGTGAGTAAAACATGTAATATAAATAGCCACATAGATGAAGGACTTGTTTTTAAAAAGAGGACTTATATACATGATGACTGCCTATGCAGTTGTACAGACATTAAAAAAAAAAAAAAGTGTGAAAGCAAGTCAAAGTGTATTTTCTACATCTAAACTTTTTTTCCTTATTAATTTTGCCTTTCTTTCTGTAAAATGAATATATGTATTTCTATATATCATGTTGTGTTATGGCACCAATGTATGACAAAATATAGCAGTGGATACACCCTAAACTGATAAATACTGAGAAGATAACAAATCAGCCAGCAATATATGCAGGAATGTCGTTGCTGTGATTCCTCATATTGCACCTATCCTCTAAGATGTCTGTGAGACCTTCCTGTGTTTATTATGTTTCAGTGTGTTTGAGCTCTAAAATTTCAACAAATTGGATTTGGTCTTTGTGATGTTCTGTTCAGTGGCCATACTGGCTTTGAGTGGTCTCACTGCTGCTTTAGAAGATACTTGTAAAATCAGCTAACTGCATATATTGCCAAGTGGGAGAAAATACATTTATTCGAGCAACAGCTGCCTTTAAAGCATTGCCAATTGAATATTAGGGGTGCAGCTTTGTGGGCACCTTTCACCATGCATTTGATGAACTGCATAACAACCCCCCCTCATGAGCTCTGTGCTGGCTTCCATTCCTGTGGTTGACTTAGTCTCATTTTAAGGGTTTATTTCTTGTGTTTGATTAATAAATCTCCTTCCAGAGCACTGACTGCATGAGTGGTAGCAGTAAAATGCTCTTAGAAATCAGAGGGCAAGTCTGCCTAGATCCTTGAAACTTAGATCTCTCTCTTTTTCCCTTTCACTCTTCCTTCACCCAAGAGAAAGTCAGGAAGGATAAAAGGGTTTTGTGGTGTGACTTAGAAATTAATGAACTAAACTAGCAAAGCCATTCTAGATTAACAGCACCATCTCACTCAAAATGCCCTGCCTTTTGGTATCTCACATTGTATATCAGAGAAACTGCTAACTTGAGTACATCAGTTCTCAGGGAACAGATCAGCTTTCAGACATTGTCTCAGAGCACTTGGTTTCTCACATGTTTGAAACTGTGGCCCCCTTACTGACGTGCTGAACTGGAAGAAGAAAAAGTAGTTGTTCCAGTTCTCACATTCGTTGCTGGAACCTGCAAAGACCCGTGCTTGCACAGCAGCTGGTACTTGGCAGTACATTTGCTTTGGGGAATACACTGTAATATAGATAGATAACAGACACATGCAGCAGGGAGAAGAGCTATTTAAGCTAAAGGCCAGTACTAGCACAAGAGTTAATTGGGAGTGAGAAGAGGATTTCTGACTATTAGATCTGTAAGACTCTGGACCAGCTTCCCAGAAGGAGTTTTATGGGCTACTTGTGGGTTAATTTGTATCTATAAGCTGTCTTCACAATAGGAAGGGGCTCTGATTCATATCTATCTCTAAAGGTAGACAAAAAATAGGAATGCTGTCTCCCTTGGCCAGGTTTCTCCATTGAGCTCTAAGACAGTATATATCTTTTGGTTACTTCTATCTGATTAAAAGCTTCATTATTAATTCAGCTGTCTGCTTGAACACTGTCTAGGTTTTCAGACTGCTGTGGCAAGACTATTGTCTTGTTCCAGGAGACAAGACTGTATCACCGCATCCTGTGTCACCTTCACTGGCTAATTCACCTGATCTCTCCCAAATCCAGTTCTGCCTCTGTTCCTTCCCAGACTGTCTCTGCTTGTGTTTTCTGTTCTTCTGTGACCTTCTCCCTCCATCTTTTTTCCTGGCAAGTTACTTAAGTTGTTTTTACTCTGGGGTATTGTCCCTCTCCTCTTCTAATGACAAATAGGGACAGGTCACAGGTGCTGTCATTTTTACAGCTAAATATTTCCCCAGTTCCAGCTACACATCTAATCTCTACACTAAACCTTCCCGTTTATCACTTTAGTATATGATGAACTTTAAAAGTTGTTCATTTACCTTCATCACTGGAGTGGTCTGATCTCTCAAGTGAGTGCTCTATTGCTTTTCCTTCCAGCTTTTTTTTCTCCTCAGTCTTGCTACTGTATTTTCAAAAATCTCTTACCTGTTTTTAGCATTATAGCATTATTAAATTGTTTGTCTCTAAAGGATCTGCCTTTTTTTACCTTGTTGGAAGGAGCTTGCATAAGGTGCATGTGCACAAGAATTATGTGCTGTAACAATTATGTTAGAGAGATATTATGTTTTATGATTCTTCTGTGTGGAGGTGAGAGAAACAGAAGCTGGTATATGCAGACATATATCTACACTTGATTAAATGAATTTTGTGGAAGACTAATAATCTTATTCGTATTTGGACCCACATAAATACTGATCACAGCTAAAGAAAAAAGTCTGAATATGGGAATTGCATAAGCAGCCTAATTTTCATTCTTCAGATGAGGAAGTAGTCTGATTAGGGACTTGGTTACAGGAAGAAATAAACATTGTTTCTTGTCTATATCAGAGGATTTGGAAATGGTGCAAAGATTATGTAGTAGTTTAGCAGTAAGAAAGAGATGTAGTTTGGAGGCTTTGAAGAACTGCACAAACAGTTGCTGTCAGCATCTCTTTGTAAGTCCTGATGGAGTGCTTTACTTGACACTCACATTGAGTCAGTTCCTGAGTGAGCAGCTTGGGCCCATTACAGAGTTGTGCACTGTGTAACTACACTGGCTCCAGTTTAGTTGTTCTTGATTTCTGATATTGCTTAGAACAAACAAGAAATGTCTTGTCACACAGATGTGCACAGAGAAACAGCAAATAATATATTTGAAATGTGTACATAAAGATGTTTTTCACCTGTCTACATGTGTGTTTGGTATCCGAGTGATACCACCATGAGTTGTTTCTCACTCAGTGTCCTTATGAACTGCAGTTCAAACAGGTGCTATCCTGAAAGGCAAACCCAAAAATCTGCACACCCTCAGACCTGTATGCAGACATTTCTGCTAGTCATTTCCTATTTTCCCTTCCAGAAGACAATTGCTCCATGAAGGACACTGGAGCAACATCTGGCCTATTTAGTTTAATGGGTTTTGCTCACATCTGCAGCGATCTGTTCTGAAGTGACTATAAATATAACAATGAGGAAGAAAGGCCTGTGGCATAGACGGAACTCAGGTTCAGTTATCCCAATGCCTAGATTCAGAACACATAACATCCTTTTGTAAACAATATTGCAGTTCTTAACATACCATGCACAATTATTTTTGTGGGTTATTTATTATGTAGTGTATATAACTCTTCATAAAAGTCAAATGTCATTCATATAAAATGGGCATCAGTCACCTTTCCATGTTGCTTGGGTCAGCAGTCCTGCTGACTTTTGAACTGGAAATGTGATAAAGACAGAATGATAAGAGTTCTGGTCCTCAGATAAAAACAGAGTAATCGGTTAATACCTAAATAAGAAAAGAGGTAGGATGATAAAAACAAATTTAGGAAAGGAATTATGTACCAGAGAGTAATTAAAACAGGAAAAAAGTAAGAAAAGAGATGGTGTGTTGCAGTAATGAACACCTTTTACTACCCATTGTTTCATCTAACAAATTCCTTCTGTCTGTCCTATTAGGCCTTTATTTTCTATAACACCTGCCTTCTTGGCACCTGCATTGGAAAGAAAACAAGTAATAGTTTTCTAGTTAATGCAATATAGAAAAAAAGACTTTCTGGACTTACAAGCTCATGTGTTTGCTTCGGCACTGTTAGGTCTGCAGGCCCTTGCCACTGAAGTCAACCTGAAGAATAAGAAGTTTTGTTACAATCCCTACTTCTTTCATTCAAATGAAAGGGAAGTTAACTTGGCTAGAACTGATACAAGATGCATGACTATTATGGAATTGAAAGCAATAAAAATTTTTATCTTGGAAATTAATTTCCTAAACAGACCTGTAAAGTTACATAAATGAGTCTTTACTAAAATACATTCAGAAAGATTTCTTCTTCACACTGCAATATATGTAACCCACCTAATACAGAGGCAATACACTGTGTGTGTCAAACAAAAATAAAATACACAAAAGAAATGCAAAATGTTGGTTTGAAAGATTTGTGGTGGTATGTGGAGGCCGGTGAGCCCACTAAGCCAGGGTCCATTGTGGTCCCTTGGAAGGACAGACCCTAAATTGAAGGCTAACCCCTTAGTTAGGGTGACAGAAAAGGCTTCTCCCAGGATACCTTGTGATGTTGCACAAATGTACCCCAGTTCTGCCTCCCCAGTTGGCCCGTTGGCCTCCCTGCCCCTTTTCTCCCCTATATGGTTATGTTCTGGAGCGTTCTCCCATCCTTGTTCCCCCATCAGCCCTTATTCCTTAGTCATCCTCCCCTGTCGTCCCATTAGTCCTCATACCCTGGCCCTCAGATCATTGGCCCTGATGCTCTCTCCACCCCTCGCCTACCTAGTATATAACCCTGGACCCCTCCCATTGTTCTTGGTCTTCATCCCTGGAACCTTCCGCTGTGTAGATAGGCGTTGAGGTCCGCCACTGTGTAGGCGTCGACCTCTGCCGCTAATAAACCCTGCTGGGAGCCCATACGAAGAACCCCTCCTGGGCTCTGCAGCCTTATTTCCACCGGCTGCGCGTGTGAGTGTGGTAAGCCCCCTCCGCCCCGACCGGAGCGCCTTCCCCGGTGGAGATGCTTGTAGGAAGGTTGCGGTGTCGAGGAGCCTGCGCCCGCACTGCAACAGTGGTATTTAAAGGTGTGAAATTAGTTAGAATCAGAACATTGCTTATATGTAGAAGAGCATTTGATAACTGAGTGCAACTTAGTCTTTGTCTTTAATCTTCCAGGAATAAGGTTCATAACTCCTTTGTACAGCTTTAAAAAGATGCCCTGTGTGCAACTCTGCAATTTTAGTTTGGAGAGTTGTTCCCTTTGCTTCAGTGTAATCTCTCTGAAGAACAGCACCTTTTATCTGGAACAACAGAGTCTGCAAACTGGCTGTGAGACAGAGGCTGGAAATCACACCATAGCGTGAGCAGGGTTCATGTGTTAATATGCTGATCCACTGTGTCAGACACCAGCTTAGAACTGAATCTTGCCAAAAAGCACAGGTGAAATATGCTTGGTGAGCTGAGTGCTGCCCTGGGTGAATAGAAATTCAGAGCTCAAGAACAGTTTTAGTACCAGCTGGGAAGAATAAGCAGGAGCAAATTTAGGTTGTTGGGAGGAAACATAGGAGCAAAAAATCATTGCTTTTGCTTATAAAGAGCGCTGTGAGAACGTCACGTAGGCAAGGAATTACGTAAGAGAGTTTGCTTTTATCTACCCACACAAAATTTTGCCCGTGGGTTTCTTTTTTTTTTTTTTTTTTTGCACATGAGGATTTAAATCTCTGTGCGGTGTTCAGAACTCTTTACCTCTCCAAATTAAATGTAATGCAAGTTTTGAGCCATGTACTTCCATGGCTTCCTGATCTGAGAAACAGGACACAGTCTCAAGTCAGAAACTTGTCTTTTTACTTTTTAGTCCCTAGTTTCATTTAAAACCAATACTTAATTTGGTTGTGAAAGAAGTTGTACAGGGATAAAGGGCTTGGAGTGCCTAGCTGGATCCTTTGAAAGTCCAGATAATTCAGACACATAATGAGTAATTTGTTAGTCACTAACTAGATTTCATCTGTATTTTGATTGTGTTGAGGCTACTTTAGGGATTCATTTACGTACAGCTTACATCAGGAGGAGGCTGATCTGTGTAAGGTCCAGCTGTCTTTATATACACATATATACTACCATTTTCTTGTGCTGCCTGTTTCAATGCTTGATAATCCTTTCAAGGGAATAAAATTTTCCTAATATCCAATCTAAATCCCCTCTGGCACAACCTGAGGCCATTTCCTCTTGTCCTGTTGGCATGTTACCTGGGAGAAGAGGCTGTCCCCACCTGACTACATTTCAAGTAGTTGTAGACAGCAGTAGAGTTCCACTTAGGCCTCCTTTTCTCCAGACTAAACAGCCCCAGCTCTCTCAGCCACTGCTCATAGAACTTGTGTTCCAGATGATTCACCTTTGCCCTTGTCTAGACTGGCTTCTCAATGTTTTTCTTGTAGTGAGGGCACCAAGCTATGTGTGCCTTATGGTGTCCATCTAAGAAAAGCTGGGCATATGTGTTAACACATCATAGCAATGATAATAATAAGATTTAGATTTTCACCTTCTACCCTGGCTGCCCAGACTTGCTCTTTAAGGGTACATCCTTGGTCATACCATCTCCTGCAAGCCCAGCAAGCTAGAGGAATAAAAATAGCATGACCAACTTGATCCTGAAAAAGAGACGCCTCCTTGGACTTCTAGGAGATGTTGCTCTGGCAGGTGCAAAGGCACACCAAAAACCTCTGAGTGTTCTGAGGTCTTCGCAGTGCCTGAGAAGAGTGAAGAGAACAAGCTTCCACTGCAGTGCCTGTATCCGTACAATTTCCTGCCACTGGCATTTGATTGCCATGTCTGTCTCCAGGATCTTTATTCTGGACTAAGGATCTACTCCAAACTGCTACACCACTCTGTACAGTTTGGTACTAAACACATATGTTGTTGTCTAGGTACTTCTGTGGATGAGATTTGGGTGGAGAGACCTACCTTATCTCTTTCCCCTCTCTTCTGAAGCCAGGGCTTCCAAAGGGTTCCTCCCACTGCATACCTGGAATAGCACTGAGCCTGAGGGCTTTTGTTCACCTTTTGATTATACAGTGTGAGATAGCTATGTGTTTGTATAAATATGTATGTAAATATATTTTCTTCAGAATACTGGGCCTTTTTTAGGTACAGTACACACAACAAGCAGATTTTATAGGTAACTTTGCCACTTGTTTTCCTTCCCCTTAAAGGCATTCCAGCCCTGGTTTTGAAAGTTGATGTATGCTGGGAGACAAAAACTATGACTAGATTAGGAATCCCTGAGGGTCACATAACTAGAAAGATACTTCCCAAAGGCTTAGATCCCGTACTACAATGAGTTCAGTATATAGATATTGAATATTCAGACTGATAAATGAATTAAAGCTTTTTTTTACTGCCTAGTAACATGCCACTTTTTTCTATGGTCATTTCTCAGTTTTTAACTATATTACATTATGCCTTGATTGAATTATAAAATGGTAAAACGAGTTCTGCAATTTCATGCCATAAATTTATATTTTTGAACATTCATTTACTGAAAATTTGCTACTTATCTTGCAGTATGATTGCTTAACTTTAAGCAAGTCTGAAACCTCTAATGAGGTTAAAATTAAAGAACTTAGGATTCTTCTACGGGTAACCTTTCAGGAAGTTTGACCATGAGGTGAAACTAAAGGGATGGAGTATAAACCTGGTGAAGTCATTTTAAGGGAGGTGCTGGAATAATAATATTCCTGATGAGTTTTTTATGGAAGTCTGGTGGTAGCTTTATAATAGATATTTTAAAGTAAGTATGTGATTTTGTTTTAATAGAGTATTTTTATGTCTATAGCTGTTGGCATTTTTTAACTACTATATCACAGCCGCAATGTACATGCCAGGAACAGTCCTATTTTATTTTTTTTAAATCGTGTAAAATATTGCAGAACCAAGGAACAAGGTCATGTAACCCAGACATGTGTTTACTATTCAGAAGCATACAACAGTGTGTGGAATGCCTGTCATAGAAGAGCTTATTAGTGTGTGTGTGTGCACAGTGTACACATCTCTCAACTTGGAAGAATTAGGCCTGCACATTAGTAATTCAAACGCTTTTTGCAAACCACTGGACCTGTTCCAAATTTCACAATTGCAACTGTTTCATGCACTTGTGTAATAAACAATGTGCCTTCTTAGGGGCAGAGACAATAAAGAGCTTCTGCCAGCTCATGATTTTATATAGATTTAAGCTGACTCAGAGAACTGAATATAAAATGTAGTA
Organism: Picathartes gymnocephalus; assembly: GCA_013390045.1. NCBI lineage: Eukaryota > Metazoa > Chordata > Aves > Passeriformes > Picathartidae > Picathartes > Picathartes gymnocephalus. The sequence continues at coordinate 35,318 of WEKY01032799.1, forward strand.
TTTTGTAGTAGATTCTGTGTTTGTGACAATGGAGAAATTGTTAAAAGTGGTTAGCTTATAGACTCTTTATCTGTTTGTTTGTTTTGTTTTTTTTTTTCCAAATTGCAGTGCAGTATTAGAATAAACTAGATCGGGGTGATTCAGAGTGGGTTATCAATATAAGTTGCAATTATTAGTAACTTCATATCACTATGGAATATAGAATATGCTTTTAGAGATCAAAACCGAACAAGTTATTTGTGCTAGAGAATAATTTAGAGTAAATACTTTATTCAGTGAATTATTTCTTACTACATTGGCCAGCTGACTGTTTGCCGTCAGAACTTTTGTTGTTTGATGTTGGCAAATGTTTCTTGGCCAGTAGCACTTATGCAAGTAAGATATACCATTTATTCATTGGAATATTTGACTGCCTGCCGGCATTCTTTTTCACTGTTAGCTGCTCTGAGCTGTTTATAAAATCAGGCAAAGAAAGATGAAATACATCCTGTATTATGGAAATACCTTGTACATGCATAATTTGCATGGCATGTATCTCTTAACAGATGCAGCAGAGTATAGGTGTCCTAATTGCAATCACTCAAGTTTATTAATTAATAATATGTTTTGCAGATTGACTTGTATTCATGGTAAGAAATATGTACATTCCATTACAAGTTGTGGTAGACATGCCTGAAAGGAGAATAAACACATAAGCAGAAAACAGGTTTTGAAATAGCAATGAAAAAGAATTTTCTTTTACTATTTGATCAGTATTATTGCTTAATAAAATATGTGGGAGGAGTGAAATGTTACAATACTGGAAAAGTCCTTCCGAAGTGAATGGTCACATCGCCTTCTGAGTTATCTGCTGAGGCATAGTACTGCCAAAATAATCAATTTTCCCAGACTCAAGTAAGTTCACTCAGAATCAAGGCACACCATACAAAATGTGCTAAGCCTGGATGCAAAGTTAAAAGGACATTGTGTTGCTCGGCTGTGAGCAGTTTATGATGATCAGGGTTCAAAAATGCGTGACAAGAAATTATTTTAGTTTGAAGAGACTTTTGTGAAAGAATGTGGAACCTGCAGTGTCAGTCACTGGTTTCTTTGTCAAGCAACAGTCTTGCCAGGGGAAAAAAAAAGGATGTGTATCATATCCAGGCAAAATGTGGAACACAGGTCAGATTGTTGAGTTTTTCAGTGCTTTTGTAGGACTCATGAAATGCCTGAGCTCATAAGAAAGTATTCTTACAGTCATATATTGTGTCTGTATGGGATACCACAGTGATCTTGTGTGATTCAGGCTGGGGAAAGGTGTTCCTGCATATAACTCCATGGACTATAGGCAGAGGAAGCCAAATGAAATCAGTGCCATGACCCAGAATTGTGCAAACTGCCAGGTACTACTGCTCTTAAATTCTGTACCAATACATCCAGTTGCCATTTTCAGTGCTCCATTTTGATGAATTGGTAGAAGTGCCTCTAAAGGCCCATTTTCCCTGTATTGAGGCACATATATAATTTACTGACAACACAAGGTGAGCAATATCCTCTCACTCCCAGAAAATTCAAAAGCTTTCATGGGCTGTACCTACTAGAAGTGTGCTTGCTTTTTCATTATATGCAGTCATGACTGATAATGAATTGAAGTGCTTCTTAGATGGTATCAGGAAGGATTTGATCACAAGAACATAAACTGAGATTATGCGCCCAGGAGTGGGTTAAGTATTACATTATGTAGAGTTAGAGATGCCAAAACATACAACTGTTTGTAAAGAGTAGTATATAATCAGAAAAGCAAACCTGTTCCATGAGCTGAGTTTTCATGTTAAGATATTTAGTAGAAGCTTAAGAACTGGGATTAGCTGTTCACCTCAATTAATAGACTGTTAGCCTATTAACCATGTGTATTTGTGTGTGTAAATAGCATTTGAACTTTTTTTCTTTCTTCCCTGCCCTCTGATTTTCTGTCTTCCCACCATTTTCCTACCTGGCTTACTTTTGAATTGGAAGCCTTTTGCTCCTGCCTTCTTTAATTACCTTTCCTCCCTCTGCTCTTCCCAAGATGTATAATTTAGAAGTTGCTCTTTCTCTGCACCTGATCTCATAAGGACCCACAGTAACACCAGAAAAAAGAAGAGAATTATGGAAACGGTTTTTTCATTGTATTTTAGTAAATGTATAGTGCTAAGGAGGGAGGAGAAAATCCATTCCAACATGCCTGTTTGGAGGTGAGAAGTGGGAGGAAGCTGGAGAAGAGGGGGTTTTTCGTGCTCTGGCTTCAGAAGACTGTTGTGAATACACTACAGGGGACAGAAAAAAAAGGGAAGGAAAAACATCTGTAATCCTAGATTTTGCTTTTTTAAGCCTTACAGAATTGCAGATGAAGTGTGGATCCTTTTATAAATTCCAGGAGGAACTCTGGTACTATGATCCTTGTCATTAACTCCCCTTATTTGGACCAGGGGTGTCAAACTTCTTCATTTAGAAGAGTTAGGGGCTCCACCCATGTGACTTCACTACTTGCCTTATGTGTCATTAGGTGTTATGCAGTACAAAAAGTAGGAAAAAAGGTTGATTCTGGGAAAAAAATATCCCATGTTCTAGCCTCATCACAGTGCTGTTGCAAAGTTGCATTTAAATTTGAAGTGAACATACAGGTAATTGACTTTGTGGATTGATGCTGTGGTGTTGTATAAAGACTGTGTTTAAAGCTGTATGTAGCAAAATGTTGATTACATTTTCAGTTTTCTAACATCTTTGGGGTCAAATTCTGCCCTAATTTAAGCATCACTTAACCCTTCTAATTCTCCTGGTGTAGCCCAGATTGAAAATGAGAGCAGAGTGTCTGTTCCAGTTTCACTACCTGCCCTACTTACCAAATATCAATCACACATTTAGCAGTATTGTCTGTCTTACACACAAACACATGTCAACAATTTCAGTAAATGCTGATATTCTAACAGGAATGACATGAACCATTCAGTTAACATGCACATAAACACATCTGCTTTGTTTATATATTTTTTTTCTGTATTGGCTGAATGAGTAATGAAATTGTTAAGGAAAAGTTAGACAGGGGCACCCAAGCTGAACCTAAAAGAATCCTGTTGGATATACTGAGCTTTTGTTGGTTAATAATTTTGTTATTTATTTATTTATTATGAAAGAAAGTTAGGTTTGTCCATACTTCTTATATGACTTGTAGGCAGCTGAATTCAGTTCTAACTACGGACTTTTCAGAAACATTAATGATCCAATAATAAAGATTGAATTGCCTAAATCCCTATCCCTTCTACTCAGGCTGATTCTCTGTAGCACAAAATTAATTCTGAAGATCAAATGTGATATCTGCACAGAATAAAAAAAAAATCAATGTTCTTTTCCCTCTTTTTTAAACATCTTCAGTTTTCCCAGTTTTATTTGTGAATGTCTCACAAGTTTGGAAATTCAAAGCTTTAGGGATCAAATGAAATCTTGGGTCTAAAAACTCCTGATTATTTGTTAGAAAACATGAATCATGCAATATTGACTAGAGTTGACAAGGAGATTGTGATCTGTATCTGTCAGGTGCTGAAACTGAGCATTTACCTCCTTGCCTGTTCTGTAGAATTGTTTCACCTTGTTTATAAATACAGCTTCAACATTTAGGAACTATGATCTCTTGAAAGCATGATATTTCAGTGAGAATGAGATAAATTCTTTACTTCATCTACTTGAAAGGGATCACTCTAGCAACAAAATGTAGAATCATATAGGTTATTAATTTTACACATTGTTTACTTAAGTTAGTCTTACCAATGTTTTCAGCACTTAAGAAGTAGTAGGTATAATAGAAGCATTATGTATATCCTTCTGTTCCTGAAAAACTTGTTGCTTTCCAATCCTTGTGGGAATTTCATTGTAGCATTACAGAATCACAAAATCAATTAGGCTGGAAAATACTTTTGAGATCATTGAGTCCAACCTATGACCCAACACTACCTTGTCAATTAGGCCATGGCACTGAGTGCCACATCCAGTCTTCTTAAAAACCTCCGGGGACTGGGACTCCACCACCTCCTTGGGC
>WEKY01032800.1:701-11040 GCA_013390045.1 Picathartes gymnocephalus
TACTTACGTATTTAAAGAATACCTTCTTGTCCTGTATTAAGTGAATGTAGCAGACAGCTCACTACCCACTGTTTTCTTTGATTCCTATAATTAAATACAGCCTTTAGTGTAGGTTAAGAATAGCTTGTCTGTGATGCCTGTTATTATGGTCTATGGCAGTATAAAATACCACAACTTTCTTATATTTCCTTTGTTTTGGAAAGACTCAGTATCAAATGCTCCAGCAAACTGGTTTCAATAGCATGATACTGGAAGTGACAGTAAAAGTATGGATACCAGGTGGCAGTACCAGACATGGGTACCTTGTCTTGTGCAGCTTCTTCAGGATTTTAAACTCATGTATAAATAATACATGCATTTTGCCTAACAAAGAGTTTCCCAAGAGAGTTACTGTGATGATTACTTTTGAAGAAGCCAGAAAACCAAAACACTTAAGCCTAATTACAGAGAACCCTTTATAAGCGCATTTTGTTATGAACACCCTTCCAAACCTGTGTAGCTTAGATCCATAAAGATCTAATACTCGGGTTTATTGCTATGCACTTTTTACTTCAAACAGAACTTATACATGTTACATTAAACTTGTTTCAGAGTGATCAGCAGGCTCACAGAAAAATTTCCACCTTCCTACCCTCTTCTTTTTTTCCTAACCATCTTTCCAAAATATTCATTCCTTCATCTACCACTTGTTATACTGAAATTCAAATTTCATTAATCACCTAACAATGCATTTAAAGCTCACAAAAAAGTTTCACAGTACTTTAATACTTTTTAAAATAATTTTTTTTTATACATATAAGTATCTCAGAACTAATTTAAACATTTAAAAAATATTTAACACATATCTTTCTTTAGTAATTTTTGAAGAACATAAGTGGTAAGAACAAATTATTCTTCATCTGTTTATCTTGGAGGTTTTCTGTTTGCTTGATTTCGGTTTTTTGGGTTGTTCTGGTTTGGGGGGGGTTTCTCTGTTTTTGTTCGGCTTGGGGTTTTTTTGGTGGGTTGTTATTTTTTGTTAGAAGTGCGCAATCTCACTGATAATAACACAGTGTTGATTGATTTTAAGAACAGATAAAAATGGGTTTAGGGACAGTGTAAAAAATGAGGAAACTATGCTATATAGTTTAGAAGTGGGGTTTTTTTCTTGTTGGTTTTTTTGTTTTGCTGTAGGAATGAAGGATGTTATTGGTCAGCCTAAATTTAAAAGGATAATATGTCTGAGGATTTAAAATTATTTAACAATGACTTTACATATACTGCATGCAGCAATGTTTAAGTGAGAGAGAAAAGTGATAGAGAAAAGTTTATTTGCTCCATTGTTATTAAAACATGAAATAATGCAAGATCTACTAAACCCCAGAAACAGTCAAATCTTTTGAATAGCTTTAGAAGTAATTACAAAAATTTTGTTTTACAAAATGTTCAGTTAGGCTTGTTGGATAAATACTCAGACTTCCTTTGAATATTTGAATGTTTTGAATATTTATGTCTCAACTAAGTGCAAGCACCTTTGCTCTCTACCTTACAACTTACGTTTTACTTGTCTTTCTTGTTAGGGGGAAGGAATGGCAACAGAAATATAAAAAACCAGAATTTGCATGCTAGAATCATTAAAAGTGTTAAATATGAGCTTTATTATAGTAGAAGGGCTAATTTATATTTATAAATTAAATGTTTGTTTTATCTTGCATACTCTGAACCTGTCCTGCCGATAGGAAGGAACAGAGTTGTTATTATTACTGTGTTGTTCAAACAACCATCACATGATAATCATGAAGGAAGGATGCATATTTTTAACATCAAAATCAACGAAGTCAATTTCTAAGTCAAAGAATATACTCCACAAAACTATTTCAGATCTTGGAAGTTATAATTTGGTTTGTGGATTCCTTTCTTCAAAGATAAATGCATCTTAAATTATCTGTCCTTCTTCTTGACATAACTAAGGAAAAAGGTGCCATGTTGGATTTACAAAGGAAAACAGAAAAACTAAATTGATTTCTCAACAGACTGCTTTGCTGTATTCTAAGTTTCTGTGCCTTGATACCGCTGATTTCAGGCCCATTAATACAGGAGAATCCCTGCTGAGTGACTTTTACTAGTTACAACATAGTATGTCCTGTATAGTGTGTTGTAAACTTAAGAAGTGAATTCAGAAATTCATTTGAAAGAGCTTTTCATATTAATATCCCATATAAAATAATTATTTTCTCTCACTTCAAGATCATTGTTGCCTTTTCTCACTTCCTGATTTCTAAGCAATGCATTGTAAGGTGCTGGTTTGTATGTTCTAGAACAACAGCCTCTCAAAAGGCAGTATTTGACAGCAGCGAAGAGCAGAGGGGAAAGTACCCTGAGGGAGATGAGGCATTTGAATCCACAGGCCACCTCAGTACACTGTTTTTATTTAACAAATCTATATATATATATTCTGCATTTTGCTAGATCTGGGGCTCTTTATATCCTAGGGTGTCTGGAAAGTGCTGGTCCCTGCCACCTCAGAAGAAATAACACACTGCATGAATAGTAGTATTTTGTATCCCTTAATATTTTACTATCTTAAGGAACGGTATGTAGTACAGTAGAAGACATTCTTGTTCCACTTAAGTCATCAAGATATGGTTTTTAATGACTTTTCTGTGCAATGTTTTCTTAAACAAGATGGCCTGTCAAATTTACATTGCGTATTCATTTGTGAACAAGAGGGAAATTAGAATTTTCTATGTCATATATGTTTAACAACTAGAAACCAAGCAAGTGCAAGAGCTAGGAAAAAGAAAAACGAGAGGTCTTCAGGAGGATAAATGACTATGAAAGACATAAATACCACATGGATAAAGCTACAGTAAAAGTAGAAAGCAGCAATGTAAGAAATTGTAGAGAAACAAGTAGAAAAGCAAGTCAGAGGAAAAAAGAAAAGAGCTCAAAAATCAAAGTTTGAACAAGTGGAGAGTTGAAAGTGGTGACCAAAATCCCAAAATATAGCCTATTTTCTCCCTTTATATACAATACTTAAATTTCAGTTAACTCTTCTAAAGAGTAATTGTGTTACAGACATAGGGGCAATGGTATGGTACGGAATATAAGATTTTTAAAATCTTTTTAAAATTTCACTTGTCAAATAAAATAAATCAATCAGAATAGAACTCTATGAACACACTTGGGGCATTTAGTCAGGAACTATTGTAACCACTTGCTTTGTCATGCAGTGACTAGAGGAAGATAGATCAAAAAACAGCGGACTATCACAAAGTATCAAGAAGCAACAAGATGCATCAAGAAGCCAGATCTGTGCTTGATATTAACTTATTTGATAAGCAATGGAATATACAGGGTGAGTCTCATGTAAATTTGCTCTGTGCACCAAGATTCTGAAAATCCAGCTAAAAGTGATGGTTCAGGAATGAACTTCCAGCAGTCCAGCACAAAAATAGTGCAAAAAAGGTCCTGGTACAGAATACTTAGATTCTTTCTTCTTGAGAAATGTAGAATTAAGTCCATTATTACCTAAGTGTTATTCCAGATTATGGGGCCTACAACATCAGTTCTTTCTTTACAGACGAAGAATCATCAATTGGACAAAACTGATTAATCACCTCTAGGGCTAGTTCTTGATATCTGTCAAACTATTAGACCTAGATTTGCTGCTGACTAGGGCAGTTTCTGATAATTTTACAGATCCTTTAATGCCTTAGTTTCATTGTTGTAAAGGCTTGACACTGACCTTTGTCTCAGTATGAAATTTGATGAATTAAATTCAGCAGAAAGGAGAAGGAAGTTTCTATTTCAGAAAATGACCTTTTGGCTATTTAAATGCTAATATCACCTACAAAAATTTTTATTCTGGCCAGTCTGTTCCAGTTGTGAGAAAGGAGGACATGGAGTAGGCCGTCTGGGAGTAGAGGAATTCGTATGCAGTAACTTTCAGTGTTTATGCCTGGAAAAAGTGGACTTTAATCCCAAACCAATTAAAATAAACTCTCATGCTGACCAACGAAGTGTAGAAGAAAAACAAGATTATCCAGTCTTAATGCATATGAAGCGGAAGTGATATAACTTAATACACAATATGGTTCTGCATCTTAAAATACACTTTTGTAGTGGTGGCAGAAAATAGACCATGAATTAAAGTTTCCCTTATATGATATTTGTCTTATTGTTCTCAAACAAAAATTATCTAATTAAATGAGCCATACATACTATGCCCCATATTCTGCTTTTTGCATCTCTACTGCATGGGCCATTTTCTGTGAAACTACTAGATATTTTAGAGGGTGGTTAACAGCCAAACTAGTTTTCAAATCTGACTGTCTTTCAGTTTTATCAAATCATTGCTGTTGGATTGAGTGGTTGCGATGAATTTCACAGTTGTTTGAAAAAAGAGACAAAGACTGGGAGAAGTCATCAGATTCCAGATTTGACACTGTTGCATGACTTTTTTTCACTGCTGCAGTGAATTTCATTTGATGAGGGCATCAACAGCTTTAGCTTTCCAGATGTTCTTTTACAGCACACAGCCATGGTGTTGACTTCCTCATTTTAGGATTTCTGGAATGCACATGCACTGCAGTTGTAAATAACATTTTGAGCAAGATAGTTCAGTGAATTAAATATACAGCCCACATATCTGTAAAATGAACAAAGTGCTTTTCAGTGATGCCTCTATGGTTTAAATAAAATTACATACACCTTCAGAAAAGCTCACATTCACAAGATGAACTTGAAACTCTGTACCAAGGTAACACAGCTTTTCATTTCCTCTAGTACTACCAAATATGTGAAGTCTCTAATCTTCAAGTTAGCTGGAAAAAGAAAGCATTTTGATTTTCTGTGCTATCAGAGCTACCATGTAAAATGTTTTACTTCGTATTTAATCCAAGAATCAGAATTTTCCTTTTTTTTTAATTCTAGCTTTTACACTGCTATATTAGCAAAACGATGAAGGTGAAAGGTGAAATTTAGATTATGTCTGTCCCTCAAATAGATTCTGCTTTCTTAATAGGACAGAATTTTTATTTTGGTAGTAGGCCCATTGCTTCTGTGCTGTCATGAGACTATTCTGTGTTGATGATTTAGTCCTTTGGAGCACAAGTCACCCAAAGGTGACTGCTACTGGGCATCCTTGAGTACAATGGTTTGTGATGCCACGACTGGGCTGTGGCTGTTTCTGGGGGCCAATGTGCTTTACAGACATGGTACACTCACCATGCACTTCCAGAGATTGCTCCTCCAGCTAGCTGGGAACACCAGCAGAGACTTCTAGCCATGCTGAATGTGGTTTTTCACAAAGAATTAGTGTGTGTAAGCAAAGGAAAATACTTTCTGAACCCCATGATAGCAGGTTGAACTGTGTTTTCCAAGCAGTTGGCTCTGTCTGTAACTTGTCCCTTTCTGACAAATTTTTTCAGTTCTCTGTTCTCTAAGACACCAGGCACAAGTAAAGCCATAAAGATTTTATGTAACATGGTATCCACAAGCATGGACTATTGCACTCCTCATCATGAAATACCTTTGAAAAGAAAACTCTAAGTCAAAGTAGTAGATGCTTTGAATAAATTTTTGGGGTTTTTCCTAGAAATGTATTTTAACTATTTTTTCTCAAGTTATTTTAAATACTTTGAATAGAGATGTGGTTTGCAATATAAAGATCTCTCAACAAAAGCCACTAACAAAACACAATTTGGTATTTTTTGACACTCTTTATTCATATGTAAAGAAAAGTAATGTAAAAAGTTCTCAAGAGCTGTAAAAGATTTACATAATTTATATCTTTGGTTAGTAAAGCCATTCTATGACAGTATTATTTCTGTTGGCATTCAGTAGTTAATGAACGATGGCTATTCTGATGTAATGTATTAAACCTGCCACCAAGTATAAATGAAAACAGAATTATTACCTTTACATTATATGTAAATTGAAAAATTTTAATCAAACCAAAATTGGTTGTTACCTTTCTATTCCCTTTGCTGCCTCTGAAACTGGAATTGCTATTACAGTATTATCTTACCTTCTTCTACTCCGGCTATTTAAAAGGTTTTTTAGCAGATTTGATTGTTGGCAGATGTTTGGCATTCAATTATTCTGGCAGGAACTAAAATCCTCTGGAGTCCTTAATATATAACTGTAAATATGCATACTGAATTAAACAGAAAATTATGCCTTTAACCTGGAATACCCCAAAATTATCCTAATATTATTTATCAACTTCCTTATTTGTACTATCAAAAGAGTTACGACTATATTCTGCAAGTAACTGATGACCTAAGAAATTAGAATTATATGCAGTCGGTATCTAATTATCTGCAGATAAATCTCTTTTGGTGGCAGATAACTAAGACAATAACTAACAGTTTGGAGCCCAGGCAGGTGCCTTGGGGAGGCATGTACTCTGATCCATACAGCTTACCATTTGATGTCCATAGTAGGTTTGGGAGACCAGAAAATTTCATTGATCTTCACCCCAACTGTATCTTCAGGTTTTTTCAGGCCATCCTAATTTATGGGCCTGGCCTAATCCATGCTCCTTTATTTATCTGTGAGTTACTTCCCTGTGTCCTGTTTAAACAGGAATTGAATGACTTTTTGTCAAGATGAATTAAATGTGTATGGATATAAATAAATTATCAACCCACAAAATTTGCATCGAAAAGCCTACTTTATTTTAAATAATTTAATATATAACGTTTTACAGCTCTGTATACAAAATAGATATATTGCTAATACAAACAGCTCTTTGGAAAAAGGGTGAACATTTTTATTTAGAGGCAACTTAATAAAATGCAGTTTCACCTGCAGTATCAGCAACAGAAAATGATTCAAAGGCTAAATAGAAAATTAGGATACATAGTTCTTAATCACCTTCTCATATCTGCATTTGGTGTACTGATTTTTTTCATTAAAGATTCTTTTATTTTCTTTTACTGGCCTTCCATCTTGAGAGAGCATCTTCTTCAAGCTAAATGTGACAAAGAAAAAGCACCAATAAAGAAAATGATATACATTTCTGTCCCTAACTGGAGGCTATTTCTCTCTAGATTTTATTTTTCTTTTAATTTAGCCTATGAATTGTTACTTTTTGACAGATTCCAGCTTATTTACAAGAGGAAAGTGTTGAATAAATATATTATGGAGGAGGAAGGCAAAGCCAATAAAGACAAGTCTTAAAATGGCAAAATATAGTGAATGAATCCTCCGTTGATGTTAAATGTTCAATAGAAAAATTCTTTACAGGAAATGTTTAGATAAATCATTATCTAAAATAATAAAACTGTCTTTTGCTACAATAAGGTTTACGTGTATCTACATGTTTGGCAATAGGGTGAAATTCTCAGTCAATGCAGAGGAATCAGGGGGTAGTTATGACAATCCTGTAAGTGGTTTGCAAGGAGACTGGGGAGGGATAGGACAAGAGGAAACGGCCTTAAACGAAGACAGGTAGATGTAGATTAGATGTTAGTTAGGTATTCTTTACTATGAGGGTGGTGAGGCACTGGAATGGGTTGTCCAGAGAAGCTGCAGGTGCCCCATTCCTGGAAGCGTTTAAGGGTGGTCTGGATGGAGCCCTAAGCACCCTGGTCTAGTGAATGATGTTCCTGTCCATGACAGAGAGGTAATGATCACAAACTACTCCATGATTCTGTGATTCTGTCTTTTTAGAGGTTAGATCATTCTTTCACATGACAAACTAGGAAAAAAAATAGATATGGGAGGAGAAGAACTAAATTTTTAGACAATTCTCTACAGTTCATCTCTATGTTGCTCCGTTACAATTGGGAATAAAATACAGTCCTCCATGTTTCTACCTCTTCCCTGTTTCCACACCTGTACCTCAAAGTTCTGGCAAGCACTTTACCTTTCACAAATTCAGCTCTACTCTGTAGTCAGTTTTTCTTTTCAACAGTATGAGGATGATGTTTTCCTCATCCTGTTTGGTAAACCACTCCACGATGTATTTCTTCCTTTCACCAATAATCCTTTCAGATATCCATATGAATATAACTTCCATATAGAAGTCTAAACATACTTCTAGATAAATCATTAGTTTTTAACCAATTATATATTTCTTAGCTTAGAGTATAATGTTTTAAAAATAGAACATATTTTTATGTATTTAAAATAATCACATAGTTAAAAATATTTTTAATTTACACAAGAATAAGTATAGTTTAAATAGCCAGGTAAAATATTGTTTGTGTACAATCAGGGATTTTGTTGAATGACTCTGTAGAAATCAAAGGGAAGAGAATCAAGTTTGGCATGGTCATGTCCAAACTGCTTCTAGTAATGATTCCTAGGCTGCTTTTCCCCTCAAAAACTACAGCCTATGAAAGAACTAGTTAGGGTACTCCAAGAAGGAATGACAATTTTGTCATTAAGCTGGATATGAATCTTCTTCCCCTTTTGCTCTTAAACATGGTTCTATTCCTCAGTGAAAACTCCGGATGCTGCCCAGACAACTGTCAAAGTAATTTCTGCTGACTGGCAGACCTGCTCAACAAAGTCTTCTTCACCTCTTGTGCTTCAGGCAGGGCTAGGGAATCACAGAATTTTTGTTGTCTGAGGGCTGGTTAGGGACACCCAAGCTAAAGCCATTTAAGCCTCATTAACAGTGCTCAGAGCTAGAAGCTGCACAGCTGTGTAGAGATACACAGAGAGTTAATTATTTTAGTTTCTCATAAACGGAATTATCATGAGACAGGTAGTGTGCAATATAGATATTCCAGCTAATACAGCCTTGGTGGTCTCTGCACAGAGCTGCACTGGAGACATTGTGCAGACTTAAGGCCCAAAGCAGTTATGCAGTTGAGCACATGCTTACCCTTCAGGATGAGGGATGTGGTATCCTTGGGAGCTGTGCACATGATCCGATAGAGGCTTGAAAATCACCGACAATGCAAAAGAGATGACATCAAACTATGTTAATATACTTTATGTATAACCACGTATCCTTGTAATTGTGACTATTAGGTCAGTGGAAACATGTTGTAGGGAAAAATTGCTGGCACTGGTAGACAGTAAGCAACTTTCCAGGTCATTGAATCTAGCATTTTTCTGTGGGAGATAGATCATATAGGAGATACATGATGAATACGATGATTCCTGCCCCCTCTAAAAATAATTATCCTTCAGCACACCAGGGATAGCAGTTCTAAAAATTACTGCCTATAGACAAAATATTCTTATTTGCATGTCTCACACTTGTTAAGGAGTGGAACATAGTAGCTGGTGTTGTTATGTTTTAATTCAATATAGTTTGATATTTTACCAAACTATACAATGAGGTATTGCAATGCAGTATTCACAGGTAGTTTGATAAAAAGATATTTTTCAATATATTTGAAGAGGCTTATGATGTACTTTTCATCCACTATTCTATAGTTTTGTTCTATGAACAAAAATAATGGACATTTATCTAGCCTTTGTTAATGTGCTCACAGTGAATGTTAGTTCTGTACATTCTTGCAGCTTAAAATACACATGTTCTATTGAAAATAATACAGAATCAGGGAATGGATGATGTTGGCAGGAACCTCTACTGATCACAGAATAACAGAATCAACTAGGTTGTTAAAGATCTTTGAGATCAAGTCTAACCTCCAGCCCAACACCATCTCATCAACTAGATCATGGCCCAGATTGCCATGTTCAGTCTTTTCTTAAACACCTCCAGGAATCCTGGTCACCACCTGTGTGGGCAGCCCATTCCAATGCCCAATCACCCCTCCTGTGAGAAACTTCCTCCCAATATTCAACTGTCATGGTTTGACACTGGCCCAATATCAGGCATCCATGGAAGTCGCTCACTCGCTGTCCCCTGCCACAGCTGGGCAGAGGAGAGAAAAACTTAATGAAGGGTTTATGAAACCCAGTCAGTGGCCGACAGAAGAGCAGGAGTGGGAACAAGGCACGTCTGTGTCAGCTCCCCTGGGCAGCCTTCCAGGGACATGGAGCTGCAGGCAAGAAGCCGAGCAGGACCAGGCTCTGTCCTGTGCCCAAAGCAGGAGGCAGAACCTCAGCGTGAAAAAGCCGGATGGGACCTACTGGCTAGCACAAGATCTCAGAGAAGTAAATAAACATACTGTAACAAGATACCGTGTTGTGCCCAATCCCTATACATTGGTAAACAAGAGACACCCTGACCGTGGATGGTTTAGTGTCATTGACTTGAAAAGGAGAGCAGAGATTGGTTCGCGTTCAAATGGGAAGACCCAGATTTGGAGAGAAAACCACAGTTTTGGTGGACTCATCTACCTAAGAGTTACCAAATCCCCAAATCTGTTTGGACAGACCCTAGAAGAACTTTAAAATAATTCAAACCATCACATAACACCCAGAT
>WEKY01032803.1:651-34767 GCA_013390045.1 Picathartes gymnocephalus
ACTTCAGCGTGCCCTAGACTCTTCTTTTATATAAAATCCTGTGTCATTATCATCGAGTTCAGGCTACTCTTGCTGAGATCATATCTGTTACTTAAGTATAACCAGGGAGTGCCAGCTACCTCATGTATTACCAGCAATCTAAGAAGTAATGTTCTTGTCAGGAGGAACAGCTGCCCAATTCATCTTACTATGCCCAATCACAACCTTGTATAATAATGCTGCGCTCCTCCAGAGAGGAACAGAATGTTTCCTTTTGTCTTCATTTAGTGTTTGCCACTTCCCCTTTATAAATAATATGCTGCAGTTAGGAACCCTCATGCTGGTAAAATTAAAAAATTGTTTTCCGTTTGGCATCCAAGGACCTGCAAGACAACATGAAGAACTGGAGCATGTGACCCTTTCCAACAAGAAAAAGTTGAAAGGCTGCAGTTTAGGCTTGGCTACTAATTTGCCTTTTAATAAAAGACACATTTGTCTTCTACCACACACGCACTATTCCTTGCTGTGGTGGTGTCCCTGCAATACCTGTGGGGAACCTGCAGCCAGGGAAGAGGGGATTTTGCAATAATATATCTTACTCTGAGTATGCAAAGCTGCAAAGGAGGCTGCTACAGCCCTGGCAGCCTCCTAGGAAATATTATTCATTATGTATTTACAGTTATTGGATTAAAACTCTGTAATGTGCTCTGTTCAATTAATAATAATATAGAGCGGAATGAGCTATGAAATGCATTGTGCCTTTTAAAAGATCTAATATAAGAAAAGACAAGCAGTTTGTCCTAATGAATGCATCTAATTGGTGCACTTTATTATAAAACACTGGAACAGCATTTTTCACGAGGCAGTTCTATTTGTAACAGGCTGTCTTCAGCACGTCAGGGTGTAATAAATGTGCTACAGACTAGAACTGCTGATTAGTATTTCTGGAAGCCCAGGAACTTAGCAGAGATTGTTTGCCACTGCAGAAAGACCTTCCAAATCCTTACGGAGGGACCTGCGGCACGGTGATCCCTCAGGGATACGCCCATGTGATTGTCCTTCTGGAACCAGCCCACTGGATATCTGCGTGAAGCCGTGGGACCTCAACAGTCAAAACAACAAAAAATTGCTGGTACTTTGTTGTACCCCTGGTGACTTCCACAGTACTGATATATAAAAGGGCCTTTCAGCAAATACTCCCTGCAACACAGCTTTCAACAGCAACAGCTTGAGACAGAGGTATGGTTTATGTATGACTGTAGCTCACTGACCACATCATCCTTTGTTCATTTCTGATGAATATAAAGAGGAAGAAAGAAAAGATGCACATGCAAGATTTCTTTTGAGGTATAAGAAACAAAAAGCCCTAGAGGCACTTCTAAAAACACAAAGCCTTAGAGGAAAACAGTCAACAGTGAATATTCCTTTGACAGGACCTGTATACAGAATGACATGACAGCATTCAAGCAAAATAGTTTAGACAATACCAAATCTATGCAGAAATCAAGTCTATGATGAAGAAATAAAAGACTGTGAAAGGAGTGAGCTTTGACCCAGAGTTCTTTTGTTTTCACTCTCAATAACTAACAAGAAGATTTTCAGGCCTCTAAATCCCAGAAAACTGTACCAGTAAATGCAGTTATTTTATTTTCATGTTTTTGAAAAAAAAAGACACCCAAAAAAACTTATATTGTAAAAATAAACATGCTTTCAGGCACAGGAGACACTTCAGTCTTTCTAGAATGCCTTTTGGTCTCATCAGTATCTTCATTTCCCTTGGTACTCACTGCTGAAAGACACACCCCGCACTCCTCGCTGGGGCTGGCAGTCCATTAGCCTGAGCCTGGGAATGTCTCCCAGCTTTATGGTGTTATTCAGCCTAACAACATTAATCTGCCTTAATACAGTTTCCTATAATAAGATGGATCCACCCCATTACTTTTACTAATTTATCTGAAAGAACAGAGGCTTCCACCCTGGTTGCTTGGGCATTGTCCTGGCACATATAGCGTTCAAACGCTGCTGATTCTGTGTAATATAAAAGAACAAGTTATACAGCTGTGTAGGGAGAGTATGACTGGGTATTTACCTTCATTAATACTCCTGTCCCTGAGAAAGGCAACTCTATGATGAGGGAGCAGTACAAATGAGGTCATGGGTTATAAGTAAACACAGTTTGTATATGTATTTCTGTTAGGAGTCTAAGACAGAAATGTTCAAAGGTAAATGAGAAAATAGGCATAAAGCTACTGTGTGCCTTTTTCTGTCACACAATGCACAAACAGATTGGCCTCAAATATGTTGTTACACTTCCACACCAACCTATGGCAAGAGACCAAGCCACAGGGAGGAAGCGTGGCAGTTCTGAATGGCATGCACACCCCAGGACCAGGCTCTGCTGACACTGCCAGTGGCGCTGAGGCACGTGGGTATGGTGTACAAAATGGGCCAGGGTGTGACTGTTTACTCTCCTCCAGTTCAGATTTTGGCTAAGTTGGCTCATGCTAGACTTGATGTTATGCTTGAGAGCGTTAGGTTGAAGTGAGAGCACCAGGTAAGCAGACCAGGTGGCCAGAAAGGCCACTATTCAGCCACCATGGCCTGCAAATGGCTGACTCCAGCAGCCACTTTGTTTTGTCTGGCAGTTTCCCCAGGATCCACTAACTTATAGAAATGGGACAGACTAAGCCTCCAAGCCTGAGGGTATAAAACATCTGTCTGAAGATGTCCCCACTCATTACAGAGGGTTGGACTGTAAAGGTCTCTTTCAACCCAAACCATTCTACAGCTCTGTGATCTTACCCAAAAACCAACCCAAAAAAAGCTTTTGAAGTGGATCCAGCTGCAGCTGGACTGCTGAGGTTTTTCTGCTTCCTGGTGTGATACAGGGGATGCCTGCACTATGATGGGAGAAGAACGGTCAGCACTTTCTCTGTTGGCTAGGCAACCAAGTCTTTTCTTTTCCTCATAGGCATACGATATCAAGAGTTACATCAAGCAAAGAAATCTTATGAAATCTTCACTTGAATGGTGAGTAAGTTGAGTAATGTGATAGACTAGTCTGGGTAAAAGGTGATGGAGCCTCGGTTTGTTGTGTTTATAATATTCCTTAATAAGCTAAGGAAATCAAATTGAAATCACAGAGTGTATTGTCTTGTAAATTTGAAAGATCTGAAAGGATCTTGACACAGGGGAAGCTGCATGCAAATCCTGCTCTGGTGTCGGTCAGTCCTGGCTGCCCATTCTGGTCTCAGGATAAATCAAAGTGTAATTGATGATCTTGACAGAAAAAAGGCAAAGGCATATATATTTCACAGCATATTTGCTGTACTCCTGCTACCCCTTTCTGCCCAAGGGTGGGTGCTGTGGGAACAATTACGTTGATTAAACAGGTCCAAGTAACCCTGCAGCAGTGAGCTATGCTGACTTTGAGCAGTATCTGGACAACTATGACTTTCTGTATCTTCTACCTAATTGTCCTACCTACGAATACTAACCCTGATCTGTACACACTGTGTCCCCAGGTGCCTGTGGCCTTCTGTTCTCCCACCTCAATCCCTGTTTAGGGGCAGCAGCCAAGACATGGTATGCCAGAAGGGTGAATGGGAATGAGTTTGGAAGGCTTTATCTTCATGCCATTGTCTCTTCATGAGGCTCTGGAGCATACATTAAACTCCCAAAAATTATTTAATGTTGTGACCCCCATGCTCAGAGTAAGACAACAACCCTTGCAGATGGTTTGGCATCGCAGGTCCCTCAGGAATCCTGATTTCATGGGGGAAGTAAGTATTTCAAGAAATAAACTCTTCAGGAGAAATCTGAAATTCTTTGGGGACTTCAAAGACATGACTGTGCAATAGCTGGTGTATGGCCTCTTGACATTCAACAGACAGCAAGGAGAAAAGCAAACCAAACCCAACAAAAACAAGAACAGCCTTCTCCTTTGTGCCTTTGAGGACAGAATGTAAAAGAAATTGTGAGTTTCCTTTTTAAAAACAGTGGTCTCAATTAGAATTTCTTACACGCTGGAAACAATCTCCTTAATAGGTCATAAATAAATTATAGATATTCTACATACACAATCAAAACACAAACTTGAATTAGCTCAGCTTGATGCAAAATATCTGTATCTTGTAAATCAAACGCTGTCATCTAAAGGTATATTTTCAATTGACTGAGCCTGAACTTAAATGTTCCCTTTTGGGTCAGAGGCTGGGATTGGCCTTTTAACTTGCTTTGCAAGAGCTTCCAGGCCTGAACTTTCTCAAGCATAAATGTCAATACAGTAGTCAAAGTGTTTGGCTTATTCCAGTTAAGACATATTTGTATTTCCATATATGGGAAATCATATTTTAAAAAAAAAAAAAAATCCCCAAGTTCTCTCTATTATTAGAATATGTGCCAACATACAAATTAAACTAAAACATATGGGGGCGATTCCTCTACATGTTATCTCTGGAATACACACTGTACTGCAATTTCTTGGAACAAGTACATAACGCGTAAATATTTCTGACTGTAGCTTATGAAAAGGACACGCATGGTATATGATTATTACAAACTAATTTTTCTGTCTCTGAAAGGTTCACGATAATGTTTTTCCTCAGTGTTCCTGGAAAAATTATGGGATGCAAAAAGTTATCTGAAATATGTGCAGATAGGTCAAAAATAAAATGGAAAATTATACACTGAAAATAGATGGGAACTTTTTTGTAAAGGAATTATTATTTACATTTCAAATATTTTATTATCCCTTTGGTTTGAGCTAAAATTCAGATTGTTTTTGCAGCAGAAGGTCTTTCAGAACCTGCACAAATCTTCTCTGTCTGAATAGAGGAAGAAATGAGTAAAAGAGGTGAGCATGTGCTTAAATATCCAAGCCTCTTGCAGTCGTCACTTTATCCCAAAACAACTGAGTAAACCAACTATACACTTAAATTACTGCTCCTTAAGCCAGCACTGTGAGTTTAAAATGTACCAGCTACTGTACATCAAACTGCTAAAATAACCACTTTGAATGACTTCCCTTTCCCTCAGTAAGAGACACAGGTCCCTTGCGTTTTGGGAAGTGACTTCTCCACATCTCGAGTTTCTTGTTTACTGAAACTGACTAAATACACTTCAAAAGGACTGAAAGGTCTATATCCTGGTAGATTACAGGGCTTGATTATTTGAAACTCCATGCGTCTTGATGTTCATTTTTTATAACGTCTTTGTCCTAATTACGATTTTTCCCCCATGATCCAAACATGGTCACTTTCTCCTACATAAGTGAATGAAAATGAACTTTTTTATTAAAGAATTTAACCATTTAAATACAAGAGTACAAATATGGTCTCCTCACAGGAGTATTGAAAGTGCCAAATATTAAATATATTTCACAGCTAATGTATTTTACTTTCAAAAAGTGAAAGCTTAATGACTATATCATCACACTTTGTGGCTATATGTGTGCATTATTAATAGGATGTTACAATTTTGGGCTGGCTGTAGTGCAGGGCTAAGGGAGCTTCCCTCTGTTCAGGATACTAGATAAAGTTAAACCCCATGTGACACACAGCATACTTTTGCCAATAAAATGACTGTAATTAATTTCCTTATAAGATATTGTGCATAATAAAAATCAAATTCTCAACTTACCTATTGTACCTTTAGTACAATTTGTAGAGACAGAAAAAATTCACCTGAAATTATATTACTGTAGGTGAAGGGAAATAGATAGTTTGATGTCTTTGAATTTGTGAAGAAATCAGGATTTCTGAGAATTTAAGGGTGTTTAATAAATATGTGTCTAACACCATCCCAGAAACAGTCAGGCTTCTCACTACTGTTTTCATTAGGCGTGCTAAGTGGTTGCTCACCTTACGGCATTTCTCCTTTCTGACTGTCAACAGTTTCTGTAAAAACCTGAGCCCAAATTCCAAGTGTTCAAATGGGGAGTAACAGGTTATATTTGTCAGGTGCAGTTTAGTTTGGAAAACAAACAGATTCCTCAGAAGAGCATCGATGTCCAAACAGTCCAGCAGTGGGGAAGTGAGTGAGTAAAGAGAGAAAACAGCCAGTACTGGCTGGTGCTGCCAGCTGTTCATACAGCACAAGGGAGCCCAAAGGTAAAGACACGTCCCTGAATGCTGGCTCGGTGCTGTTTGATCCGTGCCACTGGGGTCACGTTTGCCCACAAAGAAGCCTGGGTTTGTGTTGCTGAGCAGGTGAATGTCACCACAGTGGAGCCAACCTTTGTGCTGGGCTTCCAAGCACACCTAGCGCACCTGCCTGAGGAACAACACAGCAAGAAGGACCAGCTTTCCCAGGCCTTCCTTCATGGCAAAGCTCTGTATACACACAGTGTGAAAATATATAAGGCCATAAATAAAAGTAAAAGTAGATCTCTGCCTTTCCTATACATTTATTCATGAAACCACTAAGAAGGTGATGCTATAGGTATGCGTGCTTCTGAATACCACAGGTATACTCTCACATCAGTCAAGCCCATATTCTTCTGAGCCAAAAAACGGATGCCTGAGCCTGCTTTGGAGCCCATGGCCACTTAGACGCTTTTGAAAAGAAATCTCTCCAACACCATGTCTGCACCGATATTAATGCACATGCACACAGAATGGCTGCGTGTGGCAGCCAGGCTCTCCTCAGTGGTGCCCAGCGATAGGGCAAGAGGCAAAGGGGAGAAACTGATGCACAGCAAATTCCACCCAAATATGAAGACAAACAACATTACTGAGTGGTGACTGCACACTAGAACAGAGTGCCCAGAGAGGGTGTAGAGTCTCCCTCACCGGAGATATTCCAGAACCGTCTGGATTCAATACTGTGCCATGTACTCTGGGATGGCCTTGTTGAAGCAAGGAGGTGGGACCAGATGAGCCACTGTGGTTCTTTCCAACCAGACCCATCCTGTGGTTCTTTGATCAAACCACAGAGCTCCTAGATCTCAAGCAGGGAGCTCTAGAGTGTCTAAAACACTGTGGGTGTCACCTCGCTTAAGCCATAACTCCCAGTGGGGTTGTGGTGGCTGCATCCAGCTTCGGGAGATGGATGGCAACAGAGTAGTCAAGGGCTGTCTGGAATGGTGACCAGACATCTTGCTGCTGTGCAAGTATGAGTGAAAGCCAATTATCTGACTCCATAAATAGTGGACAGCCCCGGGACTGCTGAGCATTACTGCACCGCAGCAGGCTGCATGCCAGGATCTCCCCTCCAGCAGGAATGCCTCCCAAGGTTAGTCCTTGAGGCCGAGAGATTTTTTGCCACAATAGATTCTCTGCCAGTGATTAATAGCAGGCTAAGCTTTCAAATCCTACCTAAGTGATATAAAGTATTGATAGTGCATATATAATCCTTTAGACATGAACCACTGACCATGTCTGGGACTAAGAGTGGATCTATCTGCACCCAGACTCCCCTCTGAGATGGAGTTTGGAAAACAAGGCTGTCCTTTCTGAGCCTCATGACTCCAGAGGAGGGTTTCTCAGACTGTTTTGTCTGGCCCTGTTCTCCATGCAGTAAGTAACAACGCATACCTTGCCACTAAATCTTCTCAAACCACCATCACATTTTCCTCTGAACTTGGTTAACTCCCTCCTTTCTGTCAATAAAGCATGCTGTGACTTCTTTGTTGTGGGTGAAACACAGGACTCCATCCATGACACAGTCACATTGTTTCACAGGAGTTCAGAAACTGAAATAACCAGGCTATGTCTTCTTCAATTATTTATTTCTCATCTACAATCACTTCATCTCCAAGGATATGAATGTGATATTACTCAGCTATTTATTCCTCATAAACCATTTTACTACACTTAGGTATGTCAAATCAACATAGAAATCTGTAATGGGCTTATTAAAACAGGTCATTACAGTCATCTTATTGCTCAAGATTGATAACAGGACTGAGAGGTAATAAAACATGATGTTTCAAAAGCAAGCAATCAAAAAGTCACAAAAGAACAGAATAAAAATTTTATTATGCAGTGTCAGGAATGTAAATAGTTTCAAAAGTAATATTGTCAAGCCTTTTGGTACCCATCTCTTGGGGCAGTCTCTTCTCAAATAAAGACAAAATAGAAATAACTTCACAGTGTAGACGGATAGCTTATAAAATAAGCACAGACAATATTCTGCTCAATAATCTATCTTGATTTGCATCAGATTAAATATTGGACAGCAATTCTGAAAACATACTACAGAACCAAAATTGTTCTACCACAGGAATATATAAAGTTTGTTACTTTGGCAAGTAACATCCTGACACAGGTAAAATTTTTAGTACATCCATCTATACTCTGAAAACCTTTTTGGGTTTTTTTTTGTTTGGGTTGGTTGTCGACACTTTGGAAACACTCCTTATCCATAAAAGCAACATACCTCTGTTTTATTGCATGATTATATTCCAAGCTTTATTTACAGAAAAGTCTTCCCAGGCACAAATATTTATGCGCAAGATGATGACATTCTGTTTCAAGAATATGTTCACAGGGGGTTTGGAAATGCACTTCCTGGGAATATTTTGAAGAGCTGAATGCAGTTATTTAACTGCTGCAGGTCTGAGACCTTTCTGGTACCTGCATATGTGTTCCAGCTAAAGTGAATCTGGAACTGAATGACAATTCCTGTGGAAACGATGTTTTATGTCCTATTTTATTTCTTTTAATTTTGGGTCTAAATTCCATTGCATGGTATTTCAGTCATATATGGAAGTCCCTATATAAAATCTGGGCCTTATGTAGCATTCAAGGCTGCCACTTTCTGACATTCCCCTTTTTTTTTCACATTCAGTTGTATGCAACAAATAAGAAAGTGAATTAGTTTTGGGGTTTAACACATATCTTCTACATCATCAGTAATATCAGAGCAACTAAACTATTGTCTTTTTTTCTGCTGCTGAGATGAATAACTCAGTTTTGAAAATTTCTGCATTAAGAATTAATTTTTGTGGGAAAGGCAGTTTAATTTAGACAACATATAATTTATTGCGGCAAAATAAAAGCGATTTTGACCTTTGAAACTGTGCCAAGGTTTCTGAAGAAAAAATTGAATTCTTTTGCAAAAGAATATTATTGCAATTAATTTTTTTTTTTAATGCTTATCCTGCCATCTTGCTTTCCTGACTGCACGTAAGTATTACTGGAGCCAAAATGGTCGCTCATCTTTTCCACCATAACAATTCCTACAAATGCTAAGCAATTTGAAAACTGTCATTTCATAGCCTCCATAAGTAAGATGCTAATTTTTTTTCCTGCTTTTTCTTTAAAGATTAAGCTTCACAATTTCATAAATTGAAGCAGGGAGCAAATAATTCAGCTTCTCAAAACTAAATATGATAGAATACTAATTACAACCTAAAAAGTGAGCAGAGTTCCAATCTGATGCTGAGTGTCTTTAAAACAGGTTTAGTCTCACTGGTCTTTGGTTTATGATATCTGGTTGAGAGATGACATATTGTTGGAAGTAGTGATGCATAAGCTCCACATATGCATCAGGAAGTAATAATGATTTTGGAAAGTGGAGATTGAGTGATGAGATTTTAGCTTAAGATAGTGAGTTTTTGATTAATTTAAAAGCAAAAAAAAAAATATTCTCTTACACATGGGGAATTTAGGATGCTTTTTGTCACTCAGAGGAGCCAACACTTTGCAGGATTAGGCAAATACCAGTTCTGCAGCTGTTATTCATCAATTTTTGCAGATACTAGATAAAGCTAAAGCAGAGAATCACCATCTTAATTTTTTTTCCTAACTCCTAGGCCTTCCATTTTTCATCTTGACAGTGTTTCTTTAGAGAAATGATACAGTATAAACACACCTTCTGAAGGAATTAAGAGAGACAAATACTGAGAAGTACCGCAGAATTCTTACGTTCTTGCCTGAACACAGCACATCTCACAAATAAAAGGAGCGAGCAGCTTGCTGCTTTTCAGTTTTCCAAGTCTCCCTGCTCTGAGAAGGAAAGGAGCCGACAGAAGGAGCAGTGCAGGTAAGCAAGTCACTGTCAATTAAAATAAAAGGGAAATGGACCCACACCAATTTTTTTTTAACAGATATTAGAATAATTTTCTTATGTTGTCTGACTATGATTCAGGCACACCTGATGTTTCACCAGAATGTAGAGTCCTTTATCTGATCATTTCAGTGTGCTTTACACATTAAAAGTGCAATTAATAGAATATGTACCAAGCAATTAGATGACCTGTTGTGACCTTTCAATTTACACTGTGACAAAGACACACACTTGGAATTCAGCAGTAGACCATTTTCTGGCATTCACACAGACAGTTTAATGGAGCTTGGCAATATTTAAATCAAAAGGGGAAAGATGGAAGCTAATTAAGGCCAATATACTAATGCTCAAATAATTTGTATTACTAGAAATTAAAAAGAAAGGGGCAAAAAGAATCCAGTATTACGGGGACTGAACATATTTTTCTCTACTAATTTAAATGCCACTGTGGGATAATTTCAGTGTTGGCTTGTGCTCATACTGCATGACTTTTATTAACATTCATGTAGGAGTACTGAATTTATCTACAGTAGACTGGAAAAACGTACCACATTATTTTTCACCACAAATGAAACCAACATAGGTTCTCTCTTCATGTTTAACTATCTCAAGACACAGGAAAAACCCTCCCAAATCTTTGCATGGCTCCATGGTGTTCTAAATATTGTATTCGAAGTTAAAATGTCCTCAAATGAGGAGAAAATGATCATTTTCAGAGGAAGGTACTCTTTTCCACAAAAACTCTCCCTTTCCTAAACTCCACCAGCACTTCACAGGATGAGCATTAATCCTGCACCAGGAGCTCTTTGGTCCTCTGCCCATCACCAGACAGGGTGGGGACCTGGACTTCTACTACACTCTGTACTTCTCCTTTCCACTCCCACCAAAATGAGGGACAGTTCCAAGATAGTCAGTTTGTCCCCATGGCTCGTCTTACCAGGAAATATCAAGAAATGAGTGCTTTTGGTTTGCTAGACAATGGTACTCTTTTTTAAAATTCTTATACCTGCTTATTATTTGGTTTAATGAAAACATTATGAAGTTTAAAGTATATACAGAGGTATGCTGGAAATACCTGTGCTGTATCCCAGGTTCTGATGAAGATACAAAGAAATATTTCCAATGCTGCTACTTTTGTTTGCAGTCAGATGTTCTTAACTGATTTGAAATATGAATTATTACAATGATAGTAGTAATAGTAGTAGTAGTAGTAGTAGTAGTAGTAGTAGTAGTAGTAGTAGTAGTAGTAGTAGTAGTAGTGGTAGAATGAAGTAATGCACCCATGATCACAGTTACCTCCAGACAAACCCCCATTTTGTCAAATACAGAGGAAAATTATGAGTAACTGAAAAACCAAGATAAGTTTCCATAATAATTTACATTGAAAATTTACCACCTAATGTTCAGTCTCAGAGATTCAATGACATTTTCTTCTCTTGTAGTCTCTACACAAATCAGACTACCTCTAAGGACATGTGTTTTGCTAAAAAGTCATTTTCTTTCTTCCAGCAAGTGCCTATTACAAATGAATACGGTTCATTATTTGTAAAGAAACTTAGTGAAAAAGTCATTCCAGAAGCCAAGTTTTGAATGATAATCTTCTTTAACCAAAATCATGATTTGAAAACAGATTTACTACCATGTACAATTTATTAGGGACAGGAGAGGCTTACTTAGAAAACCAGTGCTGAACCATGTAGTGAAATGAAGAAATGTTTCCTTTTCACCCATTCCGTCTCTCTTGAGTTCACTTAGGGCTCGATTATGCAAGTCAGTGACAAAGCTGGCCCTTGACTCCTGTGTGACAAAATCCAGCCTTACTGAATTTCCTGTTTATATTTCTAACCTGGTTGGTATTCCTGTCACGCGCCCGCAAACTCTTCCAGGACTGCCTGCGTGCTTTCAAAGAGAAGGTCGTAGTTCTTTCAGGATCATCAAACAATCATGAGTGAACCATGAATCGAGATAGAAAACATGAGGGGGGTGTTCTCCTGAAAGGTAAGAAAACATATAACTTCTGCAGTGCAAGTCAAAGGACTCACCCCAAAAAGGAGCACCATTTTTCTAACCCTGGAATGGCAGCCTGCAGATTTCCATGTGGCAGTTCTGGTTCTCGCAGAACTTTGATTAACTCAGGAAAAGCATGAAGTGCTTTTGTTTTATGGCCAAGGTCAGGCCAAATATTTCTTGTCATCTGCTTAAATAAAAAGATCTCTTTCCAGAAAGATCATCTATCTTCCCAGAGCACATTGCAAGAGCCGATCCAGTGTGAATTTCACTGAATTGTACTCTGCTATTTATATGGATCTGTTTAATAGCGTGTTTTGGAAAGTGAAACTCATGCTGAAAAGTTGGGAAAAATGTAGGATAGGGAGAAGTCAAGGAACTAGTGATTACTGTTTTCTCCTTGGACCTATATTTGCCATCTATGTCTTGAGAAGTTTCATACAGAATTATCTAACGGCACTGTTTGAAATATAGTTTGTTCTTTATTAATCTGGCTTTGTTTCCTATGGAATATTTCAACTGAAGTTGTTCAAATAATTAATCTGGTTGTAAGCTGCCAAAATTTTTTAAAGGTTGCAAACTCTGTAGTCCTACATTATTGCAAACCCACTCCTGGGACAAAAAGAAATTTGCCCTGTCTTGATGAAATATGTTATTTTGATTGCACATAAACCCTTTAAATGCTTTAAAAATATGTTTATCTTTTCAATTCTCAAAGCAAAACCTAACATTAGATTAAGAATATTAGTATTGAAAATTTCACAGGTAAAGAATGATTTGACAATTTTCATCTTCCTTTTGGATAATACAGAGTGGACTCCTAAAAGAATCCAAAAAAAACCCAAACCAAAACAAGACAAATTATTGAAACTCTGAAAAGACATAAGAAAAAGTAACAACAAAAAGAATTCAGTTTGCTTGGCCTACAACATAACAGACTGCAGCTATTTAAAGAAGCTTTCAGAGAGGGTGGTGCTTATTTATAATGCAGAGGAGAATCTGCTGTCTGAAAGAACAAATACAATGAGTTTGAACTGCAACAGTAGATGAGCTAGACATTACAGAAACATCTCCCTAGAGAGAACTAGAGTAGATTCCAGGGGACTTATTCCTGGGGCGTTTTGGATTGGAATCTCTTGATATTGCAAATTTGTAAAAGGAAGTTAGACAAACCTCTTCCAGTAGTCTGTATCTTCAGGTAATAATAGAATTATTAGAAGTAGAATGGGTTGGAAGGAACCTTGAAGATCTTCTATTTTCAGCCTTCCTCTTACGGGCAGGGACACTTTCCACTAGGCCGGATGGCTGAGAGCCCCATCCAGCCCGGCCTTGAACAATTCCAGGGATGAGGCACTCATAATGTCTCTTGGACAACCTATTCTAGTGTCTCACCAACCTCACAGTAAAGAATTTCCTCCTAGCACCTGACCTAAACCCACTCTGCTTCCGTTTGAAGCCACTCCCCCTTGTCCTGATACTACACGCTCCCTTCAGGCAGTGCAAGGCCACAATTAGGTCACCGCAAAGCCTTCTCTTTTTCAGGCTGAAAAAAATAAATTCTCTCAGTCTTTCCTCATAGGAAAAGTGCTCCATCCCTCTGGATTAGTTAACCCCATGGCAGACCCTGCAGCTCTGCCTTGCACTAAATTTTTTATGAAGCAGAGAGAGTTGTCGCTAGCCAAAATGGGTTATTATCTAAAAACACTTCCAGATCTTTAGAAATGCTTTAAACATTCTTTTTTAGAGCCTCTAGAAAGGTTTTAAGGGTTTTAGAAATACAATGTCAGGTCTACTCTTGTCATTTGCATAATTGTTCATAAGTGTTTGAAGGTAAGTAGGAAGATCAGTAGTTTGTCTGGATGGTTTTTTTAATCTGGTGCTTCTCTGCTGTTTCAGGTTTTGCATTCTCCTTGTACTTTGATGTTAAGTATCCTTTTTATTTAATACTCTGCTCTGTAGGTAATTGTATTTTGAGAACTTGAAGGCCTCTCAGACATTTGAAAAAAACCTTTAAAATTCATTAAAAAATCTCAAAAAACCAGTAAAACAAATCTTTTTCACTTATGAGGTACACTCGTGTTTTCTCTAGTTTAACATAGGGTTAAGGACATCTTTTTCCTGTTCTTAAACTGTGTCATTGATGCTTGAGAAATATGCTCAGCACAAGTCTCCCACCTGGCTCTTAAAAGAGCATTTTTTAAAAAATCCATTCAATGTACATTCCTGTTCTTTGACGGGAAATTTTTTTTTTATTACATTTAAAAGAGACTCCTGGGGTAAGCACTATATTTAATAGAAATTATCAAGCTTTTTTTTTGTGGTTCTGTAAATTCTTAATATTTCCGTGTTTGTTTATTGTTTGGGCAAGGTTAACAAAGCCATTTCACCTCTCCTGCTTCCCACGGGCCTTATCCCACCTGTGAGGTGTGTGAAGAGCACCCCCAGAGCGCTGCAAAGCTGTGGAACCACTTTGAGCCAGGACACTTCAGCCATCCACGTCCTGCTGCACCGCCCCTGTGCAGCCAGACTGTTTCCAGCTGATGCACTGGTGCTGCAGCAGCAGCAGCAGCAGCAGTGGGTGCAGCCAGGGGGGAAAGGGTTTGTGGGGTGTAGGGGGAGCAGAAGTGCCCCGCAGAGGCCAGGAGTGCAGGGATGTGCACAGCAGCCCAGCCAAGCACGAGGCTCACCGTGCTCCTGTTCAGCAGCACTCCTTCAAAACCTCAGGCGGAGCGGGTCCGCACACGTGCAAGCCATCACAGAAGGAAACAGGGACCAATTTTGTCTGTGTTGTCTTTTTTTTTTTCTTTTTTTGGTTTTTTTTTTTTTTTAACTAGCCAGGTGCCAACCTTATTGTTCTGCCAGTTTAAGAAGCTGGATTGAGGGACCAGCTGAGATCTCTCAGGCAGAAAGCCACACTGGCAGCTTTTGGCACCTGCCCCTGGCCAACCACTGTCACAGGGAGCACTCTTGAACTTGTGAGGCCTGATTACAGTAAGCAGCTCTGAAAAAAACACATTGCATCAAGTAGTGTCTGGTCCTAGAAGCCCTCAAGGTCAGCTGAGGGGAAAAGATAACTTTTTCTCTCTGCAGGTTTAAATGTCCATTTAATTCTTTTTCTCCAGGGAAAAAACAAACAAACAAACAAACAAACACAAAAAACCAAAACAAAACCACAAAAAAAACCACAAAAAAACAAAAAACCCAAAAAAAACCCAAAACACCAAAAACCCAAAAAAAACCAAACAAAACCCACCCCAAAACAAAACAAAAACCAAAACCCAAAACCAAAAAAAACCCCAAAAAAATCACAACACCCAACTCATTGTTTAACTATTCATATTTATTTGCTATGATTTCTACTGTTCTTCCTTCATTTCTGAATGCGCACATGCATGCCACCTTGCTATGTGCCCAGCAGTTCCAAGTTTGACTCTTTAACCCTGCTGCCCTGTGAATGTCGTCATCAGTGGCATCCCATGGAAGTCACTGTTTCTACAGTCACCTTTCTAAAACACTGGTCCTAATCCTAGAATTTATGAAGAGGAGAGCAGCAATACTGCAAAACAAGTGGATTTACTAATTTTACATCTGGATGAAAAGAAAATTGACATTTAATGATAATTATTATGCAATTCCAG
This sequence comes from Picathartes gymnocephalus, assembly GCA_013390045.1. Lineage (NCBI taxonomy): Eukaryota > Metazoa > Chordata > Aves > Passeriformes > Picathartidae > Picathartes > Picathartes gymnocephalus. Next base: position 16,287 of record WEKY01032803.1, read on the forward strand.
GTCCCGTCACAGAAAGATCCTGCTGTTTTGTCTTTTGCAATTCCATACCTTCTCCTACTGACGCTACACACAATGCATTTTACTATTAATTCCATTTCTTTCCCAATTCCTAAATTCAACTAGCTTTAATTTAACCGAAGTTCTGTATTATTTGATTTTCTCAGTTCAGTAGTTTACTGCAGTTATCCTATTCAGATCAGAAGTGCTAATATTGTTGTGTTGTAAGCTGCCAATGTCATGTCTGTTTGATGGATAAGCTTCCAAAGCCTCCTCGAGGAAACGGTGCAGCCTTTTAGTTCTGAAAATTAAATCTCTAAAGGCCATGACAAATTTGATATACCAGTGGAAGGCATCATCTAAGGCATGGTTTAGATTTAGATCTATGTTTATACTGATTAAAGATTTGATATTCATGTTAGTGTTTATGTCTTCGAATTATTCATATATATATATATGAGATGCACAGAATGATCTGCTTTGTTTTAAATGTCTTCAGACAGCTGTACATAACTATGCATTTCTATCTGGATGAAAAGCCACCATCTTATGAAAGAATTGGTATCTCCTCTCTCCTCCTTTTCCACAAAGACTCTGATATATAAGGGCTTGCATTCTTATATTTACTCTTTACAAGTTTTTCTTTTTGGGGTCCATAAAATTTGTGTCTGTTTATCTCAGCAGAAGCAAGATCAGGTCTGTTTCAACACTCATCCTCATGGCCTGCACTTCTTTTATCCATCTCTTAGGTGGTTTGTAAGAAACCTACACCTACCAAACACTGCTTGTGGCAAGCTACATTTTCCTGGTTTATTCTTTCTGATTATGTGGTTTATTAAAAGCCTTTCTCTACCCAGGGATAGTAACATCAGTGGCTCAGATTAATTCCTTTTGGTCTTCAGCCAATCAACCAGCTAATTTTGTCACTTGGCTAATTTAGTGATGTGCCAGCACAATCCATAATTACAGCTAAAAGTATTTGTACTTCTATTGCTTGCTAAGCTAAGGTGACTCCATGAATACTTTGTACTACTTCTGCCCTCCAGTACAGAGGAACACATTTAATAAAAATTGTGGAAGTGGAATCTATCATCTATTCATTGAAAACTTTTATTACTTTTGGTTTTTTTCTTAGCAGGACACTAGGCCATATCTTACTCTGAGTTATTCGGGAAAGAATTTTTCCCCCCTGGTTAGGAAATACAGCTTGCAAGCAGACTGTTTTAGACAGAATTTGAAACCCAAGTGAGTTAAATCTCTGTTAAATGGGGGGAGAACATGCCTTTATGTGTGGTGGCCTTACTGACACATGATATGTTGTGATTTTGATGTTCTTCACAGGAGAAAGTTATGATTTAAGGGATGTTTTACTAAGCTTTCCCCTATTTTTAAATGAGCAAAAGTTTCCAATAAAATCTTTCATCAAAACAAAGAAATGCCATTTTCATACAGAACCTTTTTTGGAAGACACGATTTAAAAGGCCACAGCTCAATTACGAACCTCATTAGAGTGTCTGTTTCACATCAGATTCAGCACCCTCCTCATCCAAACTCCATCTTTACCAAAAATGGTTACATATAGGACAGAAATATTTCCCCAATCATCGTTATTTCAGGCTTTCCGACTGAAAATGATACAAACTTAGCTGTTAGTAAATTAAGAGCCTGGCTGTTGGCTAAAATGCTCCATGAATTCCTTAAGACTCGATAGAACTTCTCGGCACTTTGAGTTGGCACCTGTCAACTTCTAGTAATCACAACCAAGCCTGTAAAAACATTCAACTGCTTAAAACAGAGAAAACATGCCAGTATCTGGTGGCTTTTTGTCTTTTCTTTGCTGCTCTGTGGATGATAATTCCTCTTTGCCCTTCTTAGTAGAGTGCAAGCCTAAAAGAGAGAGGCAGGCAAAAAAAAAAGGAGTGTGTCTGGGGAGGAAGGACTGGCAGGGAAGATCCTGCAGCACAAGCCAGGAAAGCACAGCTCCTCGGGCTGGAGCCAGAAGCAGCAGGTTTGGTACAGGATTAATCCCTGAGTACCTTCTGCTGCCCCTGGAAGTATTATGGGAGTGCTAAGGGCTGCACATGTTCACAGGCTGCTTCCCCAGCTGCTTTGGGATTAGAACCTATCTCCAAAGCACACGGCATGCCCAAGCATGCCACGTCCACATCTGCAAAGAGCACTGGGGGCTCGTGCTGCTCTGCCTGGGGGGCTGGAAAGCACCACTCCTTAGCCAGCATCTGGGTGAGTGGAGAAGAGAGGCTTGTGCCTTGTCAGGGGTTTGGCAGCCTGTCATGGGGAGGGAGAGGAGGGCTGCAAAAGGCCCCACAGAAGAGGGAAGCAGAAATAAGGACCAACAGAGGACTATAGAGGAGGGCAGAAAAGCACCTAGAGTGTGAAAAGGAAAAGCTCCCACTTGCTTGCATTGCTGACTCTGACTCGATTTGGAAGCTTAGCTGTCATTATGAGAATTGGATCAGAAACAATTTTGGAAGATGATGATATTTACTTGCCAAGCCAATCCCTATCGCTTACTCTCAGTGCCAGCTCCCTCAGCTCTCAGAAATAGCCTTCTCTAATTTTCTTTAGGCTGGAAGCAAATACCAATTTGACAGGAGTCGGGGGTTCTCAGCACTTTTCAGGAGTAAGTATTAGTTCCATGCTGAACTTAAACACTGACACATAAGTCAAGATGGTTTGTTTCAGTATTCTGCCTTCTCTGGAAAACAAATTGTTGTAATACAAAACCGTGCATCTTGCTTTGATAGTTTATTTTATTTATCCATGCTGATGCTCCAGGCAGTTCTATTAGGCAGAATTTGACACAGGTTTTTATGGCACATCATTTCTGGCAGAGCTGTGATTGAAGTGACACAGCAGGCTTCCAAAGTACTCACTGAGGTACACAGACTTCACACAAACTGGTTGTGAGCACAGGTACAGAGAGATTTTCAGTGACACCAGAAGCATTCATCCTCTTTTAACCAAGCCTTGTGAACTTCCCCTTTCTGATTCTGCCAATTAGAGGTGCTACCTGTGTGCTTTTGTATGCTCATCACTAGAGATTCAGATTTTCATCACAGTAGCAGCGGTGCTAATGTCAACTAAGTACATAAATAAACAAATACAGTGAAGCCTTTACGGGTATGGTTTATACTGCAAACAAACCTGCAAACCAAGTGGATATTCTCACTGTTACTCACTAATTGTTCTCTGTCTAGAAAGCTTTACATTATTCATATAACCTGTTCATTACAGCAGCATGCCACTGTATCTACAGATGACCATAACTCTGCCTGTGGTCAGTGGAATTTACAGGATTTTACTGGTCGGGAATCAGCACAAGATCTTATCACAGAGTGTTGGCAGATTTACCATGGCAGAACCCCCATGCATTACAAGTCTCTAAAAGCAGAGGGATATATGCAATACTATTAGGATCTTAGGAATGTATTTAGCCCTAAAAGATATTTCATTCTTTAATCTTAAGTACGTGTTCTAGTGCTTAGCCCTACTGTCTTCAACAGCCCTGAGTCATGTATTTAAGCAAACCCCTTGATTAGTACAGTCCTGGGCTACGTCAGGCATTTGAACTAATCACAGCTACTCCAATTAAATTAATGCACTAGGTAAATGGCACTTAACTTTATGAACATAATGAAGATACGAAGCAATGTGTACTGGAAATAACAACTGGCTAGCAAACAGTCTGTGGGACAACTTGTGAATGAAGTGTCACATTTCTGTAACATACACACTGTTGCTTTTTGGTTTTATTCATGTTATTCAAAGTATATTATGTACTAGGTAGGATACACATACATCGGGAAATGGCATTTGTCAAGTCAGAAAGGACAACAAGAAAAAGGGATTGGGGGGGGAATGCTCTACTGCCAGTGCAATATTTCATGTACTAACTGTAAACAAATCTAAATCACAGACGGTGTAACAAAAAACAAGGGGGAAAATGAACTGTACACTAAGCATTTGTCCAAAGAAGACCAATGCTTTTATGTCTTTCCCCACCTTTATCATACTGACACCAACATACCATTTTCCTGTTATCAATGGTTTTCTTTTTTCTACATTCAAAAGTTTCACTGAATTTACACATTTGATATAATTTATACAAATAACATTTCTCCAGTAGTCAATGCATTTTACCTCTTGGATGAGGAAATTATCTAAACCTCAGTATTTCAAACTATAATATAATCAATGAATATTCAGGCACTATATTTTAAGGAGTCTAAGTAGGGACTTCTAATCATACTTTATTGTTATCAGCCAAGCCCTGCCAACCAGCATTAATGAAACTCAGACTTCAGATGGTTTACTACCAACACTGGAGAATGCAGGAATTAATTACTACATGTAGCCTATCCACACAAGTGCCCTGAAATGCCTCAGTAAACTTCTAGTCCAGCAAGATTCTGTATTTCCACTGTCCCAATGGAGTCAATGGAAAGTAGCCTTCAGGATGTTTATCTTAATTTTATCCACCTTCCCCCTGTTTTTTTTTTTTGGTGAATTTTAACTTTATGTTTCCTTGCCCTCTGCTATATTCATTTGTATTCTATGAGATGTGTTCCCCTATCTATTTCCTTCCCAGGTCAGTATCTTGATGCTGCAGTAATAGCTCATGAAACCTGACATAAACCAAGAGAATTTATAAAGACCAAAAGACAAACCTTTATGGTTCCAGCTTGGAGTTTGGGCTGACAACGCCAATCGTACCTCACGATTTTGTTTTTCAACCTCCTTAATCTCTTACTTTCTTTCCCTCCCCCGCCCCACTTCTCCTTTTTCAGTCTTGTTATTCTGTCTCCCAGCTTCTTGATTATTTCACTTTCCTTCTTCTTTCCTCCCTCTGCTCCAATGACTTTCATCTCTCCTAAACCATCTTGTGGTTCCCCAGTCCAATTCCAGCCCTCACTGTTCTAACCCTACTCCATCACTAACCTTTTCCCTCATCTTGCTTTCACAGTCTCTTTGACTCTGTCTTAGGCACTCTGAATATTTTCTTGCCATCGCTCTGTCAGCCTTCAGGCATTACGTACCACTCATCATACAGCTTAGCACATAGCACCTTAGGTGGCTAATTTTGCATAAAAGGATATATTTCTTATTCGTAATCAAAATCCCAGTAACTGGGATGTTTCCCACTGCAAAAGTGACAATAGAGGCCCCGTTAGAGACAGGGGAAGAATTTAGTGGTTTATTCAGTTTCCTGAACAAAACAATCTCATTTAATACTTCTAATAAATCATATAAAGATAAAGCATGCAAGTACTTTATTGGAACCAAAGATTTTACTTGCAGGTAAAAGCCAGAGATGTGTACAGCTGTGTAATTTTACTTATTTTGTAGTCTTTTTCTACTCCAATAATGAACCAAATGAAACCATATTCCACTGGAAAGAGTGTGAGCAAAGAAAAGAGAGAAGAATAAGAGGATACAAATGTAAAATCAGGGAAACAATAAAATAATTAAAAAATACCTATTGCTTGTATGCAAAGGATCCTCTAGATATGAACATAGTGAAAGAGAACTACAGTGGCTCTCCAAAGGGGAACAAAAGGAAAACCCTGAGGAAAGACAAAATAAAGGTGCTGCTCCTGCGGGAAGGGAAGTGGAACAGCACCCTTCCAGTAATTGAAGGTTCACCTGATCAATTACCTGTGGTTAAGAGAGGCCAAGACCTGGGCTAAGTTAACCTATACAATCCCCAGAGGGAGGCTGTAGCACCAGCTGTAACTGCTGGTGTGCTCAGAGAGACCAAAGGCATCCAAGGCAGCTAGTGGTTCAATTTCTTCTGCCTCTTCAAGCGGCCGTGGAATTCTTTATTTTCTTAAACTTAAACTGTCTTAAACTGTTGGGTAGCAGGTGGTATGTACTGTTAAGCTGTTGTCACATCTCATCCCAGAGCTGCTGGTATTTCACTGACTGATAAAGTGTGACCCTTTAATTCAAAACTTCAGGGACAAGTATTGATAGCACTTTATCCTATTAGGCAATCTACCACTCAGAAGAAGATACTGTTCATTATAAATAAGGTTATCAGAATCTGGCCCACAGAGTAGTGAGGTAAAACACATTACTATATTAAAGTGTTACTTTTATTATCGGTTTCGCTATGCAGGTATTGACAGGTTGCTGTGATAACACAAAAAGCCCAGTGCTTGACAAGAGCAAAGAAGAATTACAGAGCAGGTGCATACTGCTATCACAGGGGTGAAGGGAACATGGCTGCAAAGAGTTCAGGTAGAATCTTTATGTGGTTGGCAGAGATAAAGTCTCCAAAACGACAGAAAATAATTGCTTAATAAAGAGTTATAGTACTGCCCTAAGCTGCAGAATGAAACAATTATTTTTATGTAGCTCCTCGTCTTCAGAATCTTAAATCCTCTTTGTTGTTCTCTCATCTTTCCCTTGATCTTTGAAGACTTTTCCCTGTATATTTAACAAGTATTTCTTGTTTGTTTTCTCTCCCCCCAGTGCTGTCTCTATGCCTCCCTGTGAGTCACTTCTGCAGTGCTGTTACCTTTCTGACTGTATCATCACATCATGGGCCAGATCATTGCAGGCATCTGCTACCCAGCGCAGCTGACACATTAACCTACAAACGCCCCCCGCGCTCTCCATTATTCTCACAGGTCAGCACAGCTCATTGCTGTCCCGTGATGGATGATGCAAAAGGAGAGCAGATTAGAGCGTCAGGGGACAGGAGAATGACTCTGAATCTGATTAGTTTAGGCAGAAGGGATTTCATGTGATCCTAGGATGCAGCTGTAGTATAAAACGAGAGATACTTCTCCATGTCTGTCATAGTGACTACAAAATCCCAAATGAGCAAAGGCACCGTGGGCAGTTGCTCACTTAATTAACCTGCCCTGGCTATCAGGTTCCAGGGTCTAATGTCATTTGATAGAGTTTTCACTTTGCTTCTTAAATGAGATCACCCATGGAGACAGTGTGTATGCTGGTTCTAAACTGTATTTCACATGCAAGCTCCAAGTGCAGCTCACCTCCAAAACAACCTGCATGTCTCTATTTACCCAGAGCAGTGGAGAAGTGAAAGGTCAAGCCTTTTCTGTCTGCTGTTCAGTATCATGACTGCAGTCCTGGGAAACCTCTGTTCCTCAGAATGACAAATATTTCCAGGTGTGCCCTAGCAGGCTGCAGTGCCTCAAGCACACAGTGGTGAACACAGAGGCTGGACAGGCGGTGAAGCACTAGAGACACAGCCACCAGTCTTACAGCCTAACTTTTATGTTGGAGGATAATTGCAGGTTCAAATTCCTAACCTTTTTTTCCTAAGGATTTTTGAAGTACCATGCTTTATAAAATTTTGAGACGCAAGCGCATGTACCCCTACATGAAAGGGGAAGTTTCATATTCTGTCAAGTTAACAGACTGTGAGTTGAAACCCCCTGGTGCTGGGAAATAAAGGATAATAGCCAGTTCTGTTCCTTCCCAATCACTACTGAAAAACTTAAGAACTTTTGAGTGGATGCAGCAGCAGAGTATTTCCTAAGCCTACACACCTATGGGAGTCTTAACATTTCCAATGTATATTGTGTTCATATTGTGTCTTTCAAAATTAAAAACACTGCAAGTAAAAGATTTGCAGTAGAGTTGTCACTTATGTCAGTGAGAGAGCTTTTTTTCTCTATTTTCCTGATTAGAGGAAAGAAAACAATGCAGCTGAACGAAGCATACGAAATAGAAAATTTAGCCAACAAATTATATCCTAACTTACTCAATGTTTATTCTCTGCTTTTAGAATACTGATAAGAAGATAAGGATTTCCTGAATATATTCATTATCACCTCTCTGGGTCATCTCTTAGAGTATTTAAAATTCCCTATTTACTCTGTACAGTTTGCCACTGGTCAGTCAAAGCACACAGCACCTTGTCTGTTCTCTGACTAGTAGATGGAAAAGAAGAAAAAAGTTTGTGGACATGACAAAAAATTTAGTTCTGCACAGGGTTATGCCCACTTAGTAAATTCTTTCTACAGCTACTCGTGAAAATAACACTTCTATTAAAAAGATAGTTGACAAGAAGAGAGCGTAATAATGGGAACCAAAATGCATAAGCTTTTGAATAAATAATCTCTGAAAGTGATATTCAATATCACTCAAAATTAAGAAAACAAACTGTCCATGGTATTCAAGGGAGAGGTCTTGCTCTGGCTAACAACATCCTCTGATAAAGGCAATCATTGTACCTGATTGCCAACCAAGTACCAAATTTTCTCAATGATTGGTTAGTGACCTAAATAGGGATTACTGACTATTCAGAAGGTTTGAGGTGGCTTTTGTTGCCACACACAAAAAATTTTAGAAAGATTACAATAGGCATTGGAAACTTTCCAGTCAGCCTTTTTATGTCTTACTATGCTTTGTTAGGGATTAATACTTTAACCCTTGTAAAGAGAAGACAAAACGCCAAGTTATGTGAACACAGAAGCACAGTAAGGAGCAAGAAGGTCACAGATTCATAAAGGCTAAAGAGAAAATCTTTAAAATCTGAATAATACAATTCTAGGCTCATTGGCTTATTGGACTTTGGATCAGGCCATTATTGCTGTTGTGATGACAATATCTGTATAATATATTCATTTTTACGATCATGGCAATGAGTCACTGTTTGATAAGTGCTTCTAATTTTAAAGGAAAAAAAATATGTCAGTAATTAAAGATTATCCCTTGGCATTAATTTTATAAATTGTGCCATAAAACACTTTTTTCAAATTAAAAAAGAAAACCTAGTCCAATGGAGTGCCAATGAAGAACTTGCTATGAGTTAACAGACCTGACGAAAGACGAGGAGGAGATAGCTCAACTCCCAGTTTAGTTTTGACCCCATAATGATCAACCTTTTCTTAATGGTGCCATCTCAAAATACATCATCCAAAAATACATTTCAGCTTCACTGCAATCCAGATTTCTGACTCTAAGAAATAATTTTTCTATGCCAGGCTGATAGTACAAAAGGCCAGTATAAAACCACTTACCTCTTTGTCAGCCACTTTTGTTCACAACAACTGAAAGAAATGTTTCTTGGATTTTTTAAATTTTTTATCTTGTTACCTGAATTTATAATGGTTACAATTTCAACTACCTGATTTATTTTTGTGAAGCAGGAGAAAAATGTGGATCTCATTCCATAACATGTCTGACCAAATAGAAGGCCCTCTTTCCCCAACCTAAGAATCACTAACTGAAATGTTTAATGCAAGTCAAAATGGCAAAAACCTACCAAAAATAAAATATTAAAAAAAAAATAAAAATAAAAAGAACAAGGAACCTGAAGATCTTTGGTCTTAGAACTATTAATGCCAGAGAAAGAATCAGACAAATTTGAAGGCAACTTTAGAACTGTTGCTAGTCTTGTTCTATCTGTTTGGCAGAAGGAGAAAAGACGTGGACACAGAGTCCATCCACTGGACCAGGACCTTTCTGTGACAGGATCTCTCTAAGGCAGGATTCAGGTCTATTACCCCCAGATCCCTTGATCCTAGTTATGGGATTGTATGAAGAAGGATTAGCAAGTTACAATTTCAAATGGGATTTTAAATGTATGATGCCTGGGAGATCTCTCTGGGATTTTCATATTGCTCTGCTTCTCAAAGCAAAATTCAGCCCAGGAATGGAGAAATCACTGGCCTGGTTTGCTACCACCCCACCCAGGGGATATTGGCTGGAGGGAGCAGGCAGTCATCTGCTAGCAGGAAGCTCAATGGTCTTTCCTGATTAATTTAAAGACTAAGAAACCTTCTCAGGAGGGAATCGAATTTGAATAAACCCCAAATGCTAAATCTAGCCTATAGAAGCAAACACAGGGCCCGAAATCCAGATGTTTTCCATTAATGCAACCAAAGAACTTCATCTGACAGCTGGATCACAGTGAAAAGTCCCTATGAATATAAGTAAAAGGAAGTTAATTGTGTTCATTTAAATAATATGAAGTTCTGATTTAAGTAATAGGATGATATAATCATTTGTGCTTATTTTAAGGCTGTTTTCAAAGAAACAGGTACAGAAGAAAGCACCCTTCAGCCACAAATATGAGGGATTTTGCTACTACTTCTTGTGCACATGAACAAAGATGTATACATGCACATATTTTTCTACATAAACTCTTAATGCCAAGGATGAAGAACAGAATTATTGTGTAGGCTGTAAATCAATGGCCATTTGCCATTCTTTTAGTATTGAGCAACTTTGCATGGATTTAATCACTGCAAACTTCAATACCCACAACATACCATGAAAGTTTTTAATTTTCTCTTTCTCAGACCTCAGAAATTAAGATTTCCACATCTGCTTTTTATGTCTGTGGTGATTTAAGTAGAAATTACAGTCAAAAGACAAAAAAATATACACAAAGGAAAGCACATACAGTATAGAAATACATAGGGTATCTTCTCTCAGCCTAAGGAGAAATAACAATTTTCCACCAGAACTAGTGAAGTAGAAATTCTGATCTATTGATCTTTGAGGTCAGATGTAAATATTTTCAGTTGGCTTGTTGATTTTTGTTGTGCTTGTTTTGTTTTCTGTTGCCCTTTTGAATTTATGGAAGGTAAGGTCAAAGTGTTAATGCATTAATTCAGTCAGTATTAAAGAACCCATTTTACATCTTTCTGAGCATCCTTTGAAGCTGACATTCTGTTTAATATCTGTATCAGTCTTCTCTGGAAAACAACGTCATGGTGAAATTTTAAACTGCCATATGGTAGCGGACAGTTGTGGTCCTGTTTTTTTTATTTTAGCAGAGTTTCACTAGGAAAGGATAAGAGGAGAAAACCCTGAAGGGGAAAGAGGTAAGTTTGCTTTCTTGAAAAAATGTCTTTTATTAAAGACTCGAGCTTCAACAAATCTGATAGAATTAAACTTGAGCAGTGTGAACACCATTATTTTTCACGGCTTGCAGCAATTTCCACCTGAAAGGCAGGTAACTAGTATAATAGGTTTATATCTGATATTCTGGCTTTTTGCACACCAAGGACTTAATTAGGAGAGGACATGTAATTTTGAGGTCCGTTTTCCTGTAATTTTATTCTTTTCATGCCCAAAGCACTATGTCCTTTCAGAACAGTTGCAAGGCATTACTGTATTGTAATATTTAGGTACCATATTAAACAAAAGCAACATTATGACTGGTTTACTGTTGGTAATGTAAAATTGTGTCCATGTCTCCAAGATGTTTGTTTCTCTTAAGTGCTCGGATTTGCAGTTTCCCACAAAATGAAAACAAGCAACTGTAATCTCCCACTTGAGATAAGATTTTTACTTCAGTAAAACTTTCCTAATATATTTTAATGCTAATATTTTGTGTTTGTCTATACACGTGTATATATATATTTACTTATATTTCTATTTATGTAAGCCCTACACACACAGAGATTTATAAATCAACAGTATTTTGACTCTATTGTGCTTCTCAGACCATTGATTCAGATTGAAAAGTAGTACTTGATATATCTTAGAGTGAAATCCATCCTTGTGTGATGGTCTACAAACTACTTGAGGCTCACTTATTTCAGGGTTTAAGTAGCACTTTGGTGATGCATTGCCTTACACAGATAGAATTTTACCTTTAAAGAACATCCCACGTCTTTTCCTGTGATAGTTTAACTGTGCAGTAGTACTGTAAGTGTTTTGTGAGATAATACTGTAAAATTTCATGTTTCTCTCCTTCTCAGTTCTATATATTTTTATTCTGAGTGGACCCTTTTCCTATTTGAAAGAAGAAAAAGGGGGAGGATTTTAAAGCAAAACACAGTCTTTTTTTCTTTAAATTACCAGCAGTGCTGATAATACAAATCTCATGAGAAGTGAGGTGCAATCTGATGTGTAAAGAAGAGAATCAACTATATTTTTCCTTAATTATGCTATTGTGCATTCCTGATAGTAGAAATATCACATCATTTTTCAGGAAACCAAATACAGGAATATTCTGAAAGGTGGCTGGTGCACATAAATTTGTTATCACCACAGCTGGGCATAGCACTAGGTTTTCTTTTTTTCCTCAGAAAAACAAACCAGCTTTTATCTACCATCAGCTTCAAACAATACTGAATAGATTCTGCAATTCCCAGGGTACAGGAAGATGAAATAAGATTAAGATTAGAGAAATGTGTGTGAAAAGGCACTAATTGAAGAACAGGAGCACTGAGAAGAAAGGATTAAACAGATTATAAACCTAATGTATAGGGAATTGCTTCATGCATGACCGTGAGTTACACCAAATGAACTGCTATGTCGTGCAGGGGTGTCTGTGATAACTCAACCACTCTCAGGCCTAAACAAGAAAGCTTTTTTTCCAATTTTTTTTGGTCCTGAATATGTCCAAGCATTGTGCTCCTAACTGATGATAAAAGAGGAAGCTGAGTGAAGTGAATTTTAGGTAACCTGTCAGAATTTATTTCCATAAACACAAGGCAAATAGTCAAATAGTTTCAAGTCCAGGTGAGCAGTTTCATTACCTATGTAGCTTTCTGTCTAATGATCAGTAAAGTTCTACAGTTTTTCTACCCTGTGAAACATTTAGAGATCAATAAAATATCTTGTACTAGTTCCAAGATTCATGGACATATTAATAATTATGAGCACAAGATCTTGATGAAAATAGGTTTCAGAATTTGACAGCTAAGGGTGTTTCTGAGAAACGGTTCAGGACATCTTTAAAACCTAAAGACATTTCCTGAAGGAAACAAATTTCATGAAAGTCTAGATGCGTACTGTCCTAAAAAATATCAACTGCCAAAAATAAATAAATGACCTGGCAAACAGTGAAATATAAATACTATGTGCATATACACACCTGCAGAGTAGATAAGCAATATTTATCCTCACTCATATATAAATTTTAGATAAACTGAAATAAACATCCTACGTCAATTACAGATTTACAGATACTGTATTTCTTTCTTTTAAAAGACGATTTTTTGCAAATCATGCAGAATGAAAACACAGAATCATGCAGACAGAGAAAGCAGCAGCAGAACATACCCACCACATAATATATTTCAGCCTGTTTCATATAAACCAGAAGGTAAAGTTCATTTATTCTCATGACTACAGTGTTGCTGATGGCATCAGACTATCAGACAGAGTAACAAAAAGTCCTATCTTGATAATATACCCAAACCACCCATGGCATACCAATAGTTTCCATACTGGGTAGTAATGAACAGATTTTTACACTCTATGACTTTCACAGTTATTTATTGTTTTTGCTTGACAATAACTCCTTGATTTGGGCAAGTATGCAAAGAGAATACAACCAAGAAACATGAGGAGCAAGTATCCAGACTCTGACTCAGGTTAAGGACACTGTGGTGGATAATGATGGTTCACATGTTCCGAAAGACCAGAATAATTAATTAAACGATTAGAAAACAGATTCATGAACATACCATCTGGAAGTGTTATTACACTGTGTGTCTAAATGATTCCCCTACGCTTAGCACAAATCTCTAAGAGTGGCAATTTAATTATAGAGAGGGTAAAAATTAAATTCCACGAATGATTGGAAGGCCTCCTCTCCAGTACTGTACCGACAAATCTTAGTTGAACGATGGTAGTTGATGAGTCTACTTCTTATGCCATAAAGATGAAAGCAAGCAATGCCCCTAAGCAGCACTCACTGTGCTGCTTTCCTGTGAAAGCTGCCTGATGAAAAAGACCTGAGGGTGCTGAATCTACTTCAATCTACTGAATGAATTAATATATCTACCACAGTACTATTAAAAGTGCAGTGGTTGCTAAGTGAAGGTGGAGAGGGTGAGGAAGAAGAACACGTCAAAACCTGCTGCTTCACAATTTTCATGCCTGCCCTCCAGAAGAGTTATCAAAGTCTGCCCACCCTCCACACTATAAAATGGATGAATGGGCACCTCAACAATAAAAGTCATCTCAGACTACTGCCAGACTTCAAAACAACTTTGAACTCGCTTGGTGTTCGGACTGATGCTGTTCTTGTTTTGGTTTTTTTGTTTGTTTGGTTGGTTGGTTAGGGTTTTTTTGTGTTTTAATATGTTTGCATCTTTGGCCTCTCAGTTAGAAGTCAAAATGAGAAGCAGAAATAATACAATAAGGTGAGGAAAGTCAGTCTGTTGACAGTTTCAACCTGATTTTCAGATCAGAGATGCTAGGGAGGAGTAAGCATTGGGTAAGTACGAGAGTGTGTTCCAGAACTTTTCAGGTTTCTTTATCAAAATCTGCAAGATGGAAGAAACCAAAGACTAAAGCTATTATAATAAGAACAGGGAGACTCACATGTGTGTGTTGCTCTTGCAAAAGGGCTGTGATGTGGGCCTTGTTTTCGTATGTGAGTCTCATCTCAAGGATGACGCCTTAAACAACAAAAAGAAAACCAACATCACCAAATGTGGTTCCCAAATGTCATTCTCCAGACACAACTTTTGTCTTGTTAGGCTGAGGTTATAGGTGGCACTTCAAGCCCATCCTGTCTTTTCTCTTTACTGGAAGGTCCATTTTTTTCATAGGGAACAATGGGGAAACTTGGTTTTATAGTACCCTTGCTTGTAAATATACTTCACTGTATTCCTCTATTATTTGTTGTTTCTAAAGATTCTGAAGAACTAATTCAGTGCTATAAATCACTCAGGAATAAGGAAGGAATTTCACCAGTAGTGTAAAATTTTAAACATTTTAGACTTAGTTTTTGCAGGTCCACATTTTCTCTTATACATCTTATTAGTCATTTCAGATTAAGTGTAAACTAAAAATATTTTGGTTGAATAAAAATGTATTGGACTACCTGTTTTAAAATCCAACCCACCAATTGACTTAAAGACATGATAAAAAATTAATTGTGTGAGCCGCAAACTTTTTTTAGTAAAAACTTTTCAAATTTTATGTAAACAAGCCAAGTGTCAAAGGAGCATTCTCCAGAAATAACGATACTGTTTTTTATAAAAGTGAGGGGTTTAGCTTGATTCCCTAAATACTCCCAGTCCAATGAGTTCTCTAAAAAAAAACATCTACAATAAAAAAGTGTTGAGTGAAGAAATGGAAGAGTGCGGGAGAGCAGTGTGTATGGAGACAGAGAATTGTTAGCCTCTCCACACTTTACTGAACAGATCTGAGTAACCTAAAAGGTCCAATTTAATTCTTGGTGTGCAGAAGCAGAACAGAACAACAAAGACCCTCTTTCACGGACACGAGTTTGTATAATGGCACCTTATGATGGCTCCCCTGCCACTGCCCCTTGGAGTTGGGTCTGTTTGTTTACGTTTGCTGCTTGGTTTTTTTTTTTTTTTTGAAGGAGCTGTAAAAGGCATAATCACGGCAGCAACACTAACCAGCGCTATTAACTCTGCTTTGTAAACCCTTGATGTAGCTCTGACACTCAGTCTTACTAACTACACAGTAGAATTTAAGCTGGATCATTTAAATAATGATAAAGCTGTCAAGACTGATGTGATTTTCTTCTTCAGCAATTCACCTTCTATTACGGGTTTTATTGTACTTTATAGTGGGCATCTGTAAATCTGAGGATCAGCTTAGCTCCCTAATTTACACCCATTGCACGTACTACATGGTTTTAACTGACTTACTTTAGAGGGATTCACAGTAGTTGCTAGGAAACCTTTCTGTGTTCTTTTCACTTCTTATATAGCATTAGCTTTTCAATTGATAAGGCTGTACCTTTAGGTACAGAGGGATTTAAGCAGAATCAAACAATGACAGTAGGACTGCAGCATAGATAAGCCAAAAAAAAAGGCGGGGAGGGGGCGTGCAAATCCTTGTTCTTTGTACAGGTAATACAGAGGATTAGAGCAAAAGAAAGGACATTGCACATTTTCCATGAATATTTTTAAAAGATATTCTGCATCATATTAAGTAGAGCTGCAAAACAAAACTTCTTACTATAGTTTAAAGTTTATAAATTTGTAAATGACTGTGGAAGAGGAGCCATTTCATTGTGCTGCATTTATTATGTGGCATGTCTTCCCGGGGATAATTTCCAATGGTAATATTGTAAAGCATTTTTCTGTATGAGGGAAGGATAACTCCCATACAGCTTTAAAGAAGTAAATGTTCTTGCCAGAAGTCTCTCTCTTGCAAACAAATTTCCACAGTTAAGTCATACCTTTTCCTGCTGAAATAGTCTGATAGATGTCCTCAGGTTAGCAGACATACAAGCCTATGTGAGAACAACCTAGAGACAGGTAGAGACTGGAGAGATAAAAGAAAACTTTACCCTTATCTACTGTAAAGAGCATTATCTTACTGCTTCTCATCTCTACTGGGATAAAATTGTCTCTTTTTCATTAGAAACCTTTTTCCCAATCAATTCAAGTGTACAAATGTGTATCTGAGGCACAGCAGTAATTATAATACTTTCAGATGCAGATTTTCTACTATGCTATGTATTTCTTCCCCAAAGAATCCCCTCTCTTTTCAAAAGTTTCAGGTGTCACTTGAATAGACAAACTGTGAAGAGCCCACGACACTCCTCCATCTGCATACCTTCCTGTTCCCACCACATCCAGGTGCCTCATCGTCCTCAAAGCCTGATGCTGGCATTCAGCCAGGATCCTCAGTACACTCAGCACTCTGAACAGCACTACAACCATCTTTTAAGAGGCCTTATAGTAAATGTATAAATAGTGGAAGATAATTTCTTTTTTTTTCTTCACAATTGAAAGAGGAAACATAATCAGCAATGTCTTTTCTATGACTTTTTAATCTGGGACACCTATGAAACTATAAGTGTCTGTCGTTCTACAGGTATTTGCTTCCCCCCCACTCCTTCCCCNCTGTCCTGTAGATGCTGGAGAGTTTCATAAGATGACAGACTCGTTTCAGATAAAAATGTAACTTGTTTCTTCCAATAGCCTTAACTTAAGTCTCTTGAGTTAGCAAATCTGGATTTGCATTAACACTGTCTTGGGTAGAGTGAGTTTTTTAAACACCTACTTTCTACCAGTCAATATGAAAAAGAGAGAGAAAAGTATTCCACCGCCTCTTGCTTTCAAAACAGTCAAATTAGAAAACATAAAATCATGTCAAATAAGGAGGCTGTCATATCTTCATTCCTAATATTGTGTGAAAAAATAAATATTTCAAAGAGTTGGACAAAGCCACAAATAATATTTCATAAGCGAATCTAAACTTCATGAAGCTTAAAGGCAAGCAGGACAGTGAAAGAAATAGGCCTACACTCTGTAGATTATTATCATCAACCAGTAATGCCTGTGCCAAATCCATAGAACCTTCTTGAAAAGTGCATTTCAAAAACACACATAATCTCAGAGCAACTTGAAAACCTCTTGAAATAAAAGAGAATTGTCACCTCCAAACATAAAGAATATCTTTTCCATTTAAAACATTCATCAATAGAAAATCCAAATCATAACATAATGAGAAGCAGAAATTAATATACCTAGAATAAAGTAGCCTGTTTCTAAAACAGACAGAAATTGTATTAGTTAAAAGTACACAGAAAAGACTGCTCTCACCCCGAACTGTGTTTGCAAGGCACTCTGAAAATATACACAACTAGACTAGACTAGTTCTTGTCTACTTTACTCCTATCTTCCTTAGAAGGAGATATCCGAGGCTATGAAGTGCCATATTCTTCCAAAAGGAAATACCTGAGGAATGCTGCTGTACATCTTAAACCAGCAATGATAGACAAAGTACTAAGATTTTGTATGGAAATATCTTATTTTATGCAGATAAATACAAGAAGGATCCAGCATCCTTGCTGCAGATCTGGTTGTGATTTGGTCTACTAACTAAGTAAGTGTTAAAAGATCAGTGGTAAAGAAGGAGTCTTCTATTTAATTTGTCCTTACCAAAACTACATCACACATTCCATACTTTGCTGTTAAAAAAAAAAAAAAATGCTGTGTAGAAAAGAATAGTTTAATTAAGTTTTAAAATTTCACTTGAGGTATGACTACTAGACTAGTCTCGGTTCCACATTCTCTACTTCACTTACTACAGTATAACACACCAAACAATGAAAAACAATACAGAAATCTTATCCCCATGTATGACGACAGCTGTCACTCCAAGACTCTGCTAGGAGCTGTCATTCAGCCAGTCACACTACTTCTATGAATACAAAGACATATTAACACATTAACTCTGCACAAGATACATCTGGAATGCCCAGAGATCAGCAATCCCTTCCACATTACAACCTATGTGCTAGATGAGTTCATTATCCCATTAGTGGGATTCCTTTACTTACAAATGCTTTTTTTGGTCTACTAGAAGCAAAATTTATGATTTTTCTTTTATTGTGATTTTCTCTTACTAATTCTGATTTTTAAGATTACAGATAATTAAGGAAGAGCATAACTTTGATATCGTAACTCTTACTTTTTCCTTTTGTAGTTTTTAAAATATCTAGCAGCTGCTCAGACGTCTCATCTTTCACAACTTCTGTTGCATCACCAAAGAATTAACAGAACGTGGCTTTTTTTTTTTT
>WEKY01032803.1:39832-64836 GCA_013390045.1 Picathartes gymnocephalus
AAAAAAACAACAAACCCAAAACGAACTCTTATGTTTCACTTTATTTCATTCATTGCTTTCTTATCCACAGCAGAATTACAGTTTTTATCTGAAGGTGTTATGTGGGAGGTGATGAAGGGCCCAATGAACCTGCTTTATTCCCTTTCTTCCCACTTGTGGTAACAGGTCATACTGGGGTTTAGCTGGAGGGAGAATCTGAGCGGCCCCGCTTTAACAGGATAATTACAGTGCCATAGCTGTGCTGATATAACTCCCCCATGTGGATACTCTACTCTAAGGATAAAAAATATTTTGTTCTAGTATAATTACTTTGCTTTTTAATTCTATCTGAACAAATCCCTCCGAAGGGAAACATATCAAGATATCTGGAAAGCTTTGTTTCTTCTTGCGGTGCAGCTCTCTCAGGGGAAGATAAGATGCTGGGACAGCACCTACTCCAACTCACCCAATCTCCCCTGTACTTCACTCAAAGGAAGAGCATCATCTGCCACCTAGTCCAGACAAAGAGCCCTCTCCAGAGAGAAGAAGGGGAGGAAAATGGGGTACCATGAAATGTGTCAATAGTATTGGGTATGCAGAAGACACAGATCTGTCTGTACATGTTTCCCAGTGCTGAATTTTTGGACTTGCAAACCATTTCTATAGTTTCACTTTATGTATCAAAAATATTTCATGCATTAAAAAATTACCAAAAAGGCTCTTTAATAAAAGTGAAAAGAAATAGGAATGTTCTATTACTTATCCAAGCCTTTCTTTTCTCTCTTAGAAAGACTGAAACTCTTCAGTGGTGTTACATTAAAAAAAAAAAATCACTCTAATTGATCTAGAAATAGTATAAAAGGTTTTCTACTGCTTTCATGATAAATAATAACAGTGTGGATAATCTGGAACTGCCTGATCACATCATTCACTGATCAAGAATACATTTTGCATCATCAGCATGGAAAGAAATTCTCTTTGTTAATAGCAGAATGCCTATCACACGTAGTCTGAGTACAAACAGTTAAGTCCACAGCACCTGAACTTTCCAAATCACCAAGACAGAACTATTTTTAGCTATAAAGCTATTTTGTAGCATTTGATTTTTCTTAGGAGTGCAATTTTTAAAAAAGAAAGTGCCTTGGTTACTGCTTTGCAGCTTTACACTTCAGTTACTAAAGTGTCACAGGTTTTAAAGACCATCTGAACCTCCCCTTGAAAGGTATGAAAATACTCCTGGATGACTTCTAAACAATCGACTTAAGGGCAGACACTTAGCTTGTGTAAATCAGTATCACTCCATTTAAGCTAATGGACCTATGCCAGGATACCAGCTTTCATCTGGCATGGTCTATATTTTGCTTCCAACTATTCTTTCATGGAGTTAGAGAGCTAAAGGGTTTCAAAAGAGATCTTTGTGGGTACTGTCTGACCTCCTTGGGCCTGACTGATGCTTTAAAATAGAACTTTAGCTGATGAACCAAACACTGCATCACATTTCCTCCCACAACAACAATCTGAAATAATGATCTATAGGCGCTTATGTTGCCAGCACTTTTTAAATGTTTCCCCTGGTGCCTCAACAGTTGAAATCCCAGGAAGTTAAATTAGCTTGCAAATTTGACTGAATAAACACCTGCTCATTCAAAACATATTTTAACAACAGGAAGGAATTCTTCACTCTCATCTGGAGCAGCAAAAAATCCCACTCAAGAACACAGAAATCATGGCAAATTTCAAGGCTCTGCTGGAATATAGAACTAAGCCAGTTGTTGCTGTTCCATCCTGGTTTGTCTGGTTCCAGTACACAGGCAAACCTAGGCTAGTAGTAAATTTATTATTTGCCATGTTTCTCCTGAAAAATAGTCAAATCTAGCCAAATATCTTCTCTCAGGCAAAATGAAACTAATTGAGAAATAGAAATTAATATCACAGTGTAATTAATAATTTCTGCTTCACTTTTGTTTTCTTACATGCCTTTCCACTTACACACATAATAGCATGATATACTGAATGCAAAGCAGTGGGAGACATTCAGATTTACAGACCTGTTGAGGAGCTGGTGCTGTACTTCTCTACCCATATTCAGCTGGGGTTTTTACATGAGAACAGCAGCTGATAAGCCACAAAACCGTGGCTGGAATCAAGGAGGGAAGGAACTAGCACTATCTCCTATGTACCAAGGAAGCGCCATGGCAAATGGGACTGCAGCAATTTTAATATCAATGTCTCCTCCATGAATACGTATTTTTAGCTGCAAACATTTAAAGAATAGATAAAAACTGGATTTCCAGCTAAAATATTCAGGAAGCAGATGTCCTGTTTCCCAGGCAGATCTAGCTGCCATCATTTCAGATGATACTTGGGCAGCCGTATGTGAAACACCTGTGTAAACTGGTGCAATACACACTTCATACTCAGAGTAAGCAGACCTAAGGTTTTGAGGATTTTCTGTATTTTGGATTTCAACAGGTAAGAGACCACTATGCAAAAATATAGGTACAAGAGTTTTAAACGCATTGTGTATCCATTTGTTATGCATAAGTATCAAACGTGTTCGCATTCCCAGTTTAGGAAACTGCATGGCATTCCTTAAACCCACAGTGAGATGAGGGCAGTGGCTCCCTGGCATACCTAGCAATCATTCTGTCACTGCTGAGTCTCAGCACCACAGATTCCAGGAACACACCACTGGACCCCTCACAGCCACCGACACATTCCTGACTGGGTTCACAGAAGCACTTTATCTTGAAAACAGTCCCTTGATTTTAAAGTGATTCGCTGCTGTGAACACTGTTAATAGCCTTTATCAGCACATCACCATCTCTCAGCCTGCAGTAGAGAAGTTGTCCTCCCTAGAAATGAATGACAGGAAAGAATTAAACTCTTATACACACAGAGAAACCAAAAAATAAAGAGAGGACAAGAAAAGGATATAGGGATCTTAACTGGAGATAACTTTTAGTTATTGATAATAAATATCCCAAGTTTCTTTACTGAAGTTTCATCAGGGGAGTGACTCATTCATAATTATGTTACAAATATATTCTGCTTATATCCATAGATTATGCAATATTTTTACTGGAAAGTTCGCTGCTGCTTTAATTTTGTGCCAACTCTTTATGGAGCCCTGTACTAACTACTGTCAAGGGAACTGTTTGTGTTTAGTTCCATGTGGAAGGGGATGAGGATTACACTAAGACTTTAAGAAGAGGAGAGATAACAAAGAAAAAAGGCAATAAAGAAGAGACATTGCAAAAAAAATGGAACATCGATCATTTTGTAGTTCTCAACCTTTTAAATCAGTCAAATAAGGATGAACAGTAATTGAATATTCTAAGTCCAAAAAGAACGGAATTTTGGATGGCTGCCCCTTAGAGGATTAGACCAGTCACTTTTTGTGAAAGCTTTTATAGTCCATGTCAAGTTTCTGAAACAATTTAATAAACAATAAACAAAAGTTCAGTGTTTCTGAGTTTTGGACTGTGTCACAGCAGCTAACATCGTGTTAGGTGCTGTGATGCTTGGCAAGTACAGTCACAGGGTGGACATAAAACCTCACTGTGAAGGGAACAATAGCAACTAGGCTTATGCTGATGATGCATTACCCTAAGAATCACTAGCTGAACAGCAACTTCTGATCAAATATCATAACAGTAACAGAAATAAATAAGAGGGCCTTTGTTTCTTCAGGCCACCACTGCAGCACAGCATCACACTGTCCCATCACACTGCTAACTGCAGCATTACACAGGCACGCCACTGACACTGAACCTCTCCAGCATGAGTGCCAGAAATAATGTTTAGCCCTCCACAATGAAACACGCGTTTTTTCTCTGATAGGTTTTCGAAGACATCAAAACCTCGAAACACTTTAACCCCCTGAGTAATCTATTGTTTAAGTCAAGACCAGAGAACAGTGCAAATCTCCTTTCTAGTCAGAGGAACCAATCTGATGACCCCACAAAAAATCACCTGGCCAGTGATGCACACTGACTGGAGTGATTCAGGGAGGGCACTGAACCTGGCCAGATTTCTTGGACAATAAAACCTTGCTGGCTTTACTCTACCAGCACAAGAGATTTATTAAAGAGTTGCAGTGCCTTTGTCATCTCCTGACAGTTTTGAGTCCCATAGTGTAACAATTTCCATTTAAACACATGAAATTTGAAAACTGGGGGAGACAAAAAATGTGCAGTGTAAGGACGCCAAACAATGCCAGGGTCTCCTAGGTACTCTCGGGACAATTACAAGGGATGCAAGCTGGTATTAGACCCAGAGTGCTTGAAACAAAAGACAGCTAAATCCCAAATAACAGTTCCAGTCATGGAAGTTAAACACAGAATTAAAGAATTCTGTGACATGATGGAGTGAAAACCTGCTCTGCCAAGAGGGAAGAGAGTGTCAAAATTGACACGGGAGCTGTAAGCCTGAACGACAGGGAAGATGCTGAAACCACTGATGGACAAGTAACAGTAAATGTCAGGAAAATGAGGTGCACCTGTGAAGAAGAGTTAGATCTAAGCCAGAGTATAGAATGCAGCTCAAACAGAACAAGGGCATGGGAAGAGTTGAGATCATGTTAAGACCTAAGGTAGGAAGGCTTCTCCAGGGACCAAGGGGGAGAGGAACAGAAACAGAAGGAAAATTTTGGTATCTATTCAGAGAAGTGCTATGAACGTTTATTTTTCTGTCCTGAATTGTTAAATCCATTTTAGATAACTTTATTTAAAGAATGCAGTTCTTCCATGTACTGGATTCTTGTTAAAATTATTTTGGGATAGCTAGACACCAGGTAACCCATAGTGAAGACCCATGCAGAAATGTGCTTGACACATCATCACATATTGGCACTGAGGAGCTCTCTGGATGGTGACACTGACCTTGGATGTCTTAGCTGACACTCCAAAGGCATGTATAGTTAATTCTTAGTTTGCTCTTGGTAGGTGTAAACCCTGCTGTGGTGGACATCTGGAACAAAAAAAAAAAAAANTTGGAAAAAAAAAAAAAAAAAAAAAAAAAAGAGGTGCTGAATCTATATCATAGTTTGAAAAGTGACTGAAACACAAATGGTAATAATGGAATTATAGCAGTGTAGAGGTCAGTTGCCCATGTCTCTCCTTACAAATACCAACCTTCAGGATACCAACTTGTTCAGCTGTGGATTTAATGCTAGACAAACAATAGAAAAGGAGGAGGAATCCCAAGAAACATGAATCACAGCAGGGTTGAGATAACACTGGGGGAGAAAGCTGCTAATGAAAATTGTCTTTTTGATAGAGACTGGAAGGATTGGTGTCTTGAGACGTTCTGGGGTGCACGTGTGTGAGGGAAGGGAGGGGTCGGGCCTTGCCCAGGTGGGGCAGTGCCCTGTCCTGTGCACCCCACCCCCAGAGCCTGCATCCCAGCCTGGCGGTGGCTGCCAATCCCTGCACAGCAGGGGCGATGCTCCACACCCACCTCTGGAGCCCCCAGCCCAGCTCCTGAGTGGCCAAATGAGCAGAAGTCCCACCTGGGGGAAGGGAAGGCCAAAGCATTTTTAGAGCTGAGCACAAGGAAAGAATATGTCTTGACCTTACCTCCTCTTGGAATTTCTATCAGCTGAACACTGCTGGAAACCAGGGGTTCATAGCTATTTGTGTCCTTTTCTATATCCTTTCTGCTTTTCTCTCTTTCTTCATCTAATTCTCTCTTCTCAGAATTTTTGAGTAACTTTAAATCAAACAGGCTTAGAGTTCTCTAAGTTGAATAGGCCAAGTTAATGCTTTGAGAAGTGTTTTGTGTTGATTGAATATTTCACTAAATCTTTTGCCAAAGTTCTTTGATTTTCTAAAGTTGCCAGTAAAGTCTTTCTGTTGTTTTGACCTCTTGAGAATATCCCGTGCATCTAACTCAGAGTAGATGAGCAACCATAAAGCCCTTTTCTAAGCCTCATCGAGCAAGTTGTTTGGGGCCTTACACTGTTCCAATACATTTATCTTTCAGCTGAAAATAAATTCCTTCCTGACTTGTACTCATTGCATCCCTGACATGTGTTTAGTTTTACTTTTTGCTTTGTTCCTTCCCAAGTGTTAAAAGGAAAAAGAAGAATACTTGAAGTCCAGTGAGCATAAACTGTGACATGAAAGTCTGAGATCTTAACTTCAAAGACTGACTGCACAGAAGACAAATACAAGTTAGCTGGAAAAGTGTTAAAGGAGTGAGGTAAGTGGGTGTTCGACGAGGAAGGCTCATCAAAACCTGTCTTCAAGTTCAGTAGGAAGCCTCTGCCTGCTATCACTAAATGACTGCTCCAGAATGTTGGACTGCTAGAAACCTCCTTTGAATCTCCACCCAGGAGTTCCTCAAGGCTTTTAAGATCCAGTGTCCTTTTAAAGGTCTCGCAGATCAAATACTAACAGTGCTCACTTAACCCCAACAGTTGATAACCTCTATGATGTAGCTGTCCTTGCTCGTTAGTTTATCCTCCCCTTTCAGATATTGCCCCAACGGTTTCTTTTAACATATTATTTATCTATGCAGCCTGAGGTTCCTCCTAATAGCTTTTTTGCTTACATGGAAATAAATTCTAAATATGCTAGAAATTAGTATTTTCAGTTTGCTTCACCCAGCTGATTTCTTAAAGTTCTTTTTTTTCTTTGTTTTACGTGTCTTTAAAGTGAAGCAACAGACTCATCTCTTAACCTCCAGTTTAACTGAATTATTAATCAGGCCATCAAAGTTGTTTACAGTTCTTTGTGTTTTGCATTTTTAACGACTGATCTTCTGCAACATGCTCACTACTTTCAAAAACCTTACTGGTAAGGAAATCTATGCAAATATATGCCTGGGCCCCACCATTATTTGTAGTATTTTTCTTCCCATCAACACCTGGAAATTACATAACTCTTGGGAACATTTATTCTTGTAAAAACAACATAGAGACTTTACATATCCAAGCTTAATATTTGCCATATGGTGGCTGGAAAGGTGACATGAGGGTTTGTTTTTTGGGGTTTGTTTGTTTGTTTATTGGGTTTTTTTTTGTTTTGTTGCCTTTTCGCCTTTTTTTTTGTATTATTATTTTTTAAATAAGGATGAGAAAACATCTGAAGGTGAAAAAAAGAAGAGAGGAAGAAAAGAAAGGCAAGAGCAAAGCAAGGACAATGTCAGAACAGCTGCTGAGAAAAACATGCAGAGGAATTGGGGAGAAAGTAAAAAAAAAAAAAGTGATAAAAGAACACATCAAGTAAGATTTCTAGCTGGAGTCTGTTTCGGGGCTGGAAAGAAGGGAGTGTCTCCTGTAATTCTCTGTAGATCAAAGGCTGTTAAAATCAATACACAGAGGAAGAGAAGACACCTCAGATGGTATGATACTTAGACAAAGTATTCTACAAGTTTTTGGCCCATTTTACAAATGCATACTAAGGCACTGACTTTAAGGTAATATTAAAAGTCAGGTTTACTTAACTCTGTAGTACCAGCCCAGCAAGATGACACTCCCATGGGCTGGGAGAACACAGCCTTGCTGTAGTGGCTGCTACTAAATATCCCACCTGCTCTTGAGAAGCAGCAGGTTTAGGCACCAATTGCCACATGGAAAGCAAGGATTTTTAGGCAGTGTGTGATTACTAAATACAGGGACACTTGCATTCTACCAGCCCTATAGCTCTGTGGATTTAGACTGTGATGAGCTTTGGCTTTAGCCCATTACCTGGCTTAGTCTCAAGTATAAACGTAATCCTAGAGTGGAAGGTGAGAAAATGAAATGAGAGAAAATCTTATGTAGGTACATTAGAGGTTGTATAAGTAGGATAAAAGACAGAGCTCAATAGACAAAATGACAAAACAAGCTGATTATTAAAGGAGAGAAATTTGCAGCTAGTAGACCATGAAGTAAAGAAGGCTTCTAAACGTCCCACATCCTGAAAACACTATGACTGTAAATAAAGGAACTGATCCAGAACTACAAATAAAATGAAAAGCAGCAAGATGAGTCAAGGTGCAAAGCTAAATAAAAGCTAAGTTAAAAAAAAAAAGAAATTGAAGGGAAATGGCAAAGAACAGAGAGTTCCAGGAGTCAAACTCATTGAAGAAGAAAGAAAGAAAGAAAAAGACAGCTGAAACTACAATAGGACTCCGAAATATAAGAGAGCCATCATTATTTATCAGTGTCTGAGAAGGGATAGAAAAAGAAATGAAAATGATGCCTGGCCTACTATGAGAAACAGAGATCATATTAATTCTAGAAGAAAGGAATTATCTGGCTGTAGCTAGACAGTGCACTAATAGGGCTGCTACAATTCATCTTACATACCCATTACTATGACTACTACCTAAACACAGGTACTATTGTACCTATCTTGTGCAATAGTACCAGCAACTAATTTAACCATATAATTTATGGTGAAGGTGCTAAGACAGTCTCAGATTCTTTTGACGGAAAAGCAAACTGAGCCTGCAATACTCTTCTTTATATATCTCAGGTAGAGACACCATCTAGTCTGATTTGTCTCAAATATTAATTTCTATACAAATTAGTTTCATAAAAATACATTTAAGTGGAATATATTTGAGAGTGTTAAGGATGATTCCTCCTTCTTCATCAGAAGGTAAAATATTTCTAGTTTTAGAAAAGATAAAAAAGTATATTCCAAGTACTGGAATCTGAAAGTGAAGTAGACTGTAATTGACTATTCTCATTCCCAAATGAGAAACGTAGGGGTAGTTATAGCAAAAATAGCAGCTTAACATCTTGTGTTTACTTTTTCAATTTAAATAAAGTAATTTGTTAGTTCCAACACAGTCTAAGTAAAAGATACTTACATTAAAATTACGAAGCTAAATTGCTAGTATAGGCAGATACAAGTCCCGTGAATTCATGTAAATACAGATCTTTGCACACGCCCAATGGAACATCTCGAGTGGATGGCACCTCTGTAAGTCAATAATCTGTGAACAGAGCACGGTAGGATATTCAGTCACTGGAACTTCTCAGCACAGGTGGGAAACCTAGAATTTTTATTTGATTCCTTCATTATTTTTCTTAGCACTTTCTTCTCCTAAACTGGATTAAAAGACCTACAGCTATCTCAGTATGTGAGTAAAACATAAAACAAATCAGGAAAGCTCATTTGTCAGATCAACCCCATCTCCCAAACCAGAGACTTCACACCACAGACCTGTGTTTCTACTTCTGAGATGTCGCCAGACAATTAAATGAGTCAAAGTGTGAACTGAACACTACAAAATGACTGGCCTCCACTGGTTTTCACTTCTTATCCTAACGCACAGAACATAGACCAAGTTCCAAGTCAAATTAAAATTTGTATGTGTTTTATTCTTTGTCTTTACACACAATTCTTCATGTGACCTACTTGGTACACCTAAAATTTATGACTCAAAACACAGGCATTACATGTATATTGCTATGACTCATATCAAGTCCGAAAGGTTGATGAATTAATCTTAAATAAAATGTAATATATGTTTCAAAGAGTATACCTGGCAGAATTTTACGCAGAATTCAGGTGCAAAACTGTACTCCCTTTGCTCCAGGTGTTGTGATAGATGTGTATTTTGTCTGTCTATTCTGTGGTGCAGCAGAATGATAATTCTTCATGTGGCTGTAAGAGCCCCAAGGAGTTACAAACACAGCCACGGTCAGAATCAGGTCATGTTATTCCACATCCCTTTTCTCTGGTACAGCAGCAGGAGGAAAAACATATGGCATAATAGACACGAAGTCATATTGCTTGCTCTAAACATAGTTTTCTATTCCTGCCACAAGTGGAAAGTTCCATGTGTGATAAATGTCAAGAGCCCTTGCATTGCCCCAAATTTTTGAAAATTATTCCACTTGTTCAGGCAGATGAAGCAGGAAGGACACAGACCAGAACCTGAGCGCTATCACACAAAAGCACCCAAAGACTTGTATTTTTCCTCAGGCTGCAAAGAAATGAACTCACTCACTACAGCTAAACCAGAGACCTATAATCAGATATGAAGTGCCTCCAGCTTTTTATTGACACCACTGATCACATAACCATAATAAGCGAAGATGGCCACATTTGGGCTCCTTTTCTCATTGCAGGATCAACTAACTCTGAAGTCACCCTGAGGATGACACTCGGTGCCCAGGGTGACAGGAGGGGTTACGAGAGGCTGAGGTGCAGCTGGTATTTCTGCGTTGTGCCCAGCTCAGCCCTCCCGAGCAGACAGGTGAGGCAGCACAGTGCCAGGCACAGCCAGGTGACCTCACCACAAGCCCTGGGCTTGGGTGGGAAGCCAAGGATGGGAAGCAGGCATTGCTCAGCGTGCAGAGATCCTCTGGGCACACGTGAACGGACGCGGCTTAAAGTGAATTATGGCAGAGGCTACATGGATTTGTAAGAGACAGGGTGTGAGAATCTTCCTCAGCATTCAAGTGCTGAACTTAGAGAGAGTGTTTCAACTTGTACTAGAAACTGCTTATAGAGAGTTAGGATCACAAGCCCATTTATCATTATACTGGCAACTGCTCCCCTTGCATTCACAAGGAATGGAGGGGGGGGTCTCAGCAGAAAATGTGCTGTGCCTTCTGCAGTGTCCTCTGGGACAGCACGGCCCTTCACTCGTACTCAGAGAAATGCCTTAAACCCCTTTCATATTATGTATGCTTCACTGGGAGCCTTGCACAGCCATTCAAGAGGAAAGAAAAATAACGGATAATTAAAAGTATATTTTATTTAAAAATGGTTTTATATATATATATGCAAACATCTTCAGAGCACTTTTATTGGAAATATCATTAATAAAATCAAGACTTACTGACAGATCTCCACCCTCAGGTGAAGTTTTCATTCACCTCAATGAATCAGGCAGATCCTGAGTAAGGCCACATGATTTGGATTCGATAATAAATAAATAAAGCTATGAAATATTCCCTCACCAAAATAAAACCGTAAAAGAGCTGCTACTCTACCACCATCACACTATTATTCCAAGCGTGTGCTGTCGGACTGTTATTATGCCTGCATAGATAGTTCCAGGGGAAGCAGTGCACTGTGTTCCCTTCTCCCAGCATAGATCTCTGCAGGTAATTTTAATGGGGCTGTTAATAAGCTGGCAACCATCCCAGCCAGATGTAGCACATTTAAACATTGTCCTTACAGCTCTGTCAGAACTGTCGACGTGGCATGTCAGCAATGGAAAATTGCCACTGCACCCAGCAACCATCTTCATTATATGGAATCACATTGTTAATCTACAGCCAAATGCAACTTGAGGCGGAAAGAGAGTTTAGATTGCACCCATCTGTATACTATCACTCCAGGTGGCAGGTCGTTCTTCAGGATTAGAGATTGAATCAGTCTTTCCATCATCAATAAGCCCTGCTCCACAACAAGAACCTGTCAATCCAATATTTTACTTTCGGCACCGCGAGGACCGCACAGCATGGTAATGAAATTTCCCTGTAAGTAGACCACGGGGATCTATACCAGAGAGATACATCTCCTTAAAAAGCTCAGGAAAATCAGACAGTGTGCTGCACAATCGGGACAGTAACTCGGTTTCCAGCAACGCCCTAACTGTTTTATCTGTTTAGGGGTGAGATCTACCAGATAAACCAGCATTTTAATGCTGGGTTATTTCTTATTCTTCTGGTAGTAATTAGTATTGGGTAATTATTTCCCATTAGGAAATGTTTGACAGCCTCAGAAAAGACATTCATTTCTGAAACAAAACAAGCTTGTTGATATACAGCTGCTACATTAGATTTTTTTCATCATATATTCCAACTATGACATAGGCTAAAAAAAATGTTTTAAATTGCCCCTTATTAAAACTTACTGGATATTATATATTACCTTTTCAAGATGCAGTTTAGCATCTTCCACCACCAACTGGAATTTCTTCAAAGCCTACTTGCTACTTGCAGCAGGCATTTTGTTTCACTGAGAACTCTTCTGTCCCCCTAAATTGCACATCTTCTCTTATGTATTTATAATATGCCTCTAACCATGGCACCTAATCCCCATCTCCAGGACCTTCCTGAAGTTTACTTCAATACTTTAGGCATTTTGACTTTCTGATAATAGGTTTATTTTAAAACTATATACTATAAAAAAATATATACATGCATACTAGCTGCAACATATATACTTCGACTATTACAAATGAAACCACTTTGTAACAAAAATATCATGAAAATAAAATTCTCATATTGTAATAGGCATCTAGCTTCTTAAATGTGTATTGTATGTATTGCATTCATTCCCACTTGATTATACTATGGATTGTAAATTCAGCTCCCCACCTTTTTTTTTAAAGTGTTCTTGTTTTAACTGATAATGGTTAGTTACAGCACGTGTTTTCAAAGCGGCGTGAAATAGGAATAAATTCATTTTCTCAGTTTTTCACAATCTATTATTAATTTTTTTTGTAGGTTATACGTATGTTAAACACCTAACAAGTTCAAACTAACAATTATGATCATTAAACAGAAATGACTATATGACACTGCCACAGAAACAGCTGAAAATAGGAAAGCAAAAGAAGTGAAAGACATTACAACTATGGAGATGCAGAAATAGAAGATTGACTCTAAACCCCTATTTTTGAAGCAGAAGGACTGGTAGAAATACATCCTGGAATATGTCTTTTACCTCAGTACGTCATATGGTTTTGGTTTATCGCATCTGCAAATACAGAAAACATATTTGTTTACAAATATAGTTTCTTAGGAAACAGATAATTGTATTATTATCAATGTACTACTGTTGTATTTACCCAGGGGAAAAAAGAACACATCAGCTTTTTTTTTTCCTGAGTTCTCCTTTTTTATTCTACTGATAGTGGTTTTGGATTGATGATGCTATTTCCTTCCTAACTACAAGGACTACGGTTCAGTACATGCAGAGACGGCTCTGCCCACCGGACTACAGTGCAGTAAGTCAGAAATCCCTGCTTCAGCTAGACTAAATTTTGCAGCTCATGAAAAAAAAATTAGTAAATATTCTGTATGTGGCACCTGTTATACCCACCCTGCCCTGAGAGGAATGCAATGATTCATTTCTTCACGCTGTGATCATTTAATGAGAAGTATCAGATTCAATAAATTATCGGTATGGACTTTAATTTAATCTGAAGGATAAGGACAGAAATATGGAACTTTTCTCCCACATTCCTCAGTCATTTTATCATTTATAAAATAAGGGGACATCCTTAGCTATATCCTGTTATTTCTTCTTGGAGGCTAAGTAAGTTGATGCCATGAAAGGAAACATCATATGGAAAGAAACACCACTGCCTCAGAAAAGGAAAAGTTTCTGTCTAGAACTCCTCTATTTATTGTCAGACCCCAAACAGACCTTTTTGATGACCTTGGTACTGCCTCGAAACACTTATAAGAACATAAAGGTTACATTTACACTACACTTAACACTACAAAAAACATTCTCTGGCATCGGACCACCTGGTACAGCACACTTGCACCTACATTTCCTTTGGGTTCAATTTCATCAGTAAAGGATTAACTCTTTCCAAAGTGTACTGTAGCCCACACTGTTCAGTGTTTGGCTTTAGTCCCTTTGGACCCTTTTTCTGTTTTGTTACCCATCCCAAAAAGGGGGTTGTTTTTGCTGTTCAAAACATGCAAAATAACAATCCTGGCACAATCTGACAGAAAGGCATTTTTTAAACACGTTGCTGAGTCTATATTATGTGCCATGGGTATAGCATGTGACATATGAAGATATTTTAGGGTTCAAGGTTTGCCAGACAGTGTGGGAAGCCTATGTCAACAAAGGTACCAAAGCTTTACATACACTTAAAAATGAGTTGTCCCTGGGGTGAGCTGACTGCAAAACCACATCCAGGTTTGATTTGAAAAGGAACTGGCTGGTGTACTCCAAAAGAAAGCCTGTGAGTGCAATACCAGGTATGCATTGTGTATGTTAGTCAAACAGGCTCCCAAGGGTCTGCTGAGTCTTTGCGAAGAGTCAGGACCTCGGATGGAAACATGACCCTGCTTCCCCTTTACTCAATTCTAGTTAATTTTTACCAACCACCGTCTCCTTGCCTGGCTTTTCTACATGCTTACACACAACTGTAGAAAGAGTTGGAAAAATTTAGGGTATCGTTTTTCCCCAGCTGCTTGGTACCACCCAGTAACAGCAAGAAGCAGCACAGACCAACCTAAGTGGTCACTGCTATTCTCTGGCTGAACTTCTCTGATTCATCTCCCCCTTTCCAGTGATAATCCCATGACAGACAAAGATTAGTGCTGCAGAGCCAATGCTCCTCTTCTGTCCCTTTCCAGTGGCCTGTGAACCGGTTCCCTGAGCATCCCATCCCATTAGTGTGTGATAAAACAGAACTGATCAGTGTTTGAAGGACCTTTTTATGTCTTTAGATGGGCACTAATTTTAATACCATTCTTTGTGCCAATGAAACTTCCAATACAAAGAAACTGTGGAAGGAACAACATTTAAAGGACATGAAATTGAAATGAACAGGCCATGTGTCATACCCCAAGGAATTTTGGCTCAGTGCTACAAGCATCCTCCAAGAAGATTCAGCATCAAGCATGAAATCTGGCCTCCCACTCTGCCACACAAACTCAAAGCATGAATTTTGTTACCGAGTTTCCAGGAGGAGAAATTTACTACCAAACTTTCAGAATCACCTTTGTATTTCTTCTATTTTCAGGTTGCCTGGGAACCTGTTGAACTTCTGGCATCAATTAGAGAAAGCTTAAAGTTACTCTTCTGGCTGCAAGCATCCCTTATGAACCATCCACCTGTCCAGAAGAGCCAGATAATGGACCATTCTGGACCTGCCTGTAACCCCAGAACACCTCTCATGTAAGGAGTATTTCTAAAGGCTTTTACCCTTTTATGACCTCCTTATATTGCCAAAGTGATGCAATTTGGATGAGTCCAATAGAGACTTAACTCTTTCATGTGCATTTTAAGCTGGTAAGTGCAGCAATGCACCCCACCACAGTCCATGGTGGATTTATCTGTCACTCAGGCCTAATGAATTTCTCCTCTCACTAAGCAGCACTGCAGTGAAATTTTCTAGCTATGTAACTAGAATGATACTTTCCAATGTATGCTGCCCAGTTACAGCAATTTAGTGAACACACCTGTTCAAATGAAGATAGAAGAAAGGTGGGCGATTTGTGTAGAAAGTAGCATCATCTGAGAAATAATTTCAAAAGGATGATTATGGCCATGATATGTGTGGAGGCATATTGAAAGAAATTGACTTATATGGCCAGTTATAATATATTTCACCTAATGGAAGAAAAGCTGAGTCAATGAACAATTTTGTATCACTGTTATTGCAAAATGATTACAGCCCCCTTTATCACAGCTGTACAATATGCTGACTGAACAGGAAAACATGCAGTACACACCGTGTAGTGATTTCCACCACCGTACAAATAAATGTCACACTTGTTCCATCTATTCAGTGATTTTCTTAATGAAAACGTCAGCATAATGCCGGCATTTTCCTCCTTTCATTTAATTCCTGCTCTCCTCTTTCATCCACTATTTGACCTTTGCAAGCACTTGGTAGCCTGCCAAAGGTGCTGTCACACCTTCATTGCTCCTCTCTAATGATGGTCTTTCACTGCCAGATTCAAACAGGATACTTGGGAAGGAATCTCAGGGCCCTGTTCCCAGCACAAGGATGAAACTCTGAATGCTTCACTACTTTAGGTGACTTTTCACTTCTTCTCTGAGAAGAATAACCAGTGATTGTTTACCAAAATTAACCTGTTCAAATAGTATCCTGTTAGAGCCGTCTAAGACTCAAGAGAAGCAGGAACAACGATTGCAGCAGCAGCAGCACAGGAATACCAAGGACTAGTAACTGCTGAACGAGTCAGATGTTTAGTGGAATATGTCTTCTCAGCACAAAAGGAAAGCGATGACACACAATTAGAACAAGGGGAGCTTTACAGAAGACAATGACAAATAGGAGTGAGTTTTATAAAACAGGGAAAATTATATGCCATATTGACCAGTTTTGGTCACCAGGATACTAGAAAAGTATTAAGCTAATAGAGAGCATTGAAAAGAGAGCTGCAAAGATGATGAAGGGCCTTCAAAGGAGGCCGTATGAGGAGTGGCTGAGGTCACTTGATCTGTTCAGCCTGGAGGAGACGGAGGGGAGACCTCAGTGTGGCTGCATCTCTTCTCTTTGGTGCCCAGTGACAGGACCCAAGGAATGGCCTGAAGCTGTGTCAGGGGAGGTTTAGATTGGATATCAGGAAAAGGTTCTTCACCCAGAGGGTGGCTGGGCACTGGAACAGGCTCCCCAGGGCAGTGGTCACAGCATCAAGACGGAGTTCAAGAAGTGTCAGGACAATGCTCTCAAGCACATGGTGTGACTCTTGAGGATGGTTCCTTTGCAGGGCCAGGAGCTGGACTCGATAACCCTTGTGGGTCCCCTCCAACTCAGCATATTCTGTGATTCTGTGAAAATCAGGCCACACTTGTAGTACCACGTTGCACAGAAAAGACTTAATAATACTCTTGAGGTGGTAGTTGCCCTGAAAGATTAACACTTCATCTGGATACACATTATTTCCAGTAGAAATACAAATGAATCATGACTCAAGTAGCTGAGACAGGAAGAAAAATAAACATTTTTTTTTTTTTAATACACATCCTGATTGTGCACCATTTTCCCTGGCCATCTGAGGTGATTTGACTCCACTGCACTGTGTTTAACAGCCTCTTGCATGTGTTAGCCAACAACTGACTCTGCAGCAGAGCCAGCAAGGAAGGGCAAGGTGCACAATTCTGGAGTGACTTGAAGAAGGAATTAGTAAAAAAAGTTGACCAAATCCAAAGCTTCTTTCCTCAGCAGTGCCATTCTGAGGGTTTGTTCCCTCCTTCCAGGGTCTCTACACTCTCAAAAGAATAACTTTCCACCACAGGAGCTCCTCTCCTGCCTCCTGGAATGAACAGAACAGATGCAATTATCTTTTCTACATCATCCTCCCATTTCTTTATGATATTCTTTTATGTTGCCTGTGGGTTAAGAAAGGAATGGGCTAAGTGCAAGAACAAACTAGTGGATTTCACAAGGTTCAACAACAGCCAGACTGCTCTGGGCTACACAAATACCTTTGCTGATATTTTGCTATGCTAGTTTATCTACATACAGAAACAAAAGGAATTCCTGCCTCAGGCATAAAGAAGTTACTAGCAGCAGTTAAGTCTAAACCAAAAATAACCTGTTTGGGGAACAGAATTATCAGCTATTTAAATCCCTTTCTACATGGCATAACAAAACATACCTCATAAAAACAACTAGGTTATGAATTTGACAGCTTCCTTCTGTGCCACAAGTCTCTTACTGTTAGTCAGGTCTCTACCTGTAATACCTATAATCAGCTTTTCCCCATGAAAATGTGGAAAAAAAAAGAAGTTGAAATGAGGCGTACAGCACGGTATTGAACATAGTAAGTAGGCTAAAATAGTTAAAGCTTCAGCTAAATATTTTTCACTTTTATCAGTTCACTGTGTGCTGAGAAAAATAGCATACAAAAGAAGGAAAAGTATTTCACATGCCATAGGAAACCTGAAAAAAAGAGAGAGCAAAAGGATCAGAAGTCAGCAACTGCCTGCAGTGGGCTCCTCTCTGCCATGGTCCATAGCACACAGGCACCTCAGCACCAGATCAGCACCTCTGAAGTTTGGAACACCGACAACTTCTTTAACCAACTTTAGACACCTGTGATTGAGACTTTTGGCCATGTGCTCTGTACAAAAGCATAATCGAATGACAAAGTCCTGCCGTAATAAATGACTCCATGTAATGGAGAGTGCTACAGAGCAGATTGCTTATTTCTAGGAGTGAAAGATACAGCACTCGTTCAAGGATAATCTGATAATAGATCACAAGGAATTCCAATGCCACGAAAGGCTAAGCAGAGCCTTGGGATTTCACCAAGAAGAGGGACGTAACAAACCTAACACAATCTAATGATGAAGGAGATTCACTGCAAGCTGATTTACTGTTATAAAACCTTCTCCTGCCTCGCCTCCTCTTAAGGAACTGAAATGTTTTCCATAATGGGTCATAAAGCCTGTGTTTTCCCCTGCAGCAAAAGCCAACAGGTTTTACTTTGTAGGAAGGGAATCTGCACAAGGACTCCCAAACTATGAAAACAAACCATTTCTTTTAACTAAAGAAAATCAGTGCAGTAATACAAATTTTCTATGTCCTACACAACAAAACATTCTTTATCAAACCCTGCAAAAACAACATGAAAAAGATGATCTGATTGTAACACATCTTTCAAAACTATCAGTTTTGCACCTGCTCCTATTTTGTTAGTTAGCATTTGTTTGTTTGGAGGGGCAGGCTGCACTGTTGTGGTAGAGAATTCTACACATGGGGAAGTTTTTATGTGAAACATTGTCTCTTTCTTCATTGGCAAAACTGACTTAATGGCAACCAAGATACCACTGGGCTAAACAATATATAAGGAAAGGCAAGAGGTGAAAGTCTTACAGTCACTGAAAAGAGAGAATTTGAGCTAGCTTTCTGCATCCCCCAGAAGAGGAAGATCCATAAACTGTTAATTTTAAATAGGAGAAAGGTAAGGAGAATAAAGCCCTAGTAGATATAGAGAAAAGCTGAATTCTTTTCACAAGGGATAGTTCTATAGAAAGTTTTCAAAGAAAATGAGTTGAACATACATTTTTCCCCTCTCCCTTCAGAGTCTGGGACCATTACTCCATAACGATCAAGGAAAAAGTAGAAAGCTCAAATAATCATAAAACCCTAAGCACCACCATTCAGGCCTGGACGGCCTTTTGTTTGTCAGGAGATGTGTTGTTGTTAGATTAAATCTATGTCCTATTTCATTCAAAATAAGCAAGTTTGCTTTCTACTTTCAGCAATTCCTTTTTTTTTTTTCATTTGCACATTCACCAAGTTTTATAACCTTAAATTGATTGATGATCTTTTTAAAGCTGCATACTTGGCATTGCCAGCCACTTAATGCATAAGTGACAGAGTTTTTGAGGATCAAATTAAATATTACCCAACCTGTACAGACAGACAGAAAATTTTTAGTGTGTTGTTACCCAGGATGCTTCTCTAATAGTCACTCCCAGATCTGCCCTGAAAAGTAAATAACTACTGGGTTATATTTTTAATTCAAACTTGCTCCTTCCCATCTATTTGTCATGCCATGACATAGTTGATCAAGACTAGCTGTATGTTTTTTGCTGTGGAAAAATGGAAAAAAATAATGTCATCTATTATTTTTTTTCTTTTCATCCAGTTCAAGATACAAATAGCTCAGTTTTACATGCTTCCTCTCTTCTCTTTCTCATTCCTGACCTTGTATAAGGTTACATAGTTTTATAGACTAAGTGAAAGAGCACAATTTAAGGAGTTTTAATGACTGAGAAATTTTTGAAATAGCTGTTTCTACTGAAACACATTAATGAAGCTTGCCTAAGATATTTTTTTCACTACACTAATTGTTAATCTGATTAACAGATTGTTTAATTTAAGTAGCTTATTCTGTTTTGTTGCTTAAAGCCCCAAGTTCTCTTTTAAGATGTTATAGAATTACCTATGAGCAATCCTGTAAAGTTTCAAATATAAAGCTTATTACCATTTAAAGTAGATAACCTTAGGTAGTTAGAAGAAGTGATTCTATGACATAAGTCATGTAGTTTTAGCAGAAATTAGGGAAACATAATTTTTGAAGTACCACAATTTTCATGAAAATTCCCCATGTTTGAAAGAGATTGACCAAGATCTGCACTTCACACATTCTTTTCCTCTTGCTTGAGAGGTTGTGCTTTATTCATTTATAATAATAGGCCACTTTATAGAATCTTATTATCTTCACTTAATGATTCTCAGTGAATCATTTTGAAGGAGAGCACAGCAATGACCTAACAAACCATGAGTTCAGAATTTGAAAATCAAACAGGAAAATTTATTTCATAACATTTCTTAACCAAGAGAAAACTCTTAAGTACTGTTTGATAACTTTCTTGATTACCATGTTCTCAGCTTCATGGCTAATTCTAAGCCCAAAGAGCCTGACTGACAACTCATGTGCTTAATGTTAAAATAGCACTGAAGTGCTTTAAACCAGGATCTAAATATTTCATACAGATATGATCAGAAGCATGTATTCATCTTGGGCAGGACATCACATTCCATTTACATACCTCCTTGTCTTTGAGTATATGGTCTGAAGTTCAGAGCCTTAAAAATAGATTCATTTCAAAGGGTGCTGCATCTGGCATTAATGAATAACTCTAGCTGCAGTAATATGCTATTTGAAAATATTTAATTGAGCTTTGAAAACTCTGTGGAATACCAAAGCAATTTTTATTACAGTTTAACTAAATTCAGTGGCCAAAACTTTGTAACACTTCTGGGTCAAGCCCTAAAAGAGCTGAAACTAGAAGACTTGATGGCATAACCCTTATTGCAAGAAAACTAAGCATCAGGATGTGTCCACATTGCCTCTGCAGAAATAATATTTTCATTCAATCCCATACAGAGGGCAAGTGGGCCCATGCGAATCTCATGAGGTTTAACAAGACCAAATGCTGCTGCTGCACCTGAGTTGGGACCTCTCCCGGTATCAATCCAGGCTGGGGATGAGCAGATTGAAGGCAGCCCTGCCCAGAATGACTCGGGAGCGCTGGTGGAGGAGAGGCTGGACATGACCCAGCCATGGCACTCACAGCCCAGAGAGCCAAACGTGTCCTGGGCTGCATCCAGAGCCCCGTGGGCAGCAGGGCAGGGAGGGGATTCTGCCCCTCTGCTCTGCTCTGCTCTGGTGAGAGCCCTCCTGCAGTGCTGCATCAGCTCTGGGGTCCCAGCACAGGCAGGACATGGACCTGCTGGAGCGAGCCCAGAGGATGGCACCAAGTTAACTAAAGGGATGGAGAACATCTGCGAGAAAAAGCTGAGAGAATTGTTCAGCCTGGAAAAGAGCAGGCTTTGGGGAGGCCGAGTTGTGGCCTTCCAGTACCTGAAGGGAACTTAGAAGAGAGCTGGAGAGGGACAATTTACAAGTGCCTGGAGAGCCATGACAAGGGAGAATGGCTTCAACCTTAAAGAAAGTAGATTTAGATCACACTTGAGGAAGAAATTCTTTACTATGAGCATGGTGAGGCACTGGCACAGCTTACCTGGAGAAACTGTGGATGCGCCACCCCTGGAAGTGTTGAAAGCCAGGTTGGATGGAGCTTTGAGTAATATGGTCTAATGAAAAACGTCCCTGTCCGTGGCAGGGGGGTTGGAACTAGGTGATATTTAAGATCCCTTCCAACCCAAACCATTCTATGATTCCACTCCTAGGACTTACACTGAACACAGTCAATAAATTTGCTGCCTTGGAAGGAAGTAATGGCAATAAGCATTACTAGAACACTACTGCAAGTTTTCAAAGTTAATTGAGTCAACATATAAAAATGTTTTCCCTGTGTAATAAATCTCATTATAATCAACTTCTCTATGGCAGGCACTTCCCTATGATATGCAAATTTCAATTATTTATTTAGAATATATTCAGCATTTTCATATGACTCCATTTTCTGTTTAAAAAAATTGAGTTGCATTAAATACCCAGCTCTCCTCTGGAAAATGTTATTAGCAACCTTTTATGCCAACATAACAATGAAGCTTTTCAAATATTCAGACTACAAATATACTTTGAGGGTTTCACTCAAACTTCATTTAGGAGCTTCCTGGTTAAATCTGCTATGCTGACTTCTTTACAATATGCAACATAGAAAGAGATAAAAGTTTATAGATATTTTAACTATTTTTCCCTGACACAAGAGAAAAACTTAATGATGTAATCATTATTTATTTCCATTTTAAAGTTCAATGAACTCATGATGGATTTCTAAGTGTAAAAACAGCAACATCTATTGAAGGAGAAATACAGACCACCAACAAAAATGTACTAGATATCCACTGACGCTATGAATCTGTTTCTCAACCAGTGTTGTTAAACATTCTGGAGAAAAACTAGGTGACCTTATTCAAGGCGAAAAAATAAAAAGGAAGCACCAGAAAACAGATGTTGTCTAATGGAACTTTTTCACAGCTTACTGAGTTTCTCATTGTTTCTTGTGAGACATGAAGAACATGGCAAACAAAGTAATATGTAAGCCACACAATGAGATTGCAAGTTACAGAAATATGGAGCTCTTTTTATTCTCTGAGTAGCAAATGCTTCCCCTCCATCATTGTTACTGTGAATACAGAACAATGTGACCACAACTTGTCCCATGGATAATTATTATTTAAATTTGTACAAAGCATACTTTCTTTTGTGATTCTAATCATGTAATCTCACTAGGAATGAAAGAACTTCCATGATGATGGCCATCTCTTAAGACTGAAAAACTCATCCTTTGAATTTCTGTTCTTTTTCCTTTTTATTGTTTTTGCAGAAAATTGTATAGAATAATACATTATTTCAATGCAGACTAGACTGTCACTAAAAATAATTTCCAAAGAAGCATTAACATTTAATAATTCAACATACTTGTTTATTATTTT
The DNA here is from genome assembly GCA_013390045.1 of Picathartes gymnocephalus. Taxonomy (NCBI): domain Eukaryota; kingdom Metazoa; phylum Chordata; class Aves; order Passeriformes; family Picathartidae; genus Picathartes; species Picathartes gymnocephalus. The sequence continues at coordinate 62,351 of WEKY01032803.1, forward strand.
GGGATTCACACGGAAAAATTAAATTTATATGAAAGAAATAACTGAAATATATGTATCACATGGTCAAAGAATTGAACAGAAAAGCATACAGCAGGAAAACAAGGATTCATAATTAAAGTAGATTAAATCATATGCCTCATCAAAATGAGGGAGATGTAATTAAAAAAAAACCTTACAGACAAAGCTTTTATGTATAGTCAGTGTATATACACCTCCAGGTATCACAGGAAGTTTGATTTCAGACAGCTATGAATGCTAAACTGTGATAAAAGGACACATCTAAAAAAGATACTGGAAGGTCCATAAATAAACCCCAGCTAAGAATGGTTTAATGCTAAATTCAAATATCAGCTTGTGAATGATTGGCTGCACCCATCACAGTTATTTCTCCTCTTTTTTTCTTCCTGGTCCCTTGAATATTTAATTGCACCTTTCAAAAGAGGAGAAATTAAAAAGGAGCAGTAATTGTAGAAGATCCACTGGACAAAGACAGCAGACACATAGAGGATGTAGATTTCAATCTCCCCTGATCCCACCTCTCTGGCTATGCCTCATCGTGACAAACATATGAAAAATAAGTAACTACAGAAACGGGAAGAGTCTGGTAAGGATATGAACTCCATCTGAAGTGTTTATATGGATTCTTATCTTCAGCATTTCCTGTTAACTGGAGATAATTGCTCCGGATTCCCTGGATTCCATTCTGAGCCCTCTCTTGTACAAGGGAATAAAGACAACTTGTAGATTTTTGACACAGTGGTTGGTTTTGAGGATGGTTACTACCACCTTTAATGCCCTGTTGCTTAAATGCCACTGGATACGTGTGCCCCCTGGCAACACACAGGCAATCAAACAGGAACCTCTTTCTTAACTGGTGCAAGCTAAGAGGAATTTTTGACTGTTACTAGAAACATATTCTGGCAACACTGTATGGACTCAACTCCTGTGAAAATTCTCATAAACTATTTCTGAATACAATCCCTATATTCAATTTGGCAAAGACAACAACGAACTCAGGATTCTAGGTTAGGTTAGTGATATCTCTTTCCCTGCAGCTGGAAATTTTGCCTGGGATTTTTGCCTTTGTAGAGGAAGAAAAGTGATTGGTTTTGTCTGCCTGTGTGGCTCTGAGGTCTGCCTTCTTGCTTTCCAAACTAATCCAATAAAATAAAAAGTGCCCTGGAAAGCATGACTCCTACGAGAGAGGCATACTCCGACTTTGAGGGAGAAGAAGTGTCTGCATTAGGATGATAAATGACTGACTACAATTAATTAATCAATTAATTGATTTTACAATAAAATCCAGTATTAGAAGTAGTGGCCTTAAATACACCATGACCTGCAGTTTTATCTGATAAATTATGCTCCATCAAAATCCACACTCAGCAGTTATTTATTGTGCAAAGTTCCAAATTGGATCCTCTACTTCTGAATTAATTTGGATCCCAAGCATTTTGCATTTGTATTGCCACTCAAAAGAGTTCTTGTAAAAATCATGTTTAAAAAAGGGATATACAATATTTACAGTAGGAACATGCTTGACTTTCTATGATATTAAAAAAGCTTAGCAAAAGGGAACAATGCTCATCATCTAAATGTCTGGTCTAGAAAAATTACTCCTGGGGTAATTTCGGGATGCTGCTCTCCCTGGATTCAATTTATGTTCTGCATCTACAATAAAGGGCAAATGTCTCTGCAGTTCCCAGCTGAAATCAGTGTTGGGCTCGTACTTCTCAGTCTCACAGCTTGGAAGAATGCCATTGCAAAGCAGCACGGAAAAGGGAAATGAGCCACCACAGAGAAAGTCTAGAGTGAAGACGCACTTCAAATCAATTTTGCCATGAAGTTGAGCTCTTGTTATGTCTGGTAGGAATGGGTTTTAACAGATAGGAGAGAATAACCTCAGGGCTACTGTTCTTCTAATCACACAATATTTTTTAACTTTTTTTTAACTTTTCTGGAAAGACCAAAATGTTAAAGATTTTAAAAAATATATTATTTTAATGGTGCTAAATTTCTAATTAAATCTCAGAAAAAAAAGTGGTTCTGTCTTGGGAAAATATGTTATTTAACCTATGAAACATGTTGAACAGATTATTAAAGTGGGACTTTGTTATTCTAACTGCTATGTTGTAATGGTGGAAGAGATGATGGAAGAGACAAAAGATGATGGAAGAGACAAAAGAAGCATCAATCTGATGAAGTACTAGAAGGAAATCTGAAATGTCATTTGGTAACATATCAAATAAAGGGCACAACTCAATAAGGGATCACAATTCAAATATTCAGTAGTATTTAGAAGACTACACAATTTTAAAATTCACTAAAATATGTTTTTAAAAGTGCTATCCTACTGCACAGGACAAAAACTGAGGGATAAGATTTCAGACTAGCTGAAAAATCCCAAGAATTCCTCATAAACAGTCCAAGGCTTTTCCACAGCTAACTGAAATATAGGTCGTAAGTCTCAAGAAAAAAAAAAAAAA